>JARVGW010000086.1:10330076-10350464 GCA_031762495.1 Anablepsoides rubrolineatus | reverse complement strand
TTTTGATGAGAGGATAACATTATAACATGGTATAAAGCTCCAAAAAGTGGATTTTACATGATATAGCCCCTTTAAGTTAAAGCTAAAAGTAGTAGCAATAAGGTTAGTTAAAAGGCTAGCTTAAAGCCAAAAATAACAAAATGTTACAACAATCCTAAAGTGGTAAGATATTACCCAAAAGCAGCAATAGAATAATTAAAAACCAAAAGCATCAGATGGATAGGTAAAAGGTAAAAGTAGCAAAATACTTACTAAAAGCTAGATTAGCAGAGACTAAAAGGTAAAAGTAACAAAAGGTTAACAAATAGTATCAAAAGACTAATTAAAAGCCATATTAGCAAAAAGCTGGCTACAAGACTGAAAGCTAAAAATAGCAAACTGTGAGCTAAAAGTAGCATAAAAAGAAAAAAGCAGAGCAAAGAAATTGAAGAGATCTGCATTTCTTTGAGGAAAATATTTGCAAATAAAGTTGAATGTTTTGAAATCGTTAAGAATCACAAAATCCAAAATTCACAGCCCAGGATGTACAGGATGCACGGTGATCAATGTCAATCACAAAGTATCACAGAAGAAAAAAAGAATTACACGAGGAAAATATTTCCTTTGCCCCTCAGGCCATCATTCACTCCATCCTGGCCAGCGGTCGGTTGGGTCCAAACATTGAATTTGAAGGATGCTACGGTCTCATGTTGAAGCACTTAAAGTCAGAAGAACTTCACTGGCTCCATCCAGACCTGAGCGTCGGTGAGGTAGAGCAGCGCTACGAGAGCCTTCATGTGGAGGCTGAGTGGAGGTATGTAGTGATCATCCATATTATTTACTGCCTGACAGGTAATAGATGTTAAAAACCTAATCTACATCTATCATCTTTCTGTTCTTCTTGTATGATTGGTTTACAGGTATGACCTCAGAATCAGATACATTCCAGTTAATTTCCTGGAAAAATTTAAAAAGGACAGATCCACATTTCTCTATTTCTACCAACAGGTAAAAAAGTTTTATTGTTGGTTTTATCAGTAACATGAAAAACATGAACATTAAAAGTAGAGAAATAATTTTATCAGAATAAAATTGAAAATAAAGTAAACAGTTCATGTTTAAAAGGACAATCCAGACTTTTTGGAATGAGGCTTGAACTATAAATATCTTACATGTTATAGATAGCTTTTTGATCAACTTCAGTTTGGAGAAATAAAAGTGAAACTTTGAAATTTGAGCTAAAATTCAAACATGGCCTAAACCAAAGTTTATTACTGTCATCATAAAACTACTCCATGCTCCAAAAACAATTTTTGTGAAAGCTAATTTAATAATGTTTTCTCCACCATCAGTTTGGCATCGTACGTTTATTCCAGCAGGAATATTTTGGGGAAAAAACATACAAATATAGGCTGTTTACTGTGAAATGGTTCAGTTTAACTTTGGTAAGAGCTCGTAACATTTCCTCACAGGTACGGAGCGACTACATGCAGTATCACGCCAGTAAAGTCAGTGATGGGATGGCGCTCCAGCTCGGCTGTTTAGAGCTCAGGTGAGTCACTTTCTTAGAATTCAGATATTATGCAATTCTTACACAGCTTTTACTTTGTTCACATCACAGGAAAAATAAAACTACATATCAGCTGAAAAACTGATCCATGCATCAATCATTTGTTTGGTTCTTGCCTTATTATTATTATTATTTTTTTCTCTTTCTTCCACAGGAGGTTCTATAAAGACATGAACGCAAAAGGCCTTGAAAAGAAATCCAACTTTGAGCTCTTAGAGTGAGTTATAACTCTGCAGCTGTCTTCTCCATCTCATGTCGAGTGAAAGCTTTTAAATCAGATTTTAGCGGCGTGCCTTGACATTTGTTTACTTTAAAGATGACGTGGCTCTGTGCTTGTTAAGAGCCAGTTTTCAGCTTGTTAAAACATCCGTGCCTCTTAGAAATGTTAAGGACTTACAGTCTGGGCTGGGATTCTTTTTTTTTCCCTTCTAAAGGCCTAAATGTTGTGAGCGTTGCTTCAGCTGTGTCAAAAAGGAGAATTCCACAGTTGAATGTTGTTTTTATGTGTTTTTGCTTTACCACTTCAGAAAAGAAGTGGGTCTAGAACTGTTCTTCCCTCAGCAGCTGCTCAACAGCATGAAGGTAAATGTTGATATCCACTTTTATGTTCGTCAGTACTGTTTCATGTTTCCTCCATTACTGTGAATCCTGCTAAACAAGCTCCTGTCAGTTGCAGAAACAGTTTCTAACTATTTTGACGTTTTTTGGGATCCAGCCTAGGCAGCTGCGGAAGATGATCCAACAGACGTTTCAGCAGTACGCAGCACTCAAAGAGGACGACTGCATGATTAAGTTTTTTGAAACCCTCAAAACTTTTAGCAGCTATGATGAGGAGGTCTTCCGGTGTGAACTAGTGGTGAGTGTCAAATAACCTCCTTTAAGCCATAAACTCTACGACTGGCAAGCCCCCCCCCTAATGCATGTGTTTGATTTTACAAATGTTTTTGTTCTACACCAGCAAGGTTGGAGTCTTTCAGTGGAGCTGGTGATTGGAGGAAGAGGCATCCGTCAGCGCACTCAGAAGGATGCAGCAGTAAGTTTGAAAATATTCCTGTGACCTGATTATGGATAAGCTGTAGACCATGGCATACATGTCAACCTCTTTGGACGTTTACCTGTATAAAAAGCCTCAAAAATCCGTAAATTTTGCAAAGTATCCGTACAACTGGCACCTGCGGGGGTGGAGTGTGTGTGTGTGTGTGTGTGTGTGTGTTGATGTTATTTATTGCTTTTTAAATCATCCTACAGGCTCTGACATGTTAGATCAATTTGAAAATGAGGTTTTGGAAAAAATCTGTAAGACTTGAAAAAATCCGTGAGATTGCTCTATACGTACGTATACCTGCAAAATGACATAAAATCCTTATAACTTACAGACAATCTGTACAAGATGACATGTAGACCAGTTTTTATACAGCTGAAAAAAAGTGTAATTGTTGCAAGGTTTAAACAACCTAAAAGTAAAACTTGATGCTCACTGAGGTAATTCATTAGAGACACAAAATTGTGAGAAAATCCACACATTTTCACTTGGATTCACCCTGAATGCTGCAAATGATGTGCAAATTTACTGTTAGTGTCTCAGTTTGGTCACAAAGGTTTTTAATCACGTCTGAAATTAATGCAATTAATTATTTGTTTCTCCACAATAGGGTTGCCTCACACTCCTAAAGTTGTCTCAAATTTATTGCAGTTTTCTGACTGGTTCCGGACTTCTTAGACAAATCTAACTTAATAGTAAAATTGTAACAATTTTTTTTTTTTTTTGCAATATGCTCAAAATTACATTGAGTGACCCAAAACTGTTTCTGTTTTGAGACATTTTGGGAATTGACATAAATGCAATTGAAGGTGAAGTGAATAATTTATCTGAAACACATTTTCAAGTCTTAACATGTCGTACAGAAATAAGTCTACGTTAATCAGTAGATGCTTCATCATGTCAAAACTAGGTTTCACCCTAAATAAATAAACTCATTGCTACTCTAACTTTTGTGCCCCAGGCTGTGTTCCTTGCAGACTTCAAACAGATAAAGAAAATTCAGTGCCTACCACAGAGCGACACCAAGGCGCTCTTAAACATCGACATCGAGGGGGCCAAACAGGTAGGTGCAACCCTGACTGGTTTGATTTGTTTGGTCTGGGAATTTGAACCATCGCTCTTTGTTTCATGTCCTGATTTTTGTGTCATCTCTGGTAGCGTTTATCGATCAGCGTGGCCTCGGTGCCCGTGGCAGAAAATATGATGGATCTGATTGACGGATACTGTCGTCTGGAAAACGACACAGAGGACAGTATTATCTACAGACCTAACAAAGGTGTAGAATTCAGCTCCTTTGTTCACCTCAGCTTTGGCCTTTGTTGTGATGTCATCATCCAGCGACAAAAGCTAATGCTGCTAAATCTGCTAACTCTGCTGAAGAAGGCATTGAAATAAAAAATGTGTTCCTTGAAAACAATATAGATGATACCTGTGTTTGATGTCTACACTAGCAGCATTATTAGCGTTAGCAGTTGCTATTTTCACAGTATGATGATGATGTCATAGCAAAAACCACGCACCAACGCAAAGGCTGTGTTCCATTCTAAAAACTTAAATGTAAACTTTAACATTTGTTGATGAAAATTTATTGGTAACATTTTTCAGCATTTTATTTTTAACTTGGTGCCTCATATTCCGGTTCTTTGAGATTATTTTCATGACATTATGTTTTTTTCTAAACTAGATCCTAAGAGTGCACGGATTTCCCTCCCCGACATCCCAACAAGGTGGAAAGATCATTTTGTTAAATGATTATTTTGCACTAAAAAGTCATAATTTGAACATTTCTGACATTGTTTTTTTTCCATTCTGTCTGTTTTTGGGAGCAGCAAAGATAACTCCTCATCCCGACATAGTATGGGTAAGATGCTTTTCAAAATAATTTACCTTAACAGTCATGAACTAAAATCTATTTCCAGCTATTACAAAGAAATATATGCTCATTTAAAGTGGCTGATTTTTGTTGGCATTTTCAGGATCTGATATCTACTGTGAGATTCTTGATGAGAGGCCCAAATCAGGTTTGTCTGAAGCTATCACTTATAACCTTTACAGAAAAATATCAGTAGAATTATGCTATTAAAATCTGTCACAACTGTAATCGTTGCTCTTTAGCTGTGAAGTTTGGGATCGATCGAAACGACATCGTTCTGGGACGAATTCTTGGGGCAGGCTTTTTTGGAGAAGTCTACGATGGAGTGTACAAAAAATCTGTAAGATCCTGTTTAGATATTCATACTGATAATGCATTCTCACTGTCCAAACGCACATACCACATCAGTCTGGGTCTGCTTTAATATAAACTGGCTGCATCTGTGAAGGTCTAGATTTAAAGTGTTCTTGGCTTGAAGCAGATTACCATTATAGCTGCCAGATTGTACTGTTTTGTAAAGGATTATTAACATAGATTGTTTTTTTACTAATAAATTAGTCAGTGTTGAGTTAAGTCTCTATTTTTTTTAATTCAAAACATCCCGGACGAGCCCCCAAGCAAACTGGATTAACAATCTCCACATTCTTGTAACAAGAAGCCAGAGTGATGATCTCCCTCAAGCCACGCATGAAACTCCTTAAATCCACACAATGACAGGTACAGCCTTATGTCTGATACCACCGATTTCCTTTACAATTCCAAGTAAAACTCAAGCTGGTATTTGCAATACTGATTCAATACTTTGTACAAATAGACCACATGTGTCTGGTAAATATAACAAAGTAGTGTTTTTCCAATCATAACTTCTAACTAAGTTTTTTTTTCTTTATTTTAAACTCAGAAACACATATAGGTAGCATCCTCATTTACAGTATAGCCGAGCTGATACAACAGAAAAACCAGAATCATAATCAAACACAAAATATGTGAAAATGGTGTTTCAAACACTAACTAAATTAAAATAATAAAACCATTAACAAACATTAGTGTTAGATTATTATGAACTATTATAAAATGAATTGTGGCATCTTAATAATGTTACACGATCATATTAACATGAAAATACTAAACATGTAACATCTACTGACTCAGCACATGCTGCTTCGCTCATGTGTTACCCAGGCGGAAGAAAAAGTAGTTCCCACCAACCGTTTGTGTTTTAGATAAAACTTCAATCATTTAGTTACTTAGTGAAGTAGCAAAGTTTCAATTATATTTTGATTTTAGAATCAGTTTTAAAGCATAAAGATCTGGTATCAGTGATATCGATACTTCAGTATCAATATATTGATCACTAGTTGATATTCATGCAGATTCACACTGATGCAGTACCAATGCAGAAACGTGTAACTAGACAATAAAAGATTAAAGGAGAGACATGTTTTCAGTGCAGAAAAAAATCTTAGCATCAGTTTGTTTGTTTTTTAAATCATTCTTTATTCAAACAGAAAAGTGAACGGGTTAACGTGGCGATTAAGACCTGCAAGGACTGTTCAGCTGATGTCATGGAGAAATTCATGAGTGAAGCAGGTACAAATATTAAAATTAGTTTGTAACTATTACTATTTCTTCTGTCATACCACAGAAACGATGTTAGATATATGAGAGCAACATTTGTGGATTGTGATCTTTGTTTTCCAGTTATAATGAAGAAGCTGGACCACCCTCACATCGTCAAACTGATTGGAATCATAGAGCAGGATCCGGTGTGGATCGTCATGGAGCTCTATCAGTACGGAGAGGTTTGTGCCAGTGTTTTCTCTAGAAATGAGGAGTTAGGTTTAGGCATGTTTGCGTTGCCTTATTGGCAGATCTTGTATTTTATTGTTGTTTTTTTATGCCAGTGCTCATATTTAGTTCACCTGACTGACTGTGTTACTGACGTTCCCTCCCACAGCTCGGAAACTACCTGACACAGAACCAGAACAAGCTGACAAACACAACTCTGGTTCTGTTCAGCCTACAGATCTGCAAAGCCCTTGTCTACCTCGAAGGGGTCAGTGTAGTTCACAGGTGAGAGAAAAAAAATAAATAAGGGTTGGCGTTCCTTGAAGGAATACACATCACAAAGATCATCCTTCTGAGAAATGACAGAATCATAGACATTTTGATCAAATTTTTTAAATGCTCAGAATATGTTGTGAACAACTCTCAGCTACAACCACACCAAATTTTAGCTCAACATTTGTAAAATTTTTGTAGTTTCTAGGGTTAGTTGGCTGAGAGTGTTGAATTGGGTTAACTTCAAAAGTTATTCAGTCAGAGACGTACATGCAGTGATTATTTCCTGAAAGTTGCAATAAAACCATCCAGTGGTTCATGAGAGATTTTACTGACAGGCACACAAACACACATACACTGAATCAGAGAAAAACACTATTAATTAATAATTAGTTGTGTTTATTAGGTTCAATACTAGCTTGATTTTGTACAATAATTTGTTGATTTTTACCTTATTTCAGAGACATCGCAGTGCGGAACGTGTTGGTCGCCAGCCCAGAGTGTGTGAAGCTCGGGGATTTTGGCCTGTCCAGATACATAGAGGATGAAGAATACTACAAAGGTACAAAACCTTTTTTTTTTTTTTTTTTTTACAAGTTGTTGTAGGTCAAAAAATAACATGGAAAATCAAAAAGAAAGGACATTTGTGTTTGGTAGATAATTTGTTTTTGTTGTAACAATGCTTTTTGGCAATAAATCTTATAGCGGACACCTGATTTTTCTGCTCAAAACAAATAGCAACAGCAAAATAAGCTGTTTGGCAGAGAAAATTTGGCAAATTTTTCATGTGCGCAACCCACAAATGCATGTTCCTTACAAATGTGACACTATTTAAAAGGAAAATTAACAGGTTTTCTAATGGTGTAAGATTTATTGCTAAGAAGCATTGTTACAACAATAAAATAATCTACCAAAAACCAATAATGTCCTTACATTTTGAGCTAAGTTTACATTTATTGTCCATGAAATTCTAATCTTTGGAAAACCTTTTGTTTCTGATAGCATCCGTTACTCGTTTACCAATCAAGTGGATGGCCCCAGAATCCATCAACTTCAGACGTTTCACCACATCGAGTGATGTCTGGATGTTTGGTGAGCCGGTGATGTGTTTCTCTTAACATTGTCCTTCACACACTCTCATCATGGCACAAATAGAAATGTGCTCGCTCTGAGTGGTCTCTGCGTTGCAGCTGTGTGCGTGTGGGAGATCATGAGCCAGGGCCAGCAGCCATTTTTCTGGCTGGAGAACAAAGACGTGATCAACCAGCTGGAGCAGGGCATCCGGCTGCCCAAACCGGACAACTGCCCCCCTGCTCTCTACTCACTCATGACCCGCTGCTGGTCCTACGACCCCAGAGAGAGGCCCACTTTCACGGAGCTCGTGGTCAAAATCAGGTACCGTTTGTTACAAATGACAAAAAAAACATTGACGCCTGCGGTTATAATCACCTACGACTGAGTCACATAAATAAAGCAAATGAAAAAACTGTCTCTCAAATCTGTCAGTGACGTCCACAAGATGGAGAAGGAGCAAGAAGCACAGAGAGAAATGGACAGAGCGCGCTCCACCAAACTCTTTGAGCCGAAGGTCAACTTTTCCGACCCTCCTCCAAAAGTATGTATAAATGAAGCCACTATTTTATTTTACAAGATAACACAGATCCGATTGAGTTAACCTATTTTTACCTCTTCTGAAGCCGTCACGATTGATGCCAGGGAGGTTTGGGAACACGCTCAGCATCGGGCTACACATCCAGGTACAGAAGTTCAGAATAACCTCAGATGATGCTGGTTTACATTTTGGATTTTGTATTCTCATACACGTATACGTCTCTGTATGTGCGTACCCACGCAGCTGAATGAGGCTCTGTGTGCCAGCTCCCCAGACCTGGCCAGTCCATGTGAATATCAGTCCCCCGTCGACTCCAGAAACACTCTTGCACTTCCCGTTCGATCCCCTCGACGTCGCAGCATGGGGGTAAGACTCGCCACTTTGGAAAGTTGAAGCTTTTTGAGCAGTTTGTTGTTCTACCTACGTATGTCTTAATAAACGTGGTGACCTTACACGTCTTCGTTCCCTCCTAGGAGAGCGAATTCATGCGAGTGGAACCGAACAGCAAGGAGGACGCCCAGTGGCTGTGGCAGAAGGAGCGTCAGTTCATGCAGGACACGCTGCGGCAGCAGAAAGAGCAGATGATGGAGGATAAGAAGTGGCTGGAGCAGGAGGAGAGACTCCTGGTGGGGAACAGAGCATCGTTAGCCTTTGTCAACCCCCTCTCCCTGTGTGTGTGTCCCTCTGCTGACGAGCTCAATGTTACCCTGGAGGCTAAGCAGATCGGCGCACCTTTAAACAGCACAGACCCACTTGTTCACCCCAGACGCCCCGCTAGTCTTATAATGAATGTTCCCCTGATGACAGTTCCAAAGAGAAGCTCTGTGATCTGTAAAGTGAACCTGCCTGTTCTTTTGCAGGACCCCATGGCGCCAGAGGATGTTGAAGTTACAGCGGTAGGTGTCCAAGCTGCGCTAACTGAAAAAATCTGGATTTACAAAACAGTTGAATCTAGTCCAAAACTGTAATTATGGTGTAGTAATTTTGTTTTGGTAACGTGATGCATTGTCTTTTCTCGTGCTCATTATGTTTGTCTTTGTGTGTAGCCACCTGAAACTGACAGTGAGCCTGGTAAGTACTTTAAAATTCATTTAAACACTCACCTTTAAAGATTTTGCTTTTGTTTTGTTGTGTGACACGTTTTTCTGCCCCACAGCACCACCCGAGAAACCTCCACGACTAAAAGCCCAGGTAATTAAGATCAACTTTGATTTTGTGGTTTCTAAAGTACTCAAACGTATAAAAAAATAACAGTTTTAGTAGGTTTCACTATTTTCTTGTAACTAAATTTTGCGCAGGCTGCACCCACGGCTGAGCTGGACCGCACCGATGACAAAGTCTACGACACCGTCATGGACCTGGTCAAAGTTGTTGTCCAGCTCAAGAACGACATCACTGAGCTGCAACCGGAACACTATATCACCATTGTCAAGGTACCCTGAGACAAGTTCCCTTACATTCATTTATTCTTCATAGCTTGGAGCTGCTTCGTTGGATAAATTTAAAATGCAAAGACAAACTGCCCGAGTCACCTCAGATTAATTTTCTGTATTGATTTCTGCCTGCAGTCTGTCGGGATGGCCTTAAGAGATCTGATTCACAGCGTGGATGATGTGTTGCCCACTTTACACGAGTCTAACAAGACTGAGGTACCGTACATTGTTCAGCAGAGTGTCCTCTTTAAACATGCATGAAGCTGAGTTTATCACCATTTAAAGGAATAGTTCAGACCTTTTGAAGAGGGGTTCTGTGAAAAGGTTTAGATCAATATCTCACCTGTAGATACTATTGATTGACCTGTGTTTGAGCTTGTTCAAGCATGGCCAAGACAACTCTGGCTCAATCATTTCAGTGATTAACGCAAACATTATTTTATAAAACTTAAAACTGCTATTGTATTTTTTAAAAGAGGGCCCCAGGCTAATCCAGAATTACAACAGGTAGATTTATGTATGTGTTTAGCTTACTTAAAAACATCAGCCATGAAGGATTTTATTAGAATTTGCCACTAAAACATAAGCTAAATATGAGACGTTTACTGAAGCCACAAGTACATAAACAACAGCGACTTTTTACCAGAACCACTCTTCCACAGTCACCCCGTTGAGGGACAGATGCCTGCTGCCTCGTATCAAACAAAACTGAATTAACTCATTTTAGTGATTCGGTGGCGGTTAAATATTCTTAAACTATTTATAAAAAGTAGCAGTTTCGTGTCATTTTTTATATTCCCTCTGTAAAATCTGTCGAATAATCCTCCGCCGCTCACTGTCTGCTGCGTCATATCAAAAAAACAAACAAACATAAAACAAACGAAATCAGCTCATTATAGCAAACCTGTAGCTCTATTTTTTAAACTAACCAGCTACAAATTTGCTGTTCTGCGTCGTCTTTATTATTCCCTCAGTAATAAATCTCCAGCCGCACTGATGTCTTCCTATCAAGCACACACACACACACACACACACACAGCTCCTCCGCTGCTCACTGGCTCTGCGTTATCAGAGAGACAAAAAAGAACGAGCTCATTATAGCGAACCTGTGGCTCAATATTTTTGAAACTAACTTTTACAAGTTGCTGTTTCGTGTCATTTTTAATATTACCTTGTTAATAAATCTGTTTGTTGATTAATCCTGTGGTTGCTCACTGATGTCATCATCATATTCTGAGCGCGGATCCGCGGATTGCTGTTTTTTTCTGAATGCTCGTTGGAGGACTGAACACTCATCAGGCCTGGACTGAGCCATCTTATGAAAGGGGCTTAAAAGTTGCATGTGGAAAAATATGCAGATGTAGTGTTTTGATTAAAACTCTTGCAAAAATTACATTTTGTCAAAATATATCAAATAAATGTGTTATCAATGTATCATTTCAATAAACTGTCTGAAATATTATCCTAAAAATTTTTTTGAAGCACTTTTTTGAGCATTAGCAACCAAAACCCCAATTTTGAGGAAAAACGCCTTAACATTTAGAGATTTTTCACTGTAAGCTATAAAAGCTTTGGTTTCTTTCCAGCTGGGAAATCTCAATATTCAAATACTATTTGAGGTTTATTTTTTAAAATGACATAAAAAAATCTTCATTAAAATTACATAAAATTAGGATTTAGACCAAATATGAATGTATTATTGTAACCAACAAGACTAATTAAATAATATCTCTGGATCTACTAATGATATCGCGATGATCTAAGTATCAAAATGTAGCTTTTAAAGCCAATAATCTGAAAATATGATGAGGTCATTTTGACCAAATTTGACTTAATCCTCATTTCGATGTGATGGGTCACAAATGTTTATTTTCTGTTTGCGTCAAACATTTTCATATTCATTAAACATGAGTACTACTGTTATTTGTGCATTTCAATATTAAATATGTTAAGTCATTTTACTGTATGCTGGTTTAATAAACATGCTGTATTCTCACACACAAACATTTTTCTAATGGTAGTTTTGGGTAAGTGTGCCGTGCTATGCAGCCCTCTGATAGTGTCAACAAAAAAGTGTGGCCCCTTCAACCATTTCAGTTGCCCATCTATGCTAAGGAGGCGACAATTTGTGCCCCCGTCTTGATACATTATACGTGGTTTCCTTAGTTACTACCAGAATAACAGCAGACCATGAATTTCCTGACCTTACCACAGAACCTCACTTCAAAGAAAAATCTAAACTATCCTGTTCAATACTTATTTTTCTGGTGGAAGAAACTCCAGATCACAACATTTTTCCTGCCTCCGTAGATCGAAGGCACCCAGAAGCTGCTCAACAACGACATGGCAGAGCTGATCAGTAAAATGCGTCTGGCCCAGCAGAATGCCATCACGTCTTTAAAGGAAGAGTGCAAGAAACAGATGTTGGCTGCGGCGCACACTCTGGCCATGGACAGCAAGAACATGTTGGATGCTGTGGATCAAGCCAGAGTCAGAGCTAATCTGGCTAAACCAGCTGCTCAATGAGTGTCTGCCTTCAGTCAGATGTTGTTGCAGGAGTAAAACTAATCCCAATCAAACCTTTGGTATTTAAACAGCCATCATCTTGTAAATGAATGTTTAGTTTTAATGTGATGCTTCTGTGTAACTCGGTGAACATTCAGAGATTGATGTTTAGGACTCACCTTTATGCCATATTTTTGTATTTAGATGGCGGTCATTTCTAAAAAGACTTTCAATGAAATGTTCCATTGAGGCATTATCTTGTCTCTGATTAGAAAATAAATCTCTTTGTTTGTACTTGATGTGTCCTGGGACAATTATATTCTGAGAACCATTAATGCTGTGCACATAAAGACAGAGGGGTTTACTTTTGTAGCTCTGCTGCTGGTAAAATGTAAAGAGGGGTCCTTATCTAAATTAATAAAAAAATAAATAAAAGTGGAGTTGTAATGTATAGGGTTGGGCAAAATTGTATTGTGTGTAATTATTCAGCAGTAAAACTCACAGATTAATATTTGGCCCTTAGTGATTACTGCAATTAGTGACTTATATAAGTCATTGTGGCACGAAACTAACATTAAGGTTAACGTGGCATTTACATGAATGCTGACATGAAGCTAATGCTAACACTGAGCTAATGCTAACCGAGTATCCATGAGTCATTCTGTCCCTGATGAGCAGCAAAATAAGAGCTAGGAAGCAATAACGTGGAGCGTGGATGTTAAAATAAAGAAGTTAATTTGACTAATGATTTGTAATTATCATTTCATAACAAGGCGACCGATTTAGTCAAAAACATGAAGTGCCATTTGTCATCTATTAATTGTCATAATAATCGCTTTTGTCTAAAAGCCACAATTTTTTGTAAGGTTTGTTTTTGCCAATATTGCCCAACCCTATGTAACTACTTCTTAAAGTTTACTTTATTTCTATCAGTCTTTGCAATAATTTGACATTCATCAGTTTAAGAACAGAATGAAGAAATCTACAAAGATTATAATTCATTCAAATCTAAATTCAAAATTATTTTGCCAACATATTGGTTAACAGTATTATGAAGAAATAAGTAAAAATACAGAAATAAAGCTATCTGCCTCAACATAAGCTTTTTAGTTTCCTATTTACTTGCAAGATTATGCTTAAATGGCAACATAGAGATTAAGTGTCATAGCTCCTTGTATAAAGTGACAAAGTTGTGTGCTGGTGTAGTTTCTCAATTACGCATGATGCAATAATCCTAACAAATTCAATCTAAGACAACCAAACTTCTTTTTTTTAATTGAAAAAGCTCCTGGAATAAGAAGTGATAGGTCTTCAGGGGTCGAAAGAAATGTCCAGCTGATTTAATTTATAACAATAAATTGACTGTAGTCATTTGTTCCAGATAATTAATCCTTGATGGGTTGATAAGTAAATATTTATTTTGCATAAATAAAAGATAGAACACCCCTTATATTATTGCAGTTAATGTCTGGACACGTCAGAACCTACAAGTTGAGCTGATGACAAGAAATTCCTTAAAATCTGGGTTAGACCCCCCAAAACAGAGCAGTAAATACAATTTTATCAGGGTAGCTGTTCCAAGGTTAAAATCAGTGAAACAGTCAAATTAAATGACATCATTCTAATACATTGACAAACACTGATACTCTGTGACCTAAACTTTCGGTACAATTAATGGGTTTTCTACACATTTTCCTAAATATTAATAGGAAAACTGGTAAAGTGAATATTGTCAGATGAGATGTGATACAAACACTAGCATGCTAACACCATCTATTAATGCTAACTAGCAAATGTTAGCATTCTGATGAAACGCCAGCTGAGTAGCCTTTTATGTGAGGCTGCAGCAGGACATGTGAAACACATCTTACACTGAATACAGCTGCAACAAGTCTGGATATCTCAATCTGCTAAACTGCATGTGAGATTATAGAGCTGCACTTTTAGCTGCACAGAAAATAAACCTAAAAAGTAAAAAAGGTGAGAATTGGAAGGACCATAGTTCTGTTTATCATGTTGGTAATGACACATAAAGAAGTTTTATAGACTTTTTAGGCCACAGAGGTACTGTTTTATCCAAACACTGTTGCAGTCCAACTCCTTTTACTTTTAAAAGCTTCAAAATAATTAAATCATGCCAGCCAGCCATGGAGGGAGGAAGAGGCCTATAGTCCCAAGCAGGCACACAATGATGAACATCCAGAGGAAGATGCGGTCGATCACCATGGCGACATACTTCCAGTCCTCTTTCACCTGCGTAGAGAGAGTACGGATCAGGAAAACAAATACATCATTTTTACATGCATTACTTTTTAATCAGGTGAAGTATTCAATTTGTGAAACCATTTGTAAGGTTCATCACTTCATTTTGTCTTCTTAGATCAAAGGCTATTATCACTATTCCCTACAGGAAGGGTTGGTTATCAATCATCTTATAAGAAGCAGTCCTTTTAAGCTGCCAACTAGAGTTTCAGTTCTAATTTAGTACACCTGCCAACCGTCACAGTTTGTGCGGGACAGTCCCAGAATGTGTCTCTCTGACTGAAACTGTAATGATTTTTGTTGTTTTTGATGTGCGAGTCAGTTTGTCTGTGGTGTCTCAATACCAGCATTTTTACAAGTACTGGCCAAAATACTCTGATACTGATACCAGTATCAATACTGTGTGGCTGCTATCAGAACTCTATTGAAACAGTTCACATTTCAAGAATAGTTTGTCAGTTGAAAGTAAAAAAGAAATTATTATTTTTTATTTATTTTAAAATGATGTAACAGTGCATATCATGTCGTATACTTAATTTGAACCAATCAGAGAGGCAGTAGGAAGGAGAGGTGTGTTTATAAAGTCACTGTGTAATGTTTAGATTCTAACTCAGTAAGTACTCTGTATTGATTCTTGGTATTGGCAAGTACTCAAACTGAAGTACTCTTAGGACAGCCCTAAACAGAGGTGAATAAATGGGATTTTATCTATCAGTTACTGAATAATAAAATATTTAATTAGGTTACAGATAAGCTAACAGAGTATTCAGTTACGCTGATGATCAACCACACTGAAAGCTCTGGTGATGTAGATGTAATATCTGCTGGATGTGATGCTCACACTGAAGTCAGCATCCTCAGCTCTCAGGTGGTCTGCGATGTAGTGAACCCCTTCTAAAGCACGCATCACACTCGGTGAAAGCTGGAACGACTCTGAGGCTGAACTGTCACTTTTAGCTGACCTCTGAGCCGAGTTAAATCTGCCTCCAGCGGACTGTCTGTTGGACCCAGCGGCCCCTTCCTGTTGGTTCTGGGTTTGCTTTTGCTGCAACTTTGGAGTCGACCCCGAGGGTCTCGGCGATGGAGGGCGAAAGGAGAAATACGTCGCCAGCGTCCCGAGCTCCAAATCCTCGTAGCAGCTCCTCTCCGGGTTTTCGAGCGCGTTCACGTCTCTTAACCAGGTGGACGAGGTGCTGATGCAGTTGGCGGGTTTGCACCCGGCTGTTCGTAGGAGCCGGCGCTCCTCCGCCGCCTCCTGCTGGAGAAGCAACAGCCTGCGACGCCGGCCGTCTGGCGCGGGCCGGCGCATGAACAGCCAGCGTGGGATCAAGTCGAGGAACACGGAGTGGACCCAGCGGGGCATCTTATGTGTGCTGGGGGAGCGGTGGTGCACGTTCAGCACGAACACGGTGATGACGATGGACAGAGTGACAAAAATCATTGTGAAGAGGAGGTACTCGCCGATGAGGGGGATGACGAGGGATGTGGACGGGATGATCTCAGTGATGAGCAGAAGGAAGACGGTGAGGGACAGCAGCACGGAGATACAAAGAGTGATCTTCTCGCCACAATCTGAGGGCAGATAGAACACCAGAACGGTGAGGCAGGAGATTAGCAGGCAGGGGATGATGAGGTTGATGGTGTAAAAGAGGGGGAGCCTTCGAATGATGAAGAAGTAGGTGATGTCTGGGTAGATCTCATGGCAGCAGTCATATTTCTTGGTGTTGTACGTTCCCACTGCGTTGATGATGGCCCATTCCCCACTCTCCCAGTAGTTGTTGAGATCCACCGTGTTTTCGATTCGCTCCAGATCAATCTTGGCTTTGTCGTAGGTCCAGGAGCCGAATTTCATTTTGCAGTTCTGCTGATCGAAAGGGAAGAAGGTGACGTCGATGCTGCAGGAGCTCTTGTAAATGGCCGGTGGGACCCAGCGGACTTTGCCCGTGTAGAACAGGTGAGCCTTCGTCATATGGGTCACTGCAAACTCACCGTCAGCACTGGAGACACAGACATAATGGAAGCCAATTTAGAGTTTAAAAAATATAACAGATTTTGCAATATATATATATATATTTTTTCAAACACAATGGAGATGAAAGCTTCTGTTGAAGCCCTTATCATTTTATCAGCCTCCTCTTTTTATTTCACGAACAGACTGTGATTACAAAGACTCAATGGAGCAAAACTCAGCAATCAACCTGCTCCATTTAATCCCCATAAGGTGACTTTCCTTGATTTTTCCAATTGATTTCACACAGAAATCATCTGCAATCATCTGTATTCATTTAGAAAGCAAATAAATTTCAAATAATGTTTTAAATGAGTTACAGTTTCAAACAGCGACATCGATTTTATATGAAAACGGGAAGGAAGATAAGAAAAAAAGTGCAATAATAACAAAAAAACTCTAATAAAAGTTTTAAATCATTATCATAAAATCAGATATGTTTTTCAATCATATTTTATATATATAATGTATAATAGTAATGAGGGTAATGAGAATATTGAGAGTTTGCATGTTCTCTACGTGCATGTAGGTTTGGGAACCCCTGGGTTAGAAAACACAAGACTTTACTTTCTTTACCACTAGATGGCACTACTTTCACACAATATAAAGCCAGTAATCAAATAAGATTTTTATTCTGTGCATTAATAATATTCAGCTTAGTGCCATTTCAGTCACAAACTACTTTTAAAGTTCAAAATCCTTAAACTTTACAATAACATTTCACAAACAAAACTACTTCTACAACTGAAATGAAATGTGTCACTGGCGGCAGGGCTGGGTAATTATTTTCTTGTTTAAAATCTACTAAACTATGTATGAACAGTAATTAAAGAATTATTGATTTTTTATTAGAAGTGGGGAGGAGGAATTTAATAAATAAACATTAACATTGGTGTCATAAATCAAGCTGTCTTCAGTAAAACAAAGTAAACAACATAAAGCTGAAACCTTGATATTGAATCTTTAATAAAAGAAATGAAACCGTTTTGATGGTGGTACGCATTAAAGACAATTTAGAAGTTTTTTTATGAAGATAACAGAAGATAATAACAGTAAAACCATCTCTTTGTTTGAGTGAGATGAAAATAAAAGTGTAATATAAAAGTATAATAAGTTGTATTACAACTAAGCCAATGGAATAATCCAGAGGGTTGTATAAGGTAAATATAAACAATCACAGTAACAATTTCTGCATTTGTATTCACCTAAGAACCTAAAAACTGCAACATATGACAGAAATATTTAGTGTAATATTACTAAAAAGGATAAAATCTTAATTATCACCAAACAAACTGTAAATCTTCTTACTTGTTATAAAGCACGATGTCTGGTACCCATATGAGCTCTGATGGAACTCTGATGGACGTCACGTTGTCATAATCAGACGGTCTCCAGCGGAGCTTGTAGTCATTCCACTCCTGGAAAGGAGTCAAAACAGACATGATTAGCTTCTTTAGAGCTTTGATAATTAGGTATTAGTGTGTTAAATTTCTATTTACTGTAGAAAAACCTAAAGAAATCCTAACAAATCTATATGATTTTTTTCTTACTTGTTTAAGCCACACATTAGTCGTCATCATTTGGTTCTTCTCATCCTGAAATATAAACAAATACAGGCAGAAAATAATGGAAAAAAGTTAACAGTGATAATACAGTAAGTTAAAGAATTACTATGAATTCTAGTCAAATATAGTAAAGGTTTTGTTTTTTCTAAGGTTTTTTTTTTATGTTTGTTGTCGTTTCTGTCAAACGGTTAAAATGTGAAAACTCACTACATCAATGAGCTGGGCTATGGACAGTCCAAACTTGACGATGACCACATCGGATATGTTCGGCACCGGTCTGGACCACTTGTTGTAACCAGAAAACAGCGTCTTGAAGAGCTCATCTTCAGCGTGTGAGTGGGTCTTCACATGGCAAAGAACTGTGGGTAAAAACATAAAGGAAAGTATCTCCATCAATACATTTCAAATGTACAGGAGCTGTTTTCAAGTTCATCACCAAAATCTGCCACGACAGGTCGTAAAAACGTAAACATGTCTGATTTTTAAAGTTTCCATGTAGTTTTCCATGTAGGGCTTAAATCTGCACTTTTTACAGCAACACATAGGAAATGGTATGTCAAAAGAAAAACAAATGAATGAAAAAGTAGGAAGTTTAACCCCGATCTTTATAATCCTCACTTAAATGGTGGTAAATCTATCCAGCATGATATTATGGCTTGTGAAGAGCATGTGGTGTTTTATCACAGAAGCCTACACTAAATATCTCTCTGTAAACCAACGTTTCCACATCTTAGTCAATCATTTGATCCTGATCAGAGCTCCACATGGCTGTGGCCAGATGTAATCTCTCAAGTTAGGCAGGCAGACTGAGGAAACCTTTATTCTTTCTTTAAAATGACATCACTCCAGACACAAAGCCTCTAAAATGTTGCTAGGATGTATCTGTGGCTTCACAAGAAGAGGTGACCTCTTCAAATGGATTGTTTATATTGCATTCAAGGCAGATTTGAATACAGGTTCAAGCTGAGTTAATGCATTAAAACATGAGGTTAGAAGGGGATTATGTCACTTAGGAATGTCACCCTTATTAATGTAGTCAGACTGAGGTGCATCTAGTTAACAGAGATTTATTGGCTGTCATTTTCTGTTATAACTGATGCATATAACAATAAACTAGATTTCCTTGAAAGAGTGCATATCGCTGCAACTATCAAACCAAGCTTTAGCTCACTATCTTTAAAACTGGCTGAGTTATGAGTATTGTTTTGAGAATACAAGTGACAACCTGACATTAAAAAAAGAAATGATGGCATACTGTTTTTATGATTTGGTTGTCAAGTAATCTGAAAAATCTTAGATTTTTTGCAAATCTGTCGAAACCTTTTGCCTTGTTGGAAAAAGGCTAAAACCTGTAACAGGGAAATATATTACATTTGCAAAATCAAGTTACTCAAAGTTAGTCAAAGTTAAAAGCTTTATTAAGATGCCACTGGGTTTGCGAGTAATGTTCTGTTTGGTGTGCATCTGTCTTGAATAATGAAGGGTAAAATGTAACCCAGTGAGGTGTGCTGCCATCAAGGACCATCTAATAGGACCTTCATCTGGTAACAGTGTTGCCAAGGCCACACCATAACCTGTAGTTCAGTTTGTAAAGTCTTTATCACTTGTACTTTTGAAAAACCAAATATTCAGCAGGTTCAGTGCTGCAAGAATAAATTAAAATATCTTTCAATAACTTTCTGCCTTTCAATAACTTTCTGGCTTTACTCAAAAACAGCACCTATCCCCCCTCTAACTCAGGGATGGGCAACTGGCGGCCCACTGGCCACATCTGGCCCGCAGGTAACTTCCATCCAGCCCACCAATGAGCCCCTGAGTCTCTGTTTTTACTTCATAAAAAGCACTGAAAGCAGTTCTTGCTTAAGATCTAAAAAAAAATCATGTACATGTTATTATCATTATTGTTTTTTTTTTTATATATTTTTAAATTTTTGTGGGAGGTAGGCTATCTGTTCACAGAATATCAAGGCAAACCTAAGTGTTTAGTCTGCTTAGAGAATTAGGGCCTCTGGAAAAAAGAAATAAAATTCTGACTTTAATCTAAGAGTTATGACTTTATTCTCTTAATTCTGAGATTAAAGTCAGAATTATTTTTTTCCAGTGGCCCTAACCCTCTTTTATAGCTTAGAGCAGGGGTCTCCAACCTTTTTTTCCGTAAGAACTACTTTCACAAAATGAAACTGTCCAAGAGCTATTTTTTGCAACATTTAATTTTAAACTACAACCATTAGAATAAGCTTGTTTTGCTTGAACATACACAAAAAACACTGGTCTTCAACTCGCATGGAAGCATCACAAAGAACACTGAATTTACATGAATGTCCTTTTTGTTTTTATCCATTCATATTATATGTCCTGATGCATCTCAGTAACACACAAACCCAGGAGCCAGGGAGAAAGTGAAGTCACACACAAGACATGCCCTGGAGCAGTGCGGTTATCCTAACTGGGCTTTTCTGAAAGCAGACAAGAAACCCA
>JARVGW010000086.1:10313839-10325388 GCA_031762495.1 Anablepsoides rubrolineatus | reverse complement strand
CACACACACACACACACACACACACACACACACACACACACACACACACACACACACACACACACACACACACAGAATTACCACTATTTTCTTCTAGTTTGATGAGTTTTAAGCAGTACAGGCAGCTCAACTGGGTTATTCCCGTGATAATCAGCTAGAGGGCAGACTAAGTGAATGAAAGTGCTTAGTGGTGTTTTAGCTCTCCAAACCAGATGGATAAACAAGTTCTTAATTCATTAACATAAATACAAAATGACACATGAAAGCTAACAGAAACATAAGGGTTTCTTTATTGTGCCAAACATAGACTACCTTAATTAATAACAAGACTCTTTATGAGCTAAATGTGGATAAAAATATTTCAAGTTTAAGTAGGAAAAAAGAGACAAAACTGATGCAAGATTCTTCTCTCAGACAGTGATATTTTTTATTTTATTATTGATAAAACATAATCTCTTTTGCCTCATCTTTATACCACCCTCCACTAGAAGCAGATGGTTAGTCCATAGTTTCAACCAACACAGTCTTTTTTTTCTCCCCAAAAGTTTGGTTCATAAATCTTGGAATCGTTTCAAACCTACACCGCATACCGCTGTGATTATTTTTTTTTTGACCTCACCAAGTTCCACAAGCAATGCCTGTGGGTGGAAAATATTTAATAAGTTGAGGGTTTATTGCACCCTTTCAAATAAAATAAGTGTTTCTGTGAAGCATTTTCTCTCTGCCTTCCCATTCAGTCCTGCAAAGATATGCTGCTGCATCTCTTATTCAAAGAGAAATGCAGGAAGGTTAAATACTCTTCCTCCAGACTTCATTGATGATGGAATAGTTTGGAAACATGTTTCCTAGTGTCTTTCAGCTGCCTGGTAAATGAAGCGTGCAGAGCCTGTGACGACCTTTCCAACCTGCTGGCGATGTCCGCTGCAGCGCGAAGCATGTCTTTAAAGACCAAGAACTCTTCTCTTATTCTGCTCTAGAACACAAAGAGTCCAGTTTGAGGGCAAGATAGGAAGAGAAAGCACCAGAAATGGAAAAAAAAGACAAAAGCAATAAGGAGAGTGAGTAAAGGGAGACCTGGTAACAACAAATACAGTTGTAATGAATACATTATACATTATATTAATGTATAATGAATTATTCTCCATTTTTTATACAATTCTCCTATGATCACGCTGTTTTTGTATCTGCCTGTGTCTGTTGTTGGTAGCTACCTAAACCTCTGGACAGACTTTAATGATGCCCATAAAATAATCATTGGATTCACATCTACAGCTGATTAACTTTCGGAGTCAACTCAATCCAAGATAATCACCACGGCTAATTGACCTTAGAAAAACCATGGCTACAAATCATCTCAGTCAATTTTACAGATATAAAACTCATGTGATCATTTGAATCATATGACATGATAGAAAGATAAGGTTCCAATAAGTTTTGCTTGGTTCCCACAGCAAGATATGTTGATTTTTGGCCCAATTTTGCCCTTCCAACAATCTGAAGGACAACCATAGACTTGAATAAGAACCCTAGACTAAGCCCATAACACAGCTTTTCTGGCATTATTTAAAACATTAAATATATTATATAAACTGTAAACTATAAACAATAATTTTGTTAATAGCATTATTAATAGTTTTTATGATTTCGACATCGTCAGTCCTTGTTTTCTGCTCTGTCACCAACATGTACAGTAATGGTAAATCCAGACTCTTGACTGTTTTGCGTTAGCCCTTAGCTTATAGGCGATCACATGGACACAGGGTTTCTGAGCACTCCAGTTGTTATATATACCTCCATGAGGATGCTCCAATTATTGTGATAGCTCTAAAGATAATCTTTGGGATATTCCTGATGTGTGTGGTGTGTTTAGAGAGATCTAGTCGGCTCAGAAGGATGTCAGGACTGATCCGATTTTAAATCTTTTTTATGGCCATGTGTGGGGTCTCTCAGGTTTTAAAAATCAACCGACAATTTCAAAATCTTACCATGTGAACCAGAAGAAGGCGAAGATTAAAAACATATTCTAGTCTTTTTTAACCTTTTAACTGCACTCACTTCTGCATCCCTGTAAAATCCTCCTTGCCGTCTCCCTCCAGCTGCTTTTTCAAATCGTCTTCAGCTTTCTCCACCATCTCAATGCAGCCTTTTTGGTCCTCTTGAATCCCAATGATATTACTCTTGATCACATCTTGGTAACTCTGATGCCCCAGCTCGGCCCCTACAAACTGCTCTAAATTCTCTACCACAGCCTTGTTCCCACGCTGTAAGGCTTTCAGGTGGGCCAGCTCTTCTTTCTCTGCCTTCAGCCTCCGAACCGAAGCGGCAGAGTTGGTGCCGAAGTGGACCGAGCACTCGTCTGGTTGGAGGTCGTACCGGAGCGAGGGGGAAGGTGATGGAGAGAATCCCATTGTTACCGTTAGGGGACGGTTGTCCTTCACCCTCCCAGGCTCATCACCAAAGGCCTGCGATGTGCTGTTGGTGTCCACTGTGGCAGAGAGCATAAAGCCCGAACCCCACTCGTCATCTCCGCTTTGGCAAAAAATTGGGGTTGCCATCGATACCCAAGCCAAGATGAAGTTCATCCAACATTTACTCATGGTAACCTGAAGAGACAAAGGTGAATTACTGTGAACTTTGCAGGGGATACAAACCAAAGCAGCCCCCCTTTCTCCTCAAGTTCATTTTGACTGGTCCTACATCAGGTCTGTTTTTGTCTATTGATGGAAAAACAAGTCTTAATTGTTTTGCATCTTTCCTGCTGTTAAAATACAGAATACAATTGCATCAGTTTTGTTTGTTTCTGGGCCATCACTGGGTCTCTTCTTCTTGCTACAGCATCTGTTTTGTTTTTGATAACTTGTGGTTCTTTGGGGGAATCTTTTATAACTTTTTGTAAATACTGACAGAGCATGAAAAAAAGAGATTTAAGCTCACATCACATGGTGGGGTGGGGGGGTTGTTTGTTGTTGCAGTTCCCAATGAAATAGCGTCAGCATCTAGGTTCTTTTTTTTACTAAGTTCTCTGACTGGAAAAGTTTTCTAAAGCTTGCACCGTGAAGGAGAAGCATTGCAGAGTTCTTTCTGCTGTCAGAGCACATTTAGTTTCAGTTTGGGATTTTTCATTATAGTTTAGTTTTATTAAGTTGCAACATTTTTTGCTTTAATTCAGTTAGTTTTAATTAGTTTTTAGCTTGAATTTGCTAGTTTTTATTATTAGTTATTATTGCTTTTTTAATGCTTAGTTTTAGTTTAGTTCAGTTTTTATTAGTTCTAGTATTAGTTTTTTTTCTGTAGTATGAATAAACATATGACAATGCAATTCTCCAGCTTGTGATGTTTCTGTGAGTTCACTAACCAAAAGATATTTTGTCACTAGTTAAAACAGTCTATTATAGCAACACCTTCCTAAAATAACTCAATTTTGCCAACAAAGGACTTAGGCAATAGTTTTAAGAAGGTGACAACAGTTGTCTAGATCCAGGTGCTACCTGGCTGGGCTGCGGCTTGTTTTTCACAAGCTGCTTGTCCAGATACTTAATTAGTCCCTTGAGTAGTATTCCACCTTTTCTATTACCTGTTTCCTAAGACACTTTTAATTTTCTCACAGTCATATTCAAAGAAATCCCAAATCAGACGTTGCTACTTTCTCCCAACTTTTGTTGTCGTCATTTTGCAGGCAAGCTCTGAGCAGCAGCAGCAGCAGGCTGTAAACAGGTGACCATGATGTGCCATAAGCTGCCCACAGTTATTGTGAAACTGGTTAATTTGAAGAAAAAAAAACAAATATTTGTTTAATCAGTCCACATGGCTCAAAATAAATTGACAAACATTAAAACTAAGGATTTTCTATCTATTATTTCAGTTAGTTTTAGTTAGTTTTGTAAAACGATTATACAGTTTGTTAATTATCTTTTTTTTCATTTTATTACAGTTTTTATTTATTTCAGTTAACTAAAAGGCTTTTTCAATTTCAGTTTTTGTTATTTAGTTAGTTTTAGTTAATTATAATAACCCTGGTTTCAACTGCAATTCACTTTTATCATTTTGAAACACTTCAAAAGCTGAAGGCAAATGTTAAATCTGCTTTTTACATATTGTTCATGCGTGACTGCCAAACAGAGACCATAAAACTGTTTATTTTAAGATGACTTGTCGTGTGGAGTAAAAACTCACAGTACAACCCAACTGTTGGCTTTCTCTGTTTGTGGCCTCTTTAAATGGTGACATATGTTGCAGCTGTATCGAGATGAAGCCTTCAAATTAGGCTTTAATGAGCCTTTATCCTTATGTTTGGGTAATAGGATTGCTTTCTTTTGACTGGCATGTGCATTGTAGCAGACAGGCTTACATCACCTCTGGATTGAAACAGATTTAATGAGTTTTCCAGAAGTGACACATGTGCACAGATCTGTATCAGTAAACGTGCATGAATGACGTGCCCATCCTAAAATGAGATATATAAGGGCATGGCATCTTTCATCCATCTGTTTGTCCATTTGTCTGTGTCTGTGGTCAACTTCTATCTAGACCAATCTATAAATTTATAACCCTTTACTATAGAAATGTTAAATTCGTAGATTGATCGGTCCATTCATAGGACAGTACGTTGCCCACGGTGGAACTCCACATGTTTAGGATAGAAAAATGTCATCAGATTATGGCTTCACATTGGTTTTCTCTTTTATTAGACTTTATTCCACCAAAGAAATCTTGAGTGGTACTCATAAAGTCTCTGATCATAAAATGGTTTGGCAGATAAGTTCTTCACATTGCAACTGATAGAAGCACTCATGTCTTTTAATTAAAATGTGGATTTACACCACGGGCAACATCGTTATCATTGAAACTGACATTTCACCCCACCACAAACATTTATAAACCTAATATTCAGGATTGCTTTATGAGGGAATTCGTGCTTTGCGTTTTGATTACTTTGGTAACTTACTGATGAGCGTTTGTAGGTGATCTTGATCTGCACTCTGATCCTTTGACAACATTCATCCCAATGACAAAATAAATACTCACTGACATAGTTTCTGATTTATTAAGGTCTTCTAACTAGAGCAACACATGCTCATTCAGGTTTTACTGTCACGAACAGTTGCCTTTGAATGTTTTCAGAATGCTGGTGTTTTATGGTTTTAGCTGAGACAATGTTTGTGTTGGACTTTCTGGGGCCTGTGGTGACTGTTTTTTGGCTTTACGGGGAAGGGTCCGTCACACTCAAGTGACTTTTATAGTCCTTTTCCTTGGCTTGAAACAGCAGCAAAAGGAAAAGTAAGAACTTTCAGGGCAGAAGTTTTCAAACTTTAGACTGCGATTACAGTCACAAACGTGTTACTAAGCTAAACAGCAATACAAGCTTCTATTTATATCTGAAATAAATGAGCTAACTGGCCAGACTTGTAACTTTAACCTCAGATGAAGGGTGTGGTTTAAGAGTGGCTGTTTCCTTGCATTTATTGCTGAGACCAGCATCACATACACTTTGGTCTTGGCTTTTTGTCTGCCCAGCAACAACTGAATTCATATTTCCCTCCTATTATGCACCCTTTGTTAGCAGGTCCTATAGACTTTACTGATGCAGAGGACCAGTTTCTACAGGGGTTCTTGAAATATTGTCTATTGTTGTTTCCATTTAGAGCCAATGTGATATGTTTGACCAACTCATCTGCTTTTTACTAGTTGATACGAAAATTTCTTCTGAGCACCACCAGAGTTTAATTACCCTAAACTATGACATGGAAGACAAATACCTAAGAAGTTAAATGGCAACTTGTTACATCTCTAAAAGTCCTCAGATAAAGCTATGAATTATATCCTTAATCATTAGTTACTCTCTGAATTAACCCTTGACACATAGATTAACACTAAGCCCTCCTGGCTGCCAATGTCTTCCTCCTTCCCTGTGAGTAACATCTAATGCGAGCGGCTGAAGGGTGACTGCCGTTCAGCTCCGTGGCTCTCCTCGTCAAAGCCTGAACAGGTGTGTTTCACAGCTGTCACAGCACGTTTGCCTCAGCATCGCTATGACAACAAGGTCTCTGGCAAGAAAGCAGACATGTCGCTGAATCAGTTCTGCTAAACGGTTGGATCGCAAGGTGAATTTGAAATGTGAACAGAAAACAAAGCAGTGTGGATTGGATTTTTCATCTGCTAAAATACAGTGAAATGAAGTAAAAACAGTATTTTCATTCTTGTCTGTGCATTAGTGTTATGTCATTTACTGAGGACTTTGAATTTGGCACTCATTGTGACCCCTTATGAAGTGCAGTTATTTAATAAATCAGTTCTAAACAATAATCTCAAACCATGATTAATCTATCTCTGAGCCGTGAACAGTGGGAGAAGTGCTTTTTATTCAGTTTTAACTCTTCCATAAATACGTTGTTCTATAAGGCCATTTTAACCAGTTCAAAATGAAGAAATAAAGTCTTTATTTAATTGGTTTCCATATGCAACAAACTTCTTTAGATTTTCATTTGCCAATTTTCTCTTTTTTTTCCAATTAATACGACTTTAATTTGCAATTCTACAAATCGTTCATCAAAACAAGATACTTTTTGTAACAATTACCAAGCTTTGTCAAGTCAAGCAGAAGGAAAACTTATACAGTCACTTTCTTTTTGAGGCTGGATTTAAAACACGCACGCACACACACACACACACACACACACACACACACACACACACACACACACACACACACACACACACACACACCCACACACACACACACACACACACACACATACAAAAAAAAAACAGGCTGTGATGTCTCATATAAACCAGTTTTGCCAGTTTGACCCTTTTCTATAAAAACTGTTTTTATTTATGCCATACATTTTTAATTTCATTGATATTTGTTTGCTGCAATAGCAGTCAAGCTCGCTTTTGATTGATGGAATAAGAAATGAGTTTTCACTGTAGAGGCACTTTACTTCACAAATCCATTTTTCTCCCCACGTTTGTGTCGTTTCTGTGACAAATTCAAACAACTAATTGAACCATGTACTAGACTGATTATTTTAAGCAGCTGTTTAAAGGAGCAATAGGTACCAGATCTTCAGAGTTACAAGTTTTCAGAAGCTTTTAAACTTTGAGGTATCCAAACATTTGCCTGAACACTGCATACAGAAGTTATTCATTTTACTCATACAGGCTTAAACCCCTTTGAGAAAATAAAACAAAATTAAACTCATCATCATCATCAATAACTGTATCTTTTACCCAAACACTTCTTACTGTATTTGATAAAGACAAATGGTCTGAAAATAACAATGAGCAGGAGCTAAAAAGGTTCAGCTCCTCAATTGTTTTGAAGTCTTCAAATTCTTATCAATCTGCATGCATAAAACTTACCCTCCTCTAACTTTTTCACACTTTTCTGCCACTTCTGCTCTTTAAGTCCAAAATAAATCAGCTCAGTAACTTCAAGAGAACCATTTAGAAAAGAAAAGAGAACACAAACTCAGTCGGTTTTTGTCTTCATGACAGAGAGAGAGAGAGAGAGAAAATGACACACGCAAACACAATTAGGGTTTGGCTGGAGAGTGTGTCCGTCTGTACGCCTCTGGCTGCTGTTGGGAGGGGTTTCAGAAAGAAGAGGGGGTGTTTGTAGAAAAAAAAGGCTGGAACTGAATGATTTCTTTCTTTGTAATGGGGGAAAGGGGCTGGAAGAAGGAGGGGAAAGAGAGGCTGTAATCTACTTCACATATGGGGAACTTGGCGTGGAAAGTAAAGGCTGCATATAGCATGAAAGAGACTGCTTTACATTCATTCTCTTAATGTTCCTGGAAAGCTTTTAATCAAAAGTGCTGAAGTGGAAGCAGACATGAGTGTTTTTGTTTTCCTAAAAATGTACAAGCTACCTAATAAGGTTATACTCACAAATTCTGATTAAACAAAATTGCTCTAAAAACCACCTAATAATAAACTCTTGGACTTTATGGAAAATGGTCAATCATACTGTATGTCAGCGGCAAACATCTAAAGTTACTTTGGAAGGTTTGAATGTTTTCAGTTCAACAAATGACATACACATGTCAAAACACGCTGAAACATTTAAAGAACAAGAAGAATCTTTCCAATTTGTGGTCTGCCTGGCATGTTCTTTTCATCGTATTTATGGAGTAAAATGTTTGGAATCCACACGGTTTTCCCAGGGCCTGTTGTCTGAGAACTAAATCTGTTGAGAAAACATCAACATTATATTTTATTTAGTATAGTAGGAAGAATTTAGGTAATTTTTGTAGGGGTGTAAGAAAATATAGATACACTGAAATATCATTTTAGTTCCTTATATTGGATCAAATTTTAATTTTGTTCTCACTGTTGTTCAGTGTTCTTTTGATTGCAAAACAACAATTAAATTTAATAATTTATTTTGCATGCATAATTCAAATCTTTTGGAGAAAACAACCTGTTGCCACTCTAATCAGTTCAGCTGTTTCTAAAGCCTCATCATCTTAGCCCTATAATTCTTTCCACCATCATGTCAGCTGGTTGTTGCAGTTTGGTTCCCAACCAGCTGTCTCCTCATGGTTCCCCTGAGTTTGCTATAAGTTTGCTGCCTTTTGTTTTGCTTTTGTTTAAATAAAAGTATTTTTTTTGTTTCATCCTTAGAGTCTGCTCTCCTCTACTCACATTGACACTGACAGACATACTAATGCCCATTCTGTATCAAACTCCCACAGTGTTGTAAGTATTAGAAATGCTCCTGCTCTGTTCCCTCCAATAGATGATAAAAATGTCTGAAGATGAAATGCAGCGTGCTCTCCTGAGGACATTTGTCGTAGCGCTCATCTTTCCCTGACTTGGGAGGTTTTCATCGCCGTGCTGAGTTATTGAAAGAATTGTATGAAAAGTGGTCTTGAATGCTATCTGGGTTTTCGCACACGCATCCAATAATTATACTTTTATCTCGCATTAGAGGCTGCTCATCTTGTGTTCATTGTGTGAAAGGTTTTCGTCTTTGAGCTCCAATAATAGAGCTCTTTTCTGTCTGCTCAGCCCTCTGTGTTACTTCAGCTCCGTAATGGAGCCTCATTGTTTAAAAGCCATGGAAACGATCCCGTTTGTTTTGGCAACACTGTGATATCTTTAAAATGCTCTTTTTTTATACCATCTATTAATGAGATCTTTGTAATATTCCCTCCTCCTTTCCTCACAGATGTTTGTGTCTGGTTGAAGCAGACAGACTATAAAATCTATAAAATGGAACGTAAACTCCTTTATTTTTTGGAACAATGGCACAATTACGTGGCCTTATAGAAGAAATTTAGCTCTTAATCTTGGAAGTGTAAATTTGTGACAGCTGCGGATGGCAGCTAATAATCCAGATCAGTTCTGTTTGACTGATTTATGACGCCTGCTGCAATTAAACGTTTCACTGAAGGTTGTGTTTTAAGGTATGGAGGAAACTTGGGATTATAATCACCAGCTGAACCAAGTTTTTATTGTGACCTAAGAAGAAAATGACATCAATGATGCTGAAGCTATTAGACAGACGTCTGATGCAGGCAGGTGACATAACATCACATCAGCTCTGTTGTGTTGAAAGGACAGAATTACTTTTGCCCTTTAAAGGTGTTTTATTGTACACATAATTCCCCCTTTTAATGCCGCTTTGAGTGATTAAAAACACAATCCTGTCTGAACCCCTTTCGGAGTTGCAGCAACAGCAATTTCTCATCAAAAGTTGAACTTCACTTGAGAAGGAAGTGAGCGAATAATGCTCTGCAGGCACTTTGTGTAGGTTGTATTTATTTATTTTTACCCTCCAGGAAAGCCAACTTCTTACTGACCCTTTTTTTTTTTTGGTTTTGTTTTGTTTTCCTCCCCTGCTGCCAAGGCTTTGGAATTCTGATTTCCAGAAGTTTTTTGATTCCAGTCGTTTCTATTTCATTTATTGTCATCTCAAAGAACCCTGCAGATTTTAACAGCCACTCCAGTTAATGTTGTTCTCCTCACAGCCAGATGGACTTTGTCAAACATCTGTCTGTTAATTGTATTTAGCCATGTTTAGACGTGCTTGTAGCATGCCCAAAGTGATTCACTCAAGGAAATACCATATGGAAGTTGTTCTTTTAGCCTCAGTGTAAACTGTCTCACAAGTGACTCCAGAATCTTTGCAATCTATGATGAATGTAACATGTGGCATTGAAATGAAATGGCTTCTACAACATTTGGAGAAATGTATCAGGAAATAGCCTCTTTAGGTTGTGTGACAGATAGCTAATCAAGTCATTTGAGAAGAGGTTCCTGCAGACTCAAAGTAGGCATTTCTCAAGCTTAAACACTGATTGACTTGTTGTATTTGCTTTGTTTTTTAAAAAAGTTTGTTCTTCTCCTTTTGGTTTTTTTTAGTTTTGACTTTAACTACTTTCACATTAATTTTAGCAGCCAAAACTGTTTTTTTAATGAAATCCAATGTATCATTAAAAACAAACATTTAGTTCTCCCTCTTTCTAAATGTCTCAAAAAAAAGAAGAAACACTACGGACTGATGTTGTTCTTATTACCTCCGCCAAGGGATGTTTTCGGTCTGTCTGTGGACAAAATTACTCAAAAACGTGTGGACGGATTATCATGACATTTTTACTACATGTGGGTGTTTGGCCAAAGGAACACACCATTACATTTTGGTGATGTTCTGGATCACGATACGAATACAGGAATTTTTCTTTCAATCCGAGCAATTCAGCCAGGCAATGCAAAGTGTCATTACATCAGACTCATGCCTGTAGAAAACAGAAAGTAAATTTGTAAACTTGCTGGGACTACATATCCCAGGATGTCTACTATCAGGAAAGTTGTGATTATTCTGTTATCAACTATTAGTGATGTGCTGTCTGGAGACGTAGAAAAACATGTGATTCTCTTCACATTTTGGGAATAATAGAAGACACAGACAGGGGGAGGGTCCTGCTGCAGCCGAGTCGAAGCTGGACCGGTACCGGACAGCTTGAACAGCTAAACCATGTGAGGTACCCCCTCCACATCAGAACTTTATTGTGTGATTGGTCAGAGATTCGTGCAGTCTTTGTTTGTGCTGAAAGGGCTCAGATGCTGTATTTTGCTTCAACCATTCGCTTCAAAAAAAAGAAAAGGCGACTCGCTTTTAGAGGTGACTGTATCAGGAAGCAGCAGGTTATAAAGATAGTCAAACCATTAAAAACTCATAAAGGGGATAAAACAGACATTTTACACGGTGGAATCTGACTGATGAAAACTTTGGAGCTTAATCCTGGACCATTTTGTCGATAAATAACGTTGAGTGACGAGTCTCTGACTTTTGTTCTGGCATTGGACTCCACCGAGAAGAAATCCCATGTATACTGCCTGCTTAAATGTTTGCTACGTCAGAACTTATTTCGCAAATGTGTTTCCATCTCTCCTTTTGTGCATTAACTCTATTGCAGTATGGGGTTAAATTAGCCTTGGTGGAGGTTTGCACTCTCTGAGTGCTTCTAGTCAGGGGCGGACTGGGGTATAAAAGTGGCCCGGGAATTTAGTACCTGACTGGCCCATTAATGGTCCGAGCTGGC
>JARVGW010000086.1:10285160-10309633 GCA_031762495.1 Anablepsoides rubrolineatus | reverse complement strand
TCGCTGAGGAGTCGGCCCAAAAATGCACCGGCCCACCGGGAAAAGTCCCGGTACTCCCTATGGCCAGTCCGCCCCTGCTTCTAGTTTTAAAATGTAACCAGGAACTCTTTGTTAAGAGAAGCTGAAATAATGAATAAAGACGTCGAGTCCAACATATAAAATAATGGTCGGCTAACATAATCTGACATCTTTTATTATTCCCTTCTAATGACCTCGGTAACAACAGCAAGTTTGTAAAACTAAATAAGTAAATCTGAAAGTTCGATGCTAAAAAAAGTAATCTGATGATATAAAGAAACGCCTAAGCTACGATAAACCAATCAGCTGGGATCTTTGAGTAATGCCATTTTTTGCTCTTCCAATCACCCGTGGCCTTGAGTAACACCCCCTTTTGTGTTTGTTCAATCAGGTGTGTCTCTTGAAAAAAGCATTCATTTCGAAATGCCTACTCATCTGCAGAGATACCTACTTCAGTCATTATGAGTTAGAGAAAAGGAAAGTTGGGTTTTATGCTTCAAGTTTTAAGTAAACAGATAAACAGAGTAGAAAATTACATTTAAACAATGTATATAGTATCTGTATTGTTGTTTTTGATGGCTTTTTGGGGTTTGTGATCAGTTTATTTTCTTTAGTTATTATGTTTTATTTATGGGACAATTTGCGAAAGTCAAGGTTTTCATTTATTATGTAAATCAATTACAGTTTTAAGAACACAGTGTTTTTGTGTATTAATTTTCTTTAATCCCTCAACTTCTTTAATATAAAATGTTTTTTCAAATGACAGCAAAAAATCAATTTCCAAAGTGGGTCACTGAAGTGTTAACAAATACCCATTAAATCAAACTGTGGCTGCAGATATATTGACCGAGAATCTGATTCAGCATTTTTTTAATTGACCAGCTCCCCGCATATCCTCAGGGCTGTTATTGACCAAGACGAAGACTCACCCACTTATCCATGGCTGAGTGTGAAAGCAATGACTGCCACAGTGTGCTGGCGCTGATAAACTCTGCTAATCCGCTCAGGGGCCCCAAACCCAGTTTAGGCTTTTCTCAGTGCCCAGAACCAGCGGGCTCTGCCACTCTGGACATGTTTCTTTTTACAGCACAGATTGCAAAGCTTTGTGACAAACGGGCAGAGAATTGTGATAATACAGACTTCATAAATTTATAACATGTCGAAATTCTGTGTAGTAATTAATTAAATCTTCTGCTTGGATGTGTTGTGTGAAATTTGAAGAGCCTGCTTATGGTCATTTACTGACACAATATAATAAACCTGCTGGTAAAACAAGTTGGTTTGTGTAAAATTTGGTCATGTCCAGAAACAGCCATTAGATTAGTTTTATTTTTGATTTTTTTAAACATCAATTTGGGGACATTTTAAATCGATTATGGATCTTTGTAAATGAGATTCACGATTCTGATGTAAATGGATTTTTGGGACACCCCTAATTTTAAGTTTAAATTCTACTAAAGACGAAACATTCCTGAGCACAGCTAACAAACTGAGCTCTACTTGGTATTTCATGCATTTTAACACGCCCTCTTTAACACGCCCCACTGAAAAATACTATGTGTATAGCTAATTAAACGTGAAATAATACAGAAATACTATTAAAAGTAAAAGTAAGAGAATTTTATTGTAGGGCGTAGCCACCATCTTTAATTGTGAACTCTCCCACTTTACGACAGGGAATTCCTGCTGGAGGGGTGTTCCAGTTTAAATTTTAAACTTGTAAGTGGAAAATTCCCACTTCCCAGTACAACTGCAGCAAAAGTAGGTGTCGAAAATGCAGTGAAAAGAAACTTGTACAAGATGAATTTTGCCGGCTTGAACCCTGTGCAGCGCCACCTGCAGGTGAGATAACATCATTCTGCAGGTAAAATAATCCACATGTCTTCTGGGAGATGTAGTTTATGGTCAATGCTGGCTTTAAAGCAGCTTATTTTAAAACAATATTACATCTTTGTATATCTCAGAGACCACATAAAATGCCATAGGCTACAATTGTCCTTGAGTTTGATGGGTGTGGTGTACATTACTTTTGACTTAAGGGAAGTCTTTTTATTTTTATAAGGTTACACCTCACATTTGACCTTTCTGAAACCTGAGTTGTTTCAAAAGACAAGATCACTAAGCTTGCACTGCTTTAAAGTGGACACTAAAAGACTCCAAGTTGAAGCCCAGCTCAGTAAAAAGGACAATGCTCTTCTTTTGACATGTTATGTTTCACCACAGACGTCATCCCAGTAAAAGGAAGCACAAACCTCCCTCCAGACCTCATTAAATAAGTCAAAGAGCAGGAAATGAGACAGCCCAAGGATACACTGATCAATCTGACCAACACAGATTTGGACCAATTGACACAAGTGTCTGCACACAGCTGCATCAAAGCCAGTGCTCCCTATCCCATCTCTCTTAGCCAATGTTTAACTTCATTAAATATCCCAAGATGAATATACGATAAGAGGTTAGAAGGTAAGCCAAAATGTAATCAGGAAAATATAATTAGGTCAGTTTGTGTGCTTCCTGGAGACCACGAGCACACAGCAGATGACTGTATAATGACAGCATGATGCCACTCTTTTCTATACTTGATATCTGTTCTTTTTTTTTTTTTCTAAATGCTGTTTCGTATCGAACGGTGCCATTGTTAAAAACTTGGACGTCCTCCACAGTGTCACACGTTATCAATAAATTCAAGGTAGAAAATGCACTGTTGGCTTCTCGCTTGCACTGTTTTTCTGTCCTCTTTTATTGATTTTATTTTATTTTTTTTGCTTTAAAGAACAGGAGGAAAGATAACGCAGTGGCTACAGTCTGTTGTTCACCTGTGATGTACAGGTTTAATCTGTTGATTTATGTAACAGGTTATCATCTTTACAGGTCAATGACTGTTTGTTTAGAGGTATTATTTTCCTTTTTAAAAACTGTTATTTATATTCTGTATTTTTCTGTGAAGTTCATTTATTTTCCTCCCTGTCGGCCATTCTCAGTAGTTTTCCACAGTTAGTCTGTTTCTCAGTCAGTTTCACCTGTCACAGCTGCAGCCACTTCTCTCATCAGCGCCTCATTCACTCCTCAGTGGAGCAGTGTGTGCTCTCACAACTTGTCTGGTTCTCCCCCTCGAGTCTCCTTGTGCCTTCCTGCGTCAGATCTCTGGTTTGTGTTTGCTGCCATGACAGTCTTTATTTTTTTGTTAGAAATAAAGTTTAGTTTGTTTGTATTTAGGCTCCTTCAGTCAATCTGCATTTCCTGGGTCCATCCTCATAAAACTGTATCAAGAACAAGAGATTTTCCTCTCATATTGTCCTATTTTTAGTCATCACTCTGATATGCAACACTTTTTATTTTTAGTGCAATTGTCTCCTCATCTTTTTTTTTTTCCGTTCTCTCTTTTAGTGCAAATAAGCATGAAGTAAAGAGTATTGTGAGGAAAATGATAAGAAACCTTGAGGCAATAATTTACCCATAACAAAAGGAGAACTAAGTATGTTAAACCATGTAAGTCACAGCTTTACTGTTGAATTAGTACAATTAGTACCAGACACAAAGATCTTTCTTTTAAGTTTTATTTTGGATTACTCTAATGTTTGATCTTTTGGTTGTACATAAATAGACTTACCAGAGACAGTTTCATACAAATACAGTATGTTGTATCAGGAGAAGAAAAGAGTGAGTTCTAAAAAGATTTTATTGTAAAATGTTTGTTTCTTCTGAATGCAGGTTTTACTTTTGGTGTTGAAAGAAGTGAGAGGGGTTTAAGAATATGACTCATGATTCAAATAATATGAATATACTGTAAACATGTAACATTTTAGATTCTCTCCACAAGATTAAAGTAACTAGTTTACATAAGAAAAAACATTTTTGTTGTGAACTTCATTGCATTATTCTGCAACACTGATTCCCAGCTGTGTTTTTATTTTTTTATGTATTTAATGTTTTTTTTTTACATTGTTAGTAGTTAAAGAATGTGTTGGGAATCATTCTCAGCTATAACGTCTCTAAATTTGAGCAAAATATCTTTAAAACCGACAGGATTATTGCCATTTTTGTGGTTGTCAAGTTTGATAAGCTGAGGCAGCCATCTTAAATTGAGTTGAATGCAAATGTTAATTGGTTGTTGGTGTATAATTAAAATTAATCCAGTGGTTCATAAAATATTTAGCTAACAGAAAGACTAATAAATCTACACACAGGCAATAATATAATCAAACAATACTTTCATAGTGGTGATAAATATACTGAGTAAAAGTAGTTACATTCTGCTAGAAGTGGACATTTCTAAAACCAGAGTGACTGAGACATATATTCTCACCTCTTTGTACTGTTGTGAGTAAGAGAAGAAGGTGAAGATGAGGAAAGTGAGAATTAAGACCCCAGCTGTGGCCTCATCCAAGCAGGAACTCCTAATCAATACCAAGCAGCCCAAAAAGTCGTGGGGAGATAAAAAGTGAGGGTCAGGGTCACGTACGATACATCCAGTCAGTTTCAGGTGTGAAATTGAACACTCAGGTTCCAGATGAAGGGAGATTTTGAATACTGACCTGTCCTAATAAAGTCAAAGAATCTGGTATTTTAGTCTAGTTCCATATGATTTGACTTCACATTTAGCAAAAACTTAAAAAGTCAAGAGTATAAATGAAAGTGCAAACACTTGTAGATAAGAGTAGATGAGAATTCAGCTCTGCCTTTCGTCTTCTCGTGATGTATTTTCCAACAGGCTATACGTCCATTTGGCATTTGGATCACGCCAACTGAATGCATTGAACAGAGCTCTCCGAGGGAACCGGGGCTGTCCTTCAGGCTCTTGTCAAGTCTGCCTTAATAATGGGATTTTCACACATTACATACAAACTCAGCGGGGACTAATGTGGAAGAATAATATTTCCGGGACGAGGTGCAGCTGGCTCCAAAATGGAATTTAAAACGTTACATTGACTTTAAAAAGGGGAGGCTGCGGCACATGTAATGCTCAGGAGATGATACTTTGCTTCACCGGGCAGCCAGGCACCGAGGCGGGGGTCTGAAACGACGGGTTTCAGCGTCTTAAGAGTTCAAACAGCAGCACAGATTTCAGCAGGTCTGCTTACTGTAAACGACTCGCTGTTGAACTCTTATAGTGCTAATATTTAAGAACACGCTGGGTCTGGAATGTCTTTTGTTTTGGCTTCCTGCTCCTTATTTTCTTTGTGTCCTGTGTTTTTTTTTCCCCTTACACACACACACTTACACCATCATTACTGACACGTCTTATGAAATCTGGCAGAGGCTGGATTTGCTCGGTGATTGCATTAACACGATGCCTCTGCGCTAAGCCTCGTTTAAAGTATCACGTGCACTCCCTGCATAAAACTCAAGCTGTGCTTTTCAATCAGATACTTCATCTCAAAAGTTACAAAGGTTTTTGTTTTGTTTTTCTTTCTTAGATTGTGGGATATGAAATTAAAGAACATAGATATTTCAGGAGTCAAATGATAAATCACCCCGAGTTTATTTAAAGCACCAAGTTAAAGGGAACGGTTTAGGGATTTTAGTTCAGTTTCTAAGTTTCTTGAGGGTACTCATTGCAAACTATCAACTAAGCTTATCAGCTTACTTAACTCAACAAATCAGAGAGTATGTACCTATGCTTCAGTATTCTTAATCCCAAACGGTTCTTCCACGGTCGACTTCATTGTTGTTGCACACATAGTTCAGTCGATCCCAAATTTAACTCAAAAGTTTTTAGTTTAAGAACACTTTAACTATGGATATGAGAAAAAAATGTCTGATTTTATGACAAGTCTTCATGACATTGAATGATGTCTACACATAATATGTAATAAAGGACAAGGGGTTCAAACACTTTGTTTGGGGTTAACAGTTTGTTCTCAGGTCATGAGTTTAGAAACACACAGTGTTCTGAGCTTCTCAGAATCTATAAAAGGTTGCCCATTAATTCTTTTCCCCTGACTGCTCAGAGCCAGGCAGTGGCCTAAGTATTGCAAAGAGGTTTCTAATTCAATGACACAGGCATCGCACAGACAAATATCATGGAGTCCCATCAATATGCTGTGGTGGTTGAGCAGGTTCTGCTCAGTTAGGACTCCAACTTGTGTACTTAGAGTTTTCCTTGTCCCAAACATAAGATTTGGGCCATTTATCAGTTTGTTTACAGTCCGTCAACTCCCTCCAGTGGATTGAGTGTTGACGTCTAATCCTGGCCTGTAAGGTAGTTCAGACTGTTGTTGGATACCTACAACAGGCTCTGGTCCTTTAAAGTGGGTCTGACTGCCAGTTTTTGTAACATAGTCTACTCTCTCAGTACCTATTTCCCATATTTTTGGTGTAACTAGTACTACAGCATTTTATGTTGTTGTTGGTGTGTGTGTGTGTTTTTTTTTAATTAATGCATTTTTAGAAACCGTGTTTTGTTTACAAAGATATTTATTTGAAATGAGAAAAAAATGCACTTTGGAAAACCTGTATTTCTGTGTGGACTTGTAAAAAGTAGGAAAAAGAGGCAAACATATTAATTTACTCGAAAAATAGTCATAGCCAACACAGTCAGACAGAAAGGTAAAGATTTTATAGTGATGATGTAAGTATTTCTGTGCGTACAGTTTATAGTGCTGCCTGTACTGCTGAGTCTTCTTTGTACAATTTGTTCCTGGATGATGGGACTTCTGCTTCGATTATTGCTTTCCCTCAGCTGAAAATATTGGTACATGTTTTTCTGTCTGTGAGTTTCATGTTTTAACAGCTTAAAGTTTATTCATGCAATACACAACAAAAAAAGTTACCCATGCAGGCACTTCATACATGTTTTAATGAAATACAACACTGTAGACTTCTGTTTCTATTTTCTGTTTCTTTCTCTGCCTTTTATTAATCTCAACCATCTTTCTGAATAGAATGACTTGTTACTCAGGATCACATTGGCTTTTCTATCATGTTCAACCTTGATGCTAATATTTATCTTGAACAGACTCACAAACGACGGTAACGTGACCAAAAAGGGATAAACAGTGCAAAACAAGTCACCGTTTCTATTTCAATTCATATATTAGATGTGAGAAGTGAGCCATTCAGATTTGCTGCTGGCTCAGGCACCTCTGCCCGAACCCAGATTAGAATTATCTGGTTTCCCAATATTTATCTCCGCTTACAGCTTAACATGTAACTTCTGAGGTCTTGCAATCGTTTAATACTTGCAATCACAGGAGCTGTTCAAAATAAGATACAACCAGGAAAGCAAGCAAAGTGCTTCGTTCTGAGCTGCACGGAGCAGCAACCATCATTACCTTGACCCCCAGCCTCAGAGGATGGAAGAGCCCAGTGGAATAACTTCATTCTTGAGGGCGATTTTATAGCAGCGGTTAGCGAAAAGCCATTAGAGTGTGCCAAACACTTTCCACTAGACTGTTTTACCATTCTGTTCAACACAAGGCTTGCAGGAAAAGATACATTCAGGCAATATCTCTTTTTTTTTTTAGCTGAGGCTGTTCATTGTTCCCGTCTCAGCAAAAACATCAAACTTTTTCAGCCCCTAACTAAATCTTTATGTTGTAGCACTTCAAACTTCTTTAGCCAGTCAAAGGTATTTTTTCCAAATATAATTATACTTTATATTAACATACCTATTTTTACATTTAATATACATGAACCTACCAAACTAGGTTCACATTAGTGCAACGTGTTGATGATTAGAAACCTTGTTAACGGAATAGAAACACTGCAAGTAAGAGTCAATAACAAAGTTACAGAGCTTTTCCTGTTTTTATGTATGTATTTAATTATTTAATTCATCCAATTTAGTCATTTAAAAAAGGTTAATTAAGTCGCATCATGTGGTTTTTAATCAATTTTCACCCAATGGGGTAAAAATGAGTCTTGTTTTTTATTAGTCAGCATGACGGCTCAGTGGTTAGCACCGACGCCTCACAGCAAGCAGGTCCTGGGTTCAGGCTTCGGTTTGGACCTGGGGTCTTTCTGTGGGGGGTTTGCGTGTTCTCCTTGTGCTTGTGTGGGTTTTCTCTGGTTACGCTGGTTTCTTCCACACCACATAACATGTAGAATAGGTCGCCTTCAGGCCCTGGCCCTTTAAAAAGAGACCTGTGATCTCCATGGGATTTGCCTGGTTAAACAACGGTAAAAAAATTATTTGTATTTAGTATGCAGCTCTAGTACTATGCAAGGTGTTCTTGTATTTGATGTTTTTTCTCTAGGCTATATTCTTCACCTTTAATAACATAAAAATTATCACCAGGGTTAACCATACTGTCCAGTTTTGTAAGATTTTCCCCATAAGAGGAAGTGTTAGTTAAATCTGAATATTTATCAATGTCCAACATTATCTTTACAAATATCTACATGTAGCCCTTGAATGTGATAAAAAAATGTTATTGGGAAGGGTTCTGAAGAAAATCTCCCAGATGTTTTACTTTAATGGCATGACTGATTGATAAAATGTCTTACTGAGGCTAACCTGCTCAACATCAGCATTAATAGTGAAATTACTCAGAACAACAGTTCTGTCAGCACTAAAAACTAATTCAGTTAAATAATCTGAGACATGTAGCTAAAACTCTGAGTGAGGGCCAGATGGAAGTTACAACACCACAAAGTAGGTTTTTAGACTTTCATTGTTCTACCCTTTTATTCTTGAGATATCTGAATTTAACTGAAAACTTCACTCCTCCTACTAGAGTGGCTGTTTCTGTTGATCCGGGCAGGATGTAACTTTATTATAGGTATATTCATCGGTAGGCATCCAGGTTTTGAATAATGCAGGATAAAATTATGGAAGAACATGTGAAAATCTCCTTATCTTCTGTTTTTGTTTGTAGTTTATCTTTCTGTCTGTTGCACACAAGTTTTTATTTTATTAATTGCCACTCACATGTTCTTCATTTGCCCAATGTTCTGTCATTGTTTAATGTTTCCACATCTTCAGTTTTTTTCAGACAAATCATTGTTGTTCTGGTTTTCTGGCTGATTCGGTTTCAGGCTCTTGTAGATTTTATCTTTTTATTCTCTCTTCAGTTCCAGTAGTTTTTTCTTGTCACCAGCCTGCCTCCTGCCTCTGGTGTTCTGCATTTGGGTTGTTTTTTTTTCTTCAACCATCTGCCACAAATTTAATTTAAAAAAACAAGTTTTGGAAAGAAGAGAATAGATCTGCTTTTGATAAACCACTGGATTTGAAAAACTGCAATGTTAAACTAAGATAATGGGCATAAGACAGAGTTTCAAAGTAATACAAAATGTTTCAACAACGGGGCGTTAGGAAGAAAAATAATTTGAATGGTTGATGATCTGACCAATCCAGACAGATGGATTCACAGAAGAAGAAAGAGTTTATCTGAGCAACAGGTGCAGGATAAAAACACTCAACCACATAAAACAGCACGTCTCCTTTAAACTGTTGTTTTGAAGTCGGAAAGTTTATATTCCAGCTCAACACGAAGATGTTATTTGTTCTATCCAAGACTTGCATGTTGTGCATTGTGGAAATTGCATCCTATATGAGCCTCAAGCACAGATATTTAATCTCATTGAGCCAGTCTGTGCCACGCACTGGAGGCTGCAATAACAGGATCATTTCAGAGTATACCTACAGCCAAGTTTGGTCATATGTTAAATATGAATTACCAGAGGTAAGTCATTCAGCTTCTACGGATACGAACAGCGATTGTGTTCTTGTGTCTGTGCTCAGATTTGTTGTGCAATGGAATTGACTCCACAGTTGGCAAAGAAAGGTTAACAACCTCTCTTTGTCCCACTGTAAAACCACCTCCAAAGATTGGACTCGTTTTATGGTTTATTTGATTGCCAAGTCGAAGCGCTGCAGCAACACATTCATTCGCAGACATGATAAACTGCAACAGCATGAAGCCTTAAGGTGTGCTAAACCAAACGGCAGAGATTTTACAGGTTAGCCCTTTCATGGTTAGTTTCATCTTTGTTAAATCAAGGCGTAATACGCGACTGTGCAATAAAAACGAACACAAAGTTTGAGTTCACAGCACTCAGCGTGTTGACCTTGCTGAATGACGTCTTATTAAAGGTAGAAATTTATTTGAAACTCAAATATCAAACATAATTTCTCAGTACTCTTCAGTATTTCTTTTATCTTTGCACGACTGGAAATGTTTTTCTAAATACTGCATTCCGTCCATGTCAGGGGTCCGCTCACTGCCCTGGGATAACAACTCATTTCAGGACAATGCTGTCTCGTCCCTCTCACATTACTGTGCTTAGTTGCAAAACAAGCTGATGTCATGGCTTTAGTCGGGGTCAAACACCGCTGTTCGTTTCTGTAGATCAAATTCCTTGTTGGCTGCAGAGATCACGAGGATTCATCCCTCAGCTTTGGCAGAGAATAAATGTGCAGGAGAAGCCACTCGTCAAAAAATATCAGTTTGTGACTAATTTTTGCAGCTTTTAATCTGCTACATTTTGCCTTTCTGAGTGTGTGTTGACTTTTATTACCATAAAGAATTATGTTACAAGAATATTAGCGTCATGGTTTGGTAAGTGAGTCGTTAAATCCAAATGCTGGTATTGTTAGAGGCAAATTTAGGATGTAGACTAAAAGGTAAAATGCCAAAACATGAAAGAGAAGCAGAGGATCTGGCAAAGAGCTAGAGAATGAGGAGTTTATTTAGTGAAAGCAGAGTGCAATGAGATGGACAATGAAATAATGTGCAAGGCCTAGAATCTATCCTTGCAAACAAACACACGGCTCATTATTTCTTTGTCAAAAACAGTGTGTAACTGACAGTTTCTCTCATTATTTTAACTTTTCTTGCAATTTCTCCAACATTTGGAGCCCATGAGATATTAATTTAGGAATGGGAAACGTGCAATTTTCAGGAGGTGTAAACAGTGTCGACTGAGGACATGTAAATGCTATAAACAATAACTAAAACTAATTTTACCCTCAGAAAAACCTTAAAAATACCAAAGAAGGATTAACTGTATATGTCTACAATAAACAAATACCTCAAATCATGACAGTAACACTCTTTTATGGAACAACTCATGTACCAAGAATACCTAGAAAATGTATTTCCTCAACTTGGCACTTTAAAGCCTGAAAGGAGGGACCTGGCAAGACAAAACGTGGAGCAACTTAAGAACCCAGTCAAGAAGCTGCCCAGGAACAGGGAGGTTTGTTTGTTCAAATGGGTTCAACAAATCAGGAGGGCTCTTGAAGCTGGAGCAGACAGATCAGCCTGGACTCATTTGTTGACCTGATGTGGCTGGGATGAGTTGGGCCAGAGCCCCTCGGCAACAGGAGCAGAAACTGCTGGGAAGTCAGCAGTGGTATTTGGTGGAGTTCCAGGCAGGAGGCTGAGGCATGGTGGTGAGACCGGAGCACAATGAGGTGAGGCCTGGCACGGAGCAGGACTCAGGTGTGAAACAGAACATTTTGCTTGAACTGAAGGTGAGACTGTGCCACAGTTCTGCACAGGTTAAAGCTGTAGTGTGATGGTTGTCTGAGGCTGGATCTATGGCTCCAAAACCCTGACATTTAGACTCAAATATCAATCAATCAATTCACTCGATTTAGCTCATTTTATTAATTCACAAACACACATATTACTGACGTCACTTGAGTGAAAACGAAGCACAAATAAGAAAAAATCTTGTACAAACCTCCCCCTATCTCAATACTTACAAAATAAATTGTTATGGCCGTATATGATAAATTAACTTACAATAAGTAGCAAACAATATAATTTTACTCAATATTAACTCAGAAGTGTTTTGAATTAATTCATAGAGCATTTTTTCAACTCCTCATCTACATTGTTCCACAGTTTTACTCCACGCACCGAAATGCACATTTGTTTTAAAGTAGTACGCACAGTTAACGTAATGAGAATCAGAAATTAGAGGCTAATTTGTTTCAGAATGAGTATAAATAATGTGACAGGGTGAAGATTGATACTTTCTTTGTGGAGGGCACAATACAGGTCATGAGTAATAATGGTTTTAGACAGCAAGTCCCACTTGTGACTGACAGTTTTAATACTCTCTGGTGTTCTTCATCAGTACAAATGTTTTTCCAATAACCCCACAGAAGTCACACACACAAACACACACACACACACACACTCACACACACACCCAAAGAAGTTTTCTGTCTCTTAGGTTTCACAAGTTGCATAGCTAAGCAAGCATCCGAGTCTGTGTGTTATCTGGATTACCAGGCTTAAGGCAAAGACTGAGCAACAGAGGCACTGGTGCACATTTTAATTCAGTTTTTACTTTGGCTCGACGCATAATCAATTTTCACAGGCAGTGACATTGAAAACGTTAATAATGTAGGTTCTGTAAACCCAGAATCTTCCTTCAGAATGAAGGAAGAGAGTAAGAGTAAATAATCTGACTGAATCTATCAAAATATCCAATGTTTGGTATGAAAACTCAACTTTAGACATATTGAGCAGTAGGGTTGTTTATTGTCAAAAACTTGGTGATTGTTATGTCCCCTGGCTTGGTATGGGAGTTTAAAGGGACAAACATAAATCTAGACAATGAAGGAGGAGTCAAAATGGCATTTAAGGTGCCATGTTTTAAGTTTCTTGTCTTTTCAGACTGATTAAATGGCTTCAGGGAGAGATCAGGCCAAAATAACAAACAAAACAATCATATAAGAAAAATAAAATTTAAACTTACCTAACCCCAATGAAAATAAAATATACAAACCTAAATTAACCTTACCTAACAAGCACATAAACAGGAGAAAACTGAGATTAAACAAAAAGGCAGCTCTCCCCTACAAGATCAGTCTGACCAATTTTACATTAGTTTGTAAAATACAAAGAGCCTTTCAGCTGACACAACAAAAGGTGTATGGCAGTCAAGTGGCCTATAGGTGCAGAAGTGCAAGGAGCAGCACCCAATCACAGGGGAGGCACAGAAGAGGAGGCGGAGCCTAAAAGAAGACACGAGGGCGAGGCATTACTTCAATGCAAAAACAAACATCCACACTGGAGATGTAACAGTGATATAATACATGTCACAGAGGGGTTATGATAAAATAAACCATGATATATTACCATTATTTCTCCCAAAATTCTAATAAAAAAAAGTTTTTATTAAGTATTTTATATGTTACATATTCCTTATTTCATCCATGTTTTCAATAGTTAGTCCAAATGTGCCATTAAATAGTTTGTAATATACTAGTGGCAGCATTTTCTGTGGAGGAGCCAAATGGGGGTCTGACAGGAGCCACTGGCATGAAAATGTTAATTTTAAGCCTTAATTAAAAATCAAAACAGTGTTTTAGAGAATCGATGCAGTACGAGTAAATAAAATATTGCAATATTTAAGTGTTTTGATATTTTCACTCCTATTGAGCAGCCATAATTTGAACCACACTAAACCATTTGGAAATTGGTTGAAAGCTTTTATATTTTTAGAGATAAAAAACCCTAAATGTTCTTATACAAGCATCTTTTAACAAAAATACATCCAGCTTTCAGAAATAATGATGTCAGGTTAACGGCCATTTCTGATGAAAATATGGTTTTGAAATTTTTGGTTATTATTAATATTTTTACTTGACACAAATACAAGCAGCTGAGCGTTTCTAATTTGGAGCTTCAAAGTCTCTGTGAAATAATGTCAGTGTTTAGGAAATTTAAATGCTTGTTTGTTTGCATTTGTTTCATTATAGGCCAGGATTGCATTCTCCTGCTCTTTCTTGCCTTTTCTCTAGTTGAGCTTTGATTCACATTAAGTTCAGGCTCAGCTGGTATTTTAAGTTTCCCCCAGTTCACCCTTATCCAGCCATATTTCCACTAATAATCTGGCAAAGACAACCATGAAGTGGTCACTTTCATAAGCTGACATTTGTGGATACTTTCAAGGTTAAATCAGTACCTTTAGAAAAAGTAAAACCTCTTTATTTCCTCAGACAGCAGTAATAATTTTTGAACACTTAAAATAGTTTTCATGGAAATGTTCTCGGAAGCCATTCAAAGTGTTTTCACTTCCATCTTTTCCCCTCCCTCTCCTTCTGATGAGATTGCTGTGAAGAATTGTGGTAAAATGATTCCTTTTTGAGTACCTGTGCCAAATGAGGCTGTTTAGAAATACTTGTGCCGCTGAAGTGCTGCAGCTGTGCTGTGTGGTGAAGTGGTGCTTCCTCCGATGAGTCTGCCTGCAGGATTTCATTATCTTGAAAGCCAGCGTGGCAAAGACCGTGGGCAGGTGGTATGGGTAATTTCACGTTTCTCCTGTGCCCTGTGAGTGAAGATGCCACTTTGTCTTATCTCTCTGTAGCGAAAGAGCACATTGGCGAGGTCTGTTCAGCTGTCAGTCTGGCTGAAATGAGCCGGCCTTGATTAGACGAGGAGCTGAAGTCAACTCCCCAAAGGATTCTGTTTTCACTATTTAACTGTAGGATTGTTGGACTGGAACTTTGTCACCGACACAATGAGAATTGTTCCGTTGAAAATATCACATAAAGTAAAACCAAATATCAGCTTGTAACCTCCTGCTGTAATCCCAACAGAAAACAAACAGGCGTTTAGAAACATGTGAAGCAAGGTGGGCCGTATTGATCGAATAGCTCAGCGCACTACGAGTTGTCTGGTCATTGCACATGAGCCAGAAAGGATGCTCCTCCACTGCTGCTCTGTGATCGTGCTGCTGCTGCAAAAGAAAGATAAAACTCGGAGCACTGGGAGCTGTGAGGGTGCCATCGGAGTGAAAGGGCTGAAAAGTTTAACAGGAGTTTTCTTGCTCACATCTGTAGCTACAGGCCATTTAGTTTGAATCTAGATCCCAACAGGCTAAGCTTCTTTTTTATCACAAACTTTTTACTTTATTCCTGTTTGGTGCTACGTTTCCTTAAGGCAAAACCTAAGAGCGTGCGCTGGAGAAATTTTAATGTAATCCATCGTATTGACAACAAGAAACTCTGCCTGAATGTTGCTTGTATCAGTTTTGTACGGAGCCCCCGAGGGGACATCAGGGGGATTTTTTCATTTGCGTTACCTTGCAATACTTTTGCTTTTTCACGCAAAATGTTTGCGTTCTTCTGGTAATCGTAATGTTTCGCAATAACTGTATTGAATGACATTTATATTTTGAAATACAAGTTAGGGAAAGTGAAGCTGATGTGTTTATACAGAAGTCTATTTAGCTCCTGTGTAATAGTGTGCATTAATAAACCAGCAGGCACAACAGTAATGAGCAACTTTTCCAAGGTAACGCAAAAGTATCACAAGGTAATGCAAGCGTGTTCCAAGATAACCCCAATTCATCGTGAGGTAAAACAAAAGTATTGCAAGGTAACTAGGGCTGCAGCTAACGATTATTTTAACAATCAATTTATCTATTGATTATTCTGACGATTTATCAAGTAATCGGATATTTTAAAAATTGTCATGTTCTGCAATAATTACTTAAGCTTATTTTATGAGAAATACAATTATTTAATATTATGAAGGGGTAATCTACACTTGCTGATGACCCTGCTGAAATCAAAGTAAAATTACACCAGTTGTATTAATTCATGCTTTTAAAGCTCCACTTGTTTGTATTTATGTGTGTGAGGTTTGAGGAGGCATTAATTAAAAGCACTCTGTCACTGAATCATCATCTTTTTTTTGTTAGAAATTTAATAAGTAAAATGGGTAATATAAACATTTAGGTGTTGCAATTGAGTTTTGTAGAATTCACTTGCTAATTGTAACAAAAAAATATTTTAAGACAGTTATGTTGGTGCAGGGTTCCCATTTAGACAATAAAAGGTTTAGTCTCAACTGCTTAGCTACAAACAAATATGACAGCAGTAAAGAAGGCTAAAATCATAAAAATCAGGAACAAATAATAAAAAAAATCTAACCATCCTCTATAGATACTTTTAAACTTGAAAATAGTCACTCCACGTATCTCATTTAAATTAAGAGAAAAAAATCCCCCAATGTCCCCTCTGAGACTCGGTAGTACTGAATAAAATGTAACCAACCATCCAACGTAAGGTCTGTTTTTTACAATGTTTAAACTTATAATTCTGACACATTACTCAAGCAAACAACATGAGGTAACAGGCAAGATCTCGACTTATTAAGGCGGAGGAACTCTGTTAGGTTCCTCACAGTCTTCTTGATAGCTGTGCCCTATAATGGCATGATAACAGTTTTGAGCTTACTTTAGCAGCACATCACTAAAGATGTTGTACACGCTTTCCATTACAGGTGGGAATTTGTTCCTTGACTTTCTCCATCACTCTGTCATTCCTTGAGACGTCCAGCAGATGGATATTTTGCCTTTCTCCTGTTTATACTTAAGAAGAGAAGTGATTGTAATGATCAATAATCAAATGTGCTCCTTCAACTTTTCAGGGCAATTAAAAAGGCCATAGCTTCCAATTGTATGTCTAAATGACATTATCCAATTGATTTTATGATTGCTGTCAACACCGAGGAGTTTAAGCATCATTCTGGAGGCAGTATTTGTCGGCCATGAAGGGTTTAATAGCTTTTATCAGATGTGCTTCTTACTTTGGACCGAGTGCAGAATGCTTGCTTGCACACATACATCTTACCACACTGTTAATCAATAACTGATTTATTTTACATTTCAAACAAGGACATAATGTCAGCAGATGTTTACTTGCCAAAAACTGCTCATCAAATTAAAATTACTGAGTTCACAGAGGACACTTGTTTTATGCACACGTAATGCATATTGGTTTGTGATGGAGACTGCAAGGTTAGTGTGCTGCAGAAGTATACGTTCTTGTTGTTAAAATCACACCTTAACATCAACTTAATGGGTGTAAAACTAAGGCAAAGTGGTGTTGTTCATTTCTAACAACACCAAAGAAGATCACCCTTCTATGGGTGGTCTTTAAATCTTTGTCAGTATTTACAACTTAAGTTTCTTGAATTTGGAGGAGAACTTAAGGGTTTAAATGTCAGAAGAAACATTTCTGTCTTCAGTCACAATGAGCCTCATGCAAGAACATGTTCGTATTCTTATCCTAAATTTCTCTTACTTTTGTTTGTATGAAGGGTTCGTATGAACACGTCACGTCAGATTCAACAAACTCTTCTATCCTCAGGAAAAGTGTGTAAATGAGGAGCGTAAACCTGATTAATGCGTATCAGGTGCTCGTGCACGGGGAGAGGTGATTTACATAATTTCCACCCCAAAAAATGCCATATAAGGCTACGTTTCCTGCCCCACATACCTGGAAGTGTCCATTCATAAAGTACATCGCAAAGTAAAAAAGAAGAACTTTACGAGTTCAGAGATTGAAGTTCTGCTCTCAGACATTCAGAAAAGAAAATCTGTCATTTTTGGCAGCGTCAGCTGTGGAATTAAAGGATCTGTTTTAGAGCTGAGGAATGAAATATTAATGTTGTGTCTCCTGTGGATCAAATACAGTCACAGAAATAAAAATCTAAATTAAATATTTCTCTCTCTCTCGTCCTGCTCCGGTTTTCCTTTGGTCAGATCTTTTTATTTTAAGTGTAAACAAATGTGTTACATAGTTTTCATTTACTCACCGCTACCTCCCCACCCCCACCCCTCGCTCGGCCATCTCTCCCCTTCCGACCGTCGCAAGTGTCAGATGCGGTTCTGAAAAAAAGCTTTTTAAAATGTCCCCAAACTTCAACTAATGCATAATTTAAGTGGATTTTTAGTTTAAGATCTTTATATTAATACTGTAGTGTTATACAACATCATTAATAGCTAATTTAATTTAATCTAACCAATTTATGTCATTAGTTACATTTAAAATTATAATTCTAATTCAAACAGAATAGCCTACTGTCAACATAATTATGGAGTGTGATTTATTTTTAACTTGAAATATCTTCAGACTAATGAAATATAAAGTTATTAGTAAAGAAAGCTAGTAAAATATACGACAGGTCTGGACCACACATTAATTTTGTTCGTATCAGAAGAAAATCTTAGAATACAAAAAAATTGGTGAATGCCCCAAATTCTCCTAAATCACTCGTACGCACAACTTAAGAACAAATCTGTTCGTACGAACGGTTCTTGCATGAGGCCCATTGTTTATATACTGCATGACCAGCTGCTACAAACACAACTTAGACATCTTGTAGTTTGACCTGGACACACCTCCTTCAGCTCACACACATGATAAATGAAAAAACTATTCTAGTATTTATTTAGCCATCTTGATATTTACTGTAAGACCGTGTGGACTTTAAACAAGTTAGGGTTCTGAAAGGGTCATTTCACTAAATTCTAGGGATGCACGACATATATTGGCATTAACATCTGTATCTGTTTGATAAGTAAAACTAGGCCAATATTAACGTCTGATATTGATTTTACACTTGTTGCCATTGTGTTTCTGTTTCCGGAGGGGAAATGATTGGTCGAGTGGTATTTGTTTGATCATGAAAGTAACATTGAGCAGCCAGAAATAACTGAAGTAGAGAGCCAGCGGTCTGGTCTTTTTTTTTTTTTTGGTATTGGAAAAAAAAAAATGTTTGTGCATCTATACATATAGAAATAATTTGTGTATTTGTGTAATATCTGTTATAGTCCATAACAGAAATATAAATATTGGATATAAATATTGGCTGAAATTTTCATATCGCTGCATTTCTACTGAATTCCTGTTGTTTGTATGTGACAAAACAGAAGAATAATGTTGTAATACATAGAGTGTTCAGGTGCTTTTTCACCTTTCATTCATTTTTGTTGGAGTTATTTTTGTAGAAAGGAATCCAGAAAAAAACATCAGATGGGGAAAAGGCGACAAAAACCTATTTTTTTTCTGAAATTGTGGAAACCAACAATAAATTGCTGAACAATGAAACAAACAGGTGAACACTTTTAGTGAAGAATTGAAGCCATGACCTTTAGTAAAGGTCTTAAATGTTGAACAGAGACATAGTTACATGATAGCACCCCAGATCACATCAAGGACATTAGTGACTTTCTGATAAATGGGTCAGACAGAAATAAATCAAAAGTGTAGAGGAAAGTGACTGAGAGCTTGATTCCTTGTGTCTGCAGCCTCTGTTAGCAATGGGCCAACATTGATGCAAAGCAAAAACAAAATCTTACCAAGTATATATAATTTCTAGTTAAAACCTCTAACTCTACAGAGATAAATTTAAGTGAGACATAACAACTTGTGACACGATGCATCCAGAAAGTGAAATAGTCTTGGAAACATCTTGCTTTGAGTCACTTCTTAAATAAAACAAGCTTTTTGATATTTCATAAGTTTGAAGTTGCTGTGAGGTTTGTAAAAACATGAAAAATATTGTTTCAAGAAAATGAATTAACATGAATTAAGACAAATCTGCTTTATTGATCATTTCAAAGGATGTTTTTTTTTATTTACATTTTTATGTGTCAAAGATTTAACTGGCAAAACAACTGTGCATAGCAATATTGGTTATAGAACTGGATACTGAATGCAGTATCAGTAAAATAAAATCAATGTGCTTATTGTAACACAATTAGTGAGTTTTTATTTTCAGCCACCTCCTAGCCGTGGCAAACAGTCATGTTGTGTTGACATGCGGCCATTTATTTCCCCATTCAATGCACAAATTAGTCACATGGAAAGGATATCAATAAGCTAATCATCGTTCTGGATCGCTTTGTTCCGGGTGTAAAACTCTTCCCTCTACAACTTTAGGGCAATCAAAAATGTCAATTTTCAACTAAACATTTGCTTAATTAAAGAGATTGGCTCATGGTGTATTTTGTCAAGCAGAAAGGTTATAAAAGCTATTAACAGACAAAAGTCTCAGACTGTGATGTAGCAAACACTCATCTTAATAACAGTTTTGTTTTGGGTTTTAAACAAGGTCAGCGCATTGGCATTAAATTAAAACTACAAAGGACACTTTTTGTACTCCTTTAATTAAACATAAGTTTTGTTATGTTTAGACGGGGTTTGTTTCTTTATATGTTTTACCCTAAAAGTTTGCCAGCAACTTGACATTTGTCTAATTACAAAAAACAAGGTGAAGAGAAATGTTTTTTTTTGTTAATATTATTTTTGGACTGAACAGAAAAAAGGTGTCCTTGTATTGTGTCTGGGCTTCTAATCTCTCTGTAACAGCAGAGCGCAGTGTCTGCGGTCCATAGCAATGCCAAATTTACATTTTCTTTATTATTTTTTTTTTCTTCAGGCCTGAAAAGCATTCAGAGTGCAGCTTTTCTCCTGGAAAATAAGTGCACAAGTGCAGAGCTGTAAATGTCGGTGAATCACTGCATCATGAATCTTTTAACTTCAGAGAGGAGGATAGGGTACTATCTCATAGTTGACATGTCAATTATTACTGCCACCTCCGCGTGTTTTTATATATGGCTACCTGCCACAAACACTGCCGACCACGAGATTCTCAGTCTTCTCAGAGCTAGACCTGAACACATTTTCAGCTTCAGACATGATCGATGCACAGTCTGCCCTTCTTTATCACTGTAAGTACAGAGTGACTCTCGATTTGAATAATTCAGCTGTCTTGTTTGTAGTTTTCATTACTTTTACATTAAACTGAGGATTCTGGTAAATCGAAAAACCACTTCTCTGTTCTTTTGCCTCGCTCTAAAATGCAGACAGCTGCAGTCAGTTTGGCTCACTTCACACAACATGACAACTCCGCTATAGTCTCCACAACCTATTAGAACATACAGTTGTAGGCAAATTTTGAAAAAAAATAATTTTTTTGTACATACCTCCACTCATTTTTGTGCAGAACCAACAATAATTTATTTGTGTTCTGCTTGATAAAGCTCCTAGATTTCTTTGAGCTCACCTGTATGAAACAGATGGTAAAACCTTCATTGTAAGTAAACCTCACTACTTACCTACATGACCCACTCTCCATCGCTTCACTACATTTTTACTCTGGGCTCCTCCTCAAACTCTAAAGACAAATATCGAGAAGAAATCAAACATTCATTTTGTCCCGGAAAAATAACTAAAAGAATAACTAGGTTGAGGCAGCTGAGGGACTTCCCATTATAATCTGAGGACGTCTGCTGGTTTTTATGTGCTAGCCATGCAGTCAAAACCTTTTTATTTTCCTTTTATCTGTCCCAAAACTGTTAGGATTAGTGTATTTTAGTCTGTTGTAGAGATTATGATATGTTATATGTTATTATGTCCCGGAAAAATAACTTATCCTCTAAAGTCCCACATTCTTCTCAGGTCAAGAGTCAGTGACCTCTTTTGCTTACCTTAAAATGTCATCATGTTTTATGATTCCACTCTTTATCCTCTGTTTTCTCTCAGATAAAGTGTTTCACAACCAGGACAATATCTGTTAGAAGTAATCATTCTTGTTGCTGTTTATCAAACATCATTCTCTCCTTGACCTAGCTGCGGCACCAATAGAGATGTTGATTGTCTGTTTGGATAACATTCTGTATAAATGAGTGTATTTGAGACTGCCTCATTGCACACATTTTGTACCACTGCCCTGTGTGTCATGATGTGTGTCTGCAATTGCAATAAATCCTGATTGACCATTTACGAAGTACTTTTCATTCTTGGACCACGTGTTTCTGTCTTGGGTAAATAAAGATTTCCACGACACATTTCATCAGTAATTTTCAAGAAAACCTCTAAAACATGTTTTCCTTTCTAGAGAAGATACCCACATAGCAGATAGGTGTGGGCCAGATCTGGTGTCAAGCAGGCACTGCTGGCTTGGTGAGTGAAATGTGGGCCATGTCTGTCAATGATGGAACTGTTTTTAAGATGGCAAACCACAACTGACTCAGTCGTGGTTTGGTTTATGTGGTGCTGGAACATGCATGGACTACCTCTAGCAGTGGCTGGATGCTGGTCTTTCAAGACGGGTAAGCTCAGTTTCGGCCTACATCATAAAATGTGTCGGTTTATTTATATGTAAATTCTACCCTATGTTCCTTTCCTCAGTACCGCGAGGCTAGTGTGAAGTGTGTCTGCCTGTGAGTGATTTGTGATGGTGGAGGGGCTCAGCAGCACCTGCTGGACAGAAACTGCGATAGAAGTCAGGAAGAGTGATAGAAGTCAGTCTCCAAACACAAGCAGCTACAAAAAACCCACCAGAAATAGAAGCTTGATTTGTCGATAGTTGTTTTCAACAAAGAAAATGCTGGTAAAAGGATTAGGAAAGTCTCCGGTTCAACTCAGAACAGAATGAAAGTTAAAAACTGCTCCCACAGATGTTTTCACCAAAAGATCGATGATTCGCTCATTTGGCTGTAAATCAAAAAGGGATTCAGCCTCAGACAGATCATCCAGTCATCATGCAGAAGCTGAGCGTCCAGGCCAGCCATGGTCAGCCCACTGCCCCATAGACCCCCAGAGACGCTGAGCATCCGATGGGCGGGACAAAGCTCAGCATTAACCAATGACTCGTCTCGTTTCACTGCACTCTTTGCTCCGCTATTGAAGTGGAAGCTCAGCGTCCACACTGTTTAAAGCACTGTGAAGCTGCGGGAATGAGTGAGAGGAAAGCTGCGTTGTTACCACTGATATGAAGCTGATTCTGTAAGTTGAGCGCGTTGTAGCATATATTTAGTCAATGACATGTACACACAACAGTATATATTTGATCACATTTTTTTTTACATTTTAGGGGAAGCTGAGCAACCCTTGCAGTCTTAGAGCAATCACCTCTGACCTCTAGGAAACCACATCTGGGTCACCAAGGGACTATCATCCTTTGTGGTATCTGGATTGAGTGTTAGTGATTTGTGTGGGCCAGAACTGGAACAGACAAATTTTGCTATGTGGGTGACCTTGGACCAACCTCCACACAACTGTTCATATTTATTTGTATAAATAGTTATCTTAAACTTCCTAATGTCAGCTCCTGCGTTCAGAACTAATCTTTTCATGTTTAAACTATGACTAAGCAAGTGTAACAAACCTGCTGCTGTCCTTTTATTTGCAATGCAGACAAGGAAATTGAATTTACCAACACTAAATTAGATGACTTAATACTTAATTTTCAAAATCTTGTCAATTCATATAATTTACTTGCCGTGCAGTTTATGAGCCATGCTTTCAAATTTATTAAAGAAAGTTTTTATATTCCTGTCATCTTGTGCCCACCAATAAAGGGTTGTTGTGACGAGATATTAGAACAATCTTTATTGTTTTAGGAACTTGAAAATATGTTAAAATAAACCACCCTAAAGCAGCTGTTTATATGATGTTACGGCTCAGTAGTGGGAAATTATGTGACTTACTGCTTGGATAAGAGAAAGGCCATTTAGACGGGGTGATTAATATGCTGATGGATGCATATTTTCTCCTGGACCTGCATTTCTGCTGAGACAGTAATCAATGGCCTAACTAGAGGAGTTGTATGTTACAGGACAATCAATGGCTCTGCTCTGTGATGCAGTGTCAGTGTAACAAAAAATATCGTGCAGAGGTTGAATTACTCAGGAATTTATAACCTATTCATTCCATTTCCAATATTTCTTCTGTCTCCAGACACATTTACTATGTAAACGAACATGAGATCTCAAGATACGTGCTAAAACAGCTAGCGCTAACCGTCTCCCAATCTATCACTCACGTAACCGATGGTCCACACCACCACAGTCCATACCCAGGCATGGTTATTGTCAGTATTAATCACAGGGCCAGCCTGACAGAAGTCATCTGTACCCCCAATTGCTTTTTCAGAAGCATATTGCCATCTGTAATTTAATACACCTGCACTGGAGCACCTATAACCTTGTGGAGAGGATGGAAATATGTCATCGACATTGACAGGAAGCTTCTCGAGTCTGTCAAAAACAATCACAAGATGTAGGAGAATTCCTTTTTTGCTTCTAAACAGATTAATAGTACCATTAACTCAAACACTGCTGTGGAGTGAGTGAGAGGTTTTAATGTTGTATTTTCATATTTTTAACATTTTGTTCACTTATATAACCTGATTCATGTTTCTTAATGCAGATTATTGTTAAACCAAACAACACTTTTATTATTATTTTCTATATGTTGTCTATATTTTATAAGAAACTTAAAAAAAGAGCTTAAAATACCCACAGCTCTGCACTGCACTGTAGAAATGTCAGATTGCTGGTTTGGCTGATTGCAAACGAAAAGTGACTTTCTTGCCTGACACATTGGACAATTGAAATCTCTCTTCGTTAACTGGAACTAAACGTAATGGATGTGTAGTTTCTTAAAGACTCAAGCTCTGAAGCATAAACTTTAACTTTATTGAACTTGCCAAGTGAGCATTGGAGTGAAGTTGAAAAAGGCTGGAAAGCCTCAGACATCAACATCGAATTGAGCCTTCCTTGATTTAAAATGGGTGCTGGGAGAAGCGTTGATGCAATTGTCTCCATAAAATAAAAATACATCTTGCAGTTTTAATTTGCATGATGTAAGAGTTGAAAAAGAGAACATACATATCAGTGGTGGGCACAGTTCCGCACTTCCGCACATCCGCTATAAGCGGAACTAAATATTTCATTAGCGGATGTGCGGA
>JARVGW010000086.1:10252692-10270360 GCA_031762495.1 Anablepsoides rubrolineatus | reverse complement strand
CCTGAAGGCGCTTCCCATAGTGAGATACCTCACTCTGTTTTCAGAGAACCAGGGTTACCTCTGTAACCAAAAGTTTTGGTCTGTGGGGGAAAGAAAACCCAACCAATTCCTTGTGTTTTCTTTTTAGAAACTTGGCCGATAAATGTAATTTTGCATCAAACATTAAAAATAGCCTTTTTATTATGGTACAAAATATAATTATTACAAAGTGTAAACAAAATACTTCATGAATGCATGAAGTTATACATACATATTTATTTTGTTGCATGGTGTGGTCATCAGAAGTTGTGCCAACCTTAAGTAACTATTATAAATCCTTTAAATGAGCTTGTCCATAAATATTTATTTGGAAATTTAATAAGCCTTAATATGAAAGTTCCTTTAGGAGACCTGAGTTTTGGTCCTAAATGTCACTGTTTGATTAGTTTTTAGCAACAAAAGAAAGTACTTCTGTTTCTTTTTTTTACCTTGAAGGTGACCCTTTCATTGTGGAGCTTGTTCAGCATCAGTATTATTATTATTATTATTATTATTATTATTATTATTATTATTATTATAAAATGAATTCTACACAAAGAACCAGAAGGACCCAGGACCAAATGTCAAAAATTATATTGTATAAAAATAATTAGTTTTATTCACTTCCTGCCATTCTTCTATGGTTCACTATGCAAAATGTCAGTTTGTTATAAACAAACAGCTGCAGTCCTAAAATGTTTTAGCTGTTGTTAAAAACATGCACAATGTGACTACAAGCCTTTATTCAGCTACTGGCAGTAAACTCAAGGGTTAAACTATCCGCATAGCTTCAACGTGCTCTCTGTATTTTTAGTCTCAGAGTTCACCATAATTGACTGAATCCATTTCAAATCCTGACAGCTGGCAGACAAGGCAACAAGCCCAACAACTGTAAAACCAAATGTGACCCTGAACCATATCCTCCTGTCTCTGCTGAAGTCAACCGGTCACTGATTCGCTCTGATTGTGCTTCTTTTCCTCACGACTCACAGGAGACGGAACGACCTCTCGACTGGAGTCGTGTAAAAGTTTTTATAGGATGAAAACCTGTCTCTTTAAAGAACTTTTTATTCCCTCCTCAGCCTCTGACTAATTCACATGAAAACTTTTAGCACATTTCACTGTTGTGGACAGTTTTGCCAATGTCTATGTTGAAGAATTTTTCTCACTTTTATGGTATTTTTGTATTTTTATGGTTAAGTTGTAATCTTCATACTGTTGTGATTGATTATAATCAGTTACTTTAAACAGTTAGTGATTGAACTGTTCTGAGTGACAAGGTGTGGTTTTATGTTCTGTTCAATGAAATCAACAAGTCCATTTAGCTTAATGGTCACCTCACGAAAACAACATTCAAACGTATCATATTTTCTCATCTTATAGCTGCACAGATTATGGTTAGGTTCACAATGCAGGTCTTAATGCTCAAGTTAGTTTTTTTGCAACAATTCGATTTCATTGAGTGGACGTTCACGTTATATTTTAAATGCGACCTCCATCAGACTCCAGTGTGAACTCTACTGCAGAAAAAGCTGTGACGTCACATTCAGCTCTCTGTTCAGTGTTTACAGAGGTATGCCACATTATCATGTCTGTTCTGATTAAATAATCATCTAAAATGCTTGTTTAGTTCACTGTTTGCATTTGAACCATCCTCTTGTTGGGTACTCCGGTGCAACGTTTTATTGTTGGAACAGGAGTGGCATGCTGGAAGTAAAGCATCAATCCAGTAACTTTAGTAACGATACACTCTGAGACTGATGCTATGTTTCTGTGGATTCTCAGTCATCCAGGACATGGAAAATGAAAAGCACAAAGATGAAGCAACTGGACTTCTGTTCTGTAGCTGTCTGACATTAAGGAGTCAACCCAATTCAAGATGGCGGTCACAACCAATTGGCCTCAAAAACACAAAAATGGGTATAATTCAAACAGTTTTACAGTTATTGTTCTACAGGTCTACTGTTTGTAGAGAAGACAATCACAACACATAATCTGAGAGGGATATTTTTAAGCTTGACCAAAGCAGCCACGGATCTGTCATTTATAAACATATCTTAATGTAAAACCAAAAACAACATTCATCCTTTCAAAGAATGCTAGGTCCTTAAATTTATTCTTGAATTTTTCATCAATTATTATTATTTAGAGAAAAGTCATTCAGTTGATTAAGAGAAATACCTTCACGGGAGGAAAGATGCAGGATATCCTACTTGCTCTTTTAAGTTTGTTTGATCTTTCTGAGTTCAGATCAGGTCACAAAGGCAAAAAGGTCCATTGCTTTGAAATCTCTTGTTTTTCACTGAGAACTCCATGTTCTGCCAATTATTCTCCTGGTTCTATATAAGAGCTTCTCTAAACGGTAAAGAAAAATAATTTTTAAAAAAACGGCTGCAACAAACCAAACACTGTTTTTACCTTCAAAATCTGCCAGCACACAGGGACTGGCATGTTGTGGTGAAGCTGTTGTCTGAACTGTACGCACATAGTAAAAAGGCTGCTTTTTATTAAATAATTGATACTGAATGATAATGAAGAGATTGTTTAAACACCTCAGTGACCTTTCTGAACACTGACATTTCCAGCAAAGAAACATCAACTGCCAGACGTCCTGCGAAGCCTCTGAAAAGTTCGACACAACTTATAAATAATTAATTGAACTCTAACTTTATCACAAACTGTTTTTTTCTCTATAAGAATGAAAATTTACCAATCATGTTGGCATTGTAGAAGTTGTTCCGTACTTTCCTTTTTTTTCATCATCAAAGAATTAGAATATTTCAAAACATCATTGATATTTTTGTAGGAAACTGGAACAGTGTCTGCATTAGGTATTTTAAAAATACCTTTTTTACAGACATTCAGACTCAGAGAAGAAGAAGAAAAACACATGGATGTAACTTTATTGTTTTTGCAATGAACAGGAGAGATATTTTGGTAAATTAGGAGAAATCCTGAACATTTAGACTTTTGAGAATATTTTGGTTTTGACTTTGTTGATCAAAATCAATCAAATTCAATTTATTTACAACTTCTTGTCATCTGATGATTATTTGAAACATTTTACAGAAGAAAATAAAGATGGTACAATAGACACACTGTAGTTGACTTAATATGTACAAAGTTACTAACAAATTTTAAATCAAAATCCACAGAAGCATTAAAGCTGTATTTAATTTTTTTCCCACATTGCTTTGTGTTACTAAACACCATAAACTGTAGTGAATTGAATTTATTTCACACAGAATATATATTAGGGAGTATATCCATGGTGAGCTGCTGCTGCCAAAATGCATCATGGGATATTGACCTAAACCTTTTGGTTGTAGCTGAAACTGATGTCCAACAAATTCTGAGTGCTAGTCTGTTGGACAAAATCATTTATTTACAGTTTTATCATTAACTATTTGCATCAAACACCAATTAAGCAACAGCACATTTTTATCTTTGGTTCAACAACTGCTGTGACGCTGAAACTAATCAACCAATCAGATGGCTGGGATATTGAGTTCCTTTTGACTGCATCGTCATGCTCTCAAAGCCTAAACTATAAACTTCACTTGCTTGCAAAATCCCTTTTGAAGTCATTTAAAGTAATATTTTTAAATGGAATGCAGTATGGTTGCAGCGATCTCTCCAGCGTGTGAGAGCGTAATCTGTTTAAATGTGTGGCAAGCTGTCTTTTGGTGTAAACATCGTTGATAAAAATGTCTTTTTGCTTCGTGGCAAGGATCACTTCCTTCTGAAGTTTCAGCTTGAGCAAGATGAGGAATATTCAGGAGTACATCATGTGCTGTTGATGAGTCAGTAACTCAGTCGTTGGCTGCGAATATGTGAGGATATTTATTACGATGTTGAAATCACTGAAATGGAAAAATCTACCTTAGAGTTGGTGATAATCTATAGGATAAAGTTCATAAATCAGTATTACAAGTCCATCACGTCTTCATTTGTGCTAACTCAGATTTTAAAAGAATCTTTTGCAGAGAATTTCTGAAGTTATGCATTTAATCTTAAGCCCCTGTCACACTAGACAACTTGTGCTAAATTATGAAACATTTTTTATGTCTAAATTGCTAATAAAAGTTATATATTTGATCAATTTGTTTGAACTACCTTATGTACATGCCGAAAAGAAGCTTCCTGTTGATTTTTTCAATTCCATCTTCAATGTAGAGGTCTTTAAAATGTTCATCAGTCGGCATAAGTTGACTAGTGTGACAGGGCCTTTAAATCATTAACACATCATTTATTGGCAAATTCCTCTTTGAACATCACGAAAACATGCAAGCTTTAGTTTTTTATTTATCAAAATAATTTAGTACAGATACTTACGTGTAACCAAACTTTTGCACAGCCCACAACTGAAAACACAGCAAGGAGAACCACCGCAGAATTTAAAATGTATTTTTCCTCATGTTAATTTCTGCAGGGTTTTACTGCCTCCTGAGATAAATAAAAATCTTGTTTGACAACTTTTATTTTGATCAAAAACAATAGCATGAAAAAAACAACCTACATTGTGTAATATAAAATATATCATGACGTGCAGCTCGTAGTCAAATTACTTTAACCTTTTCAATAAACAATCAAATAAATGGCATTACTGGCACCAGGAGCCTTTAAGGCATAGTTACCATGAATCACTTTCCTTGATTTCATTTCATTTCTGTCATTTAACTTTAAAATTACACTAAAGTAAATGGTTCTTTTCTTTTTATTTGTTTTGCTCTTTGTCCTAAATCCAATGCCATAAAACCATTTAGACCATGTGTTGTTTTCATGGCTTTTACTAAGATGAAGCAGTGCCAGTTTAAAAGAGAAAAAGTCAAATATACTCTAAAGTTTGTTTTTTAAAAAATAACATGTTCATAGTTCACCTCACTTCAAGAAATATGTGATTTAGAATAACTGAAGCAGTTTGACTGAAGCATCTGTAGCTGCTATTATAGTGAGAAATTGTATTAAATCCTCTGAAAAATACATTCTTCAGTTTTCAAATATTCAGAAGACAAACAATTCAAATCTTGACTTCAGGTCAACGTGACATTTTCTGCAACACAAAACCTCTTAGATGAGCAATAATGGTTTTTTTTTAGCAGACTGGTTTATTTATTTCCTCCAAGGCTTTATTCATTCTGATTAGAATCAATAGTGATGAGGTGTTAAAGTGAATTATCTTCACAGACATCTAAAAGCAGCCTCATTAAGGCGTAAGAGCAATGTGTCTGACATCAGAAGGTTTCTGCTGATCGTGGAGGAGAGATCAGGCATTTATTACACTCTGGAGAAATTAGCGTGCTTTAAAATTCCTCCCACAGTCTCACCAAATCAGCCCGTTCGCTCATTTAGGCAATATTTCTGTCCTGTTTCATAATACAGCAATTAGCTGTAAGTTATACTCTGCCGTCACCGTGAGATGATGTTAACTGTGTGTCCTGTTGCAGAAAAAAAATTAAATCAAAGCAGATTGTGCAACTCAAATCAATTAAATGGGATTATGTTCCTCACCCTTTTAATTAGAACTGGAGCAGTAGTTGATATTTTTGCTGTGCTGAATTTGTGCAGAAATAGGAATAGTAAACTATAATTAAAAGCAAGAATTTAAATTGTTTAAAAAATATTTAATTGAGAACAAGGTGGTCAGGTTTGGACAAAATATGACTTTTATTTATAATACGGTAGTTTAGTGCTGGTCAGAACATCCAGCTTCTCATGGTATGTAGAGTTGTGCATCTCTGGTCTGTAGTCAACACAATATAAACCAGCAAACATTTTTATTTGTTATTAATTCATTAACGTCAAAAACAATACAATACAGTTCAGTTTGACTGAACTCATTGAGAGTCAATGCGATTTAACAACAAAACAAAGAAATTATTGACACTGATTATTTAATACTGAAAAAGGGGCTGCTCACAAACAAGTCTTGTTTGAAGAAGAAATCATTTTACACAAACATAACACAAACTAATGACTTTTCTATCATTTGTATAGTGGCTACTCTTGTGTAGAAACAAATCTATAGGAACTTTAATTTATTAAATGGGTTGTATTTTATTGGTACGATGACTTAATAAAATACATCTAGATTAAATCCTGAAAATGGATTTGTAGACGGTGGAATGCATTCACCGAGTCCACAAAACACCCGTGGGCCCTCGGGGACAAGAGTCCAGAGCTGCTCCACAACTGGGACAGAACTTGCATTTTTTTTCTCCTAAATCTAAGGTTCAACCATCAACTGGGCTCTCTTCTCTGGAAACCCTGATTAGACCTTGTCTGGGATTTCTGAGAGGTCTGACTCCTCTGTAATTGGAACACTCTGGTCCTCCTTTTTACAAAGGGGAAGCACCACCCTAGTCTGCCAATACAGCATCTAACAAACTCATCAACATGAGAGCCTTGAGGAACTCGAGGGTCGACCTCGTCCACCCCAAGAGCCCTGTTGCAGCGGAGCTTTTTGCCTACCTCGGTGACTTCTGCATCAGTTATGGAAAAAAGTTCTTCGTTCCTCACCTCAGCCACCCGACAGCCAGAATCCTCTCGAGCCAGTTGAGAGTCTCCATCCAAGCCTTTGCCTCAGCAGCAGTCAGGAATGCAGCAGATACTCCTCAGCTGCCTCTGGAGTCCCACCAAATAACAAAGCCCGATAGGAAATCATGACCGCCTCCCTCACTCAGGGGTTGACTTTTTAAAAAGTGATTCTTTATAAAGTAATTGTAGTTTACACTTTCCCCATAATCTATTACTCTTTTCTAATTCTGGAATAGAATAGAATATAATAGAATAGAATAGAATAGAATAGAATAGAATAGAATAGAATAGCTTTTATTGTCCCACCGAGGGGAAATTCAGGTGTCGCAGTAGCATCCGTACGGAGGTTCACACTATAGTTACTATATATATACTATAGTTATAGATAGTACACATAAAATAAAAATATAAATATATACAAAATATAATATAAAGAATTGTGCAAGAATAGAAAATGATATGTTTTGTTTTAGAGACAGTAGACTATGCCGTTATGAACGTGCCACTCAAATATTTATCCATAAGTAACAATTAGCCATCTAAAGCTGCCTGGATGTAGCCTCATTGAAGTTTCGATCAATCGAGCAGGCGAAGTACGAAAATCTCCAGCAACAGGGTCTGAATAAACAAGAGGCGAATCTCTCCTCAAGCTCAGTTTCTCAAGCATTACTTTTAGCAAGTTTTAATCTCCAGTGAAGTGAGTGAACTTTAACATGCACCAAAATCTTTTTTTAATTGACTACTCCTCCTTTCAAGTCTCATCAGCCACACTTCTAACAGACTGATAGTGAACACAAGCTGGTCATACTGATAAAGCACTGAAAGGCTCTTCGGGGTAAAGTTCAGACAACCTATGCAGTGATATTTGGGATCGTGCATTATTAAATGTCAAGGAGCCATCTTCAGTCAATAATTTATAGATACAAAGTGGGCGAGCTGGATGCACAGTTAGCAGATTGTCGATGATACTGATTTGGTTTAATAGGTTACTTTATGTCATGATCTCCTTTGTTCTGCATCTTTCAGATAGGATCATTCTGCTAAAGGGAAATGGCCTTTAAACATAACTTAATGTTTTTATTGTCAAAAGGTAAGCAACAATGTTTTTTCTTTTTTTGTCTGTTGCATTTCTAAAATATCTCACGAACCAGCTGGCTTTTAATGAAACTCTGAGAAAGGAATCAATGGGTATCCATCTACAACTGATTAACTTTTGGAGTCGCTCAAATTCAATATAGCCGTCACAGCTAATCAACTTTAGCCATCAAAAAGGTGGCTATAGTTCAGCCACTTGCAAATACTGAGCTACAAAGTGAAGGTAGTAGCTGAGAATCAATAACACATACTTTGCGTCCTGACAGATGATGCAAGATCACGCCATATTGCGTAAGAACACGCATAGTGCTGGGTGGCAGTGGCGGATCTAGGATTTTTCTGTAAGGGCCATCAAGGGGCTACAATATTAATAGAAGGTCCAAGTATTTGTTCAACATCCTTCCGCAAATCTCCGGTTAACCAGTCACACGTTTAAATACTTGTAATGTATTTTTCAAATGTTTGCACAGTAAATTCTCTTACCAATTTTACATGCATATTTACTGTATTTAGATAAAATACTCTCAAACATAGCAAAACAGCCATCGTTTGTCAGGTGAAAGACTTTTTCTGCAGAATTGCTCAAGAGAAAAAGACTTCTGTGAGGTTGATTCATTTTGGGCTTTCCTATTTGACTCATTAGCACCACTAGTGTTTGAACGTGGAACTGCACACACTATCATCGCTCTTTGGCCCTGTCCCTGCTGGGCAGTGTGACCAAAATTTTATATCATGGTATTTTTAACAAATATACTAGTATCACGGTATTTAGTAGCATTTTTCTTTTTGTGTATACCTGTGTGTGTTAGGGAGGACCTCTGGCAAACACGTTTGTAAGGGATGTTTGACTTGAGCATCCTCCAGAAGCCTCTTCCAGTTTTGGATGTGGAGTGAGACGATTTTAGTTTTAAACAGTTTTGATTTTCCAAAACATGTCTGTGGTTGAGGTGGTGGAGCAATCTGCTCAAGTTACCACCTGTGGCAACAGCATTAACTTAAGAGAGTTTGCAGAATACCATCGTTTGAGTAACGTCCAAGCTTTTAAAGGAGACATATCAGGATTTTAAATCCTCCTGCAGAGCAAGAGGAGAATGAAGATGACAAACCTGCAGAGCCGCGGATTTGTAAAATTGGTTAGCAGGATGTCTATGACCTTGTTTATTAGTTCAGCAAATACTGTGACATTATTTAAAAAAAAAAAACATAATAGGGAATGGAGAATATGAAACGGATTGAAAAGTATGACCCAAAGAGAATATAATGATCTAGGCAGCATCAGGAGAGACTAAATTAAAATTCTCAGCACTCCTAGAAACACCAAATACACAACAAAATGTATTATTTATTTAACCTTTTAGCCAATTTATTTGATGATTTCTCTCTGGTGATCTTCAAAACCTCACATTCAAATTCAGGGCTTTCCCTCTAAAGTCAGACCTTTTTTCTATTACAGGTTTGCTTCGTTTTCTCTATATAATCTAATTTTGTTTCTATTTGAAGCGTTTTTATTTTCTGTCAGTGTTGATTATGTTTATTTCTCCTCCAAGAAAGTAATTCCACAGCCTTTGTAGTAAATCAAATGCATTTGACCTTGGAGTCAAGCGTAACAACTTGATATAAACCTGAGTCGGAGTGACCACTGCTAAATTTGTGACTCAATTTCTTACATCAAATATAAAAGCGATGTCTTTCTTAGATCCAAACTTAAAATGCAGGCTGGATTATTGTGTTTCATTAATTATGTTCTAATTACTTAAGATGTTTTTGATGAATTTGAAATGCATACAAACGTTACTTTAAGGGGTCTTTCACATTATTCAACATTTTAAAGCATACACAAAATGTATTCTTTGCTTGATTGGGGATCTGGAGACCAGATAAACATCATTATTCTGTTGTTTTTTTGTATTTTGGGCACTTTTGTGGAACTGCAAGACTCCTCCTACTGTTAGAGTCTGCCATCAGAGTCAAAAATTGATGTGAAATTCTGTTTGACCTGAATTTTATTTATGTTTAATTGATTGTTGGTATTAAAATGTAATAAATGCACGCAAGAATCCAAGCTTTCAAACAAACATAGGTGATGATATTCACCTCATCTGGGAATAGTTTTCATATTGTCAAACCTTTAGTAAAATTTGCAGACTATTAAAAGAAACTAATTGACTTTCTGTGTGGCTAACTGGTTCCAAAATTGCTTTGAAAACTAAAAACTCAAGCAGAAAAACTGGTCCAAACTGTGACCAATCACCGCAACAATCGCTGATCTTTTCAGTTTACAGCTTTTCAGCCAAAAACATCAGACAAAGCAAAAGTGAAAGGGACATATTTCCTCATTTTAGTCTCCCATCGTCGCTCTTCTCTTTCCTAATCAGGCCTGCAGAGCATGAATCACACGGCAACAGTTTTAATAAAACAACCTTGAAGCTAAATTTTAAATTGCCTCGGCTCTGAAGCTTCTTTTTTTTTACCTCTCCTTAGCATTAGAGATTATGCATTTTTTGTTTCTCCATTTGGATACTTCTTTTAAAATCTTTCTTGTCTTCAATCAGCTTTAAACCAGACAAGACACTGTTGCCACCAAGTGGTTTGGAAAAATAGTGTCCAGAATTGAAGGACTGGAAAAGTGAAGTTAAAATGGAATAACTTTCAGCCCAGGCCTGTGTAAGTCAGTCATGTAACATTTTCAACAACAAATTGACAGAATCAACCGCATGGCTGTTCTAAAATGTGGTCAATAGTCTGAGTTGTTGCAACCATCAACTCCACTCTCTTTTCCATGGTTTCAGAAACATGACCGACAGCTGAGTTCAGGATGAGGGCTGAGGCTCAGAATCGCTTCCTCTGTTCCACGCTCGTACTGATCCCATCCTCCGCCTCAGCAATTCTTCCATCTTTCTCCTCCCGTTGTGTTTGTATCTGTTCCCAGAGAGTCAAACAGACATCGTTTCACTTCCAAAAGACAAAAGCAGAAACTGTGTGTGTTATCTGTGAAATCACTTTGTGTCCAGTTTAATACACGTAATGTGGGGTCACACTGTAATTACTGCTCTTTAAAAAAAGAAAAAAAAAAGTTTCAAGGACTGTGTTATTTCAAGCGGTGCTAACAGACTGCTAGATTAAATTCTAAATCGGTTTTCCCTAACTCAGCTTTCATCCTGCCAAGTTTGCAGCACTCTCACATTTCTGTTCACAGTGTTCTCGTCGTGTCCTCGCAGTGTCATCTGATGCACTTTTCAGAAATGTTATCTCACTGGTGCATCTCTGGAATAAAGGTAGAAGTCACTAATAGAGATACAGGGATTATTGTGGGTACAGTTCATTGAAACGATGCTTCATTTAAACCAACAGTTTAATCTGCATGCCATTAGTCTGTGATAGAGTAAACAAAAGTAGTGAAAAGAAATGATTTGTTGTTTATTTGACAAAAATAGGCTAAAATATTATGGCTCAATCTGTTACACTTTAAGTATTAAAGCCGTGTTTCATAAGTTTTTGCCTTTAAATGTGTCACAGGTCATTCAGTATAAGGTAAGATTAAGCCATTGGGTAGCTCAGTATTGTTAGAGGAGCTAAGAAAGAAGATCATAGTCAGTGTTGTAGTACTCAAGACCATCTTTAAACCACTTTTTGATGGTCTTTATCTCGTCTCAGACTCAACCATGTTTTTACTCACTTTTGTCTCAGTTTCGGACATTGAGGACTTTATTTCAAGATCAGTTAAGACCACAACTGTGAAAAAATTACTAAATTGCCAGAATATTATCCAATTTATTTGTTAACATCCTCGGTTTCAAATCCAAGCATGACTCGTTACTAATTCTGTATTTTTGTTGCTGCTGTCACCCATCCCCATCTCCTTTAACTTGCACACAGCACTCCAAGAAAGTGAGCAGGGGTTATCTGGGAGCAGGAGAAGATGTCTGCAAAATCTTTAATAATACAGTTCAGCTACATAAATTATAAAGGATATATTTGTTAAACAACATCCAGGAGAAAGTGTATAGTGACTTGTAAATTCTGCAGTGTTTTGCTTTCAGAGACGGCGGGGATGACATCAAACTTTTATCATCACTAAGACAGAAAGCAGAAAGAAAGGTAAATTATGTGATGTTAGCAAAGCTAAACTAGCTAATGTTAGCAATCTGCCTCTGTACCAAAATTCTTTACCTGGAACTTGAAAATTTAGAGATTTAGTCAATATTAGCAGTACAAATTAAGTTAATTATGTGTACAATATGTTTTAAGGCACTAGTTTCCATTTTTATTCCAGTTTTGGTCTTGAGTCACCACCCCTTAGTCTTAGTCTCAATCTGGATTAGGTAGTCTTGACTACAATACTAATCCATGTTGAAGCTAAAGGCTACAAGACCATCTCTAAGCAGTTTCACGCTGCACTGACCACTGTTGTCAGTTGTTAAAAAGTATATGGTTCGTGGGACTGTGGCCAACCTCCCAGGATGTGGGCGCAAGAGAAAATGCAACCTCAGGTCGTTCAGGTAGATACAACAGATGGATGAAAAAGAGCCGAGGAAACCATCCAAAACCATTCAAGCTGAACTCTAAGGTCAGGGTACGTCACTTTCTGATCGCACCATCTGTCACATTTTGAATCATAACGAGCTTTGTGAAAGATCCAGGAAGGGCTTCTACTACTGGCAGAAAAAGACAAAAAAGCCAGACTGAAACTTCATAAAAAAGCATGTTGATGAGCTTTAAAGTTTCTGGGATTTTTGTTTCTCAGTATATTTGCTGCGTATATTTTTTGCCACTGATTTATTTTTTGTTGAAGTCAATTGTTTTCACATCCTTGTAAATATTAAGATAACTTATTGCTTGATAATGCTAGTATTCTTTCATCAAATTATAAATGTTGATATTTGTGCATTAGTCACAACTGAAATGGTGAAATGGTTTAATTGTATGAGATAAAGCAAAACAATCTTTTTTTAATAGAAATATCCTCCAGTGTAATATTTTTTTTTCTTTTGGTGGGTGGCTCATCACATGTCAGCATCAGGTCTATTATCATCATGGCTCATCATTAGTCTCATCAGTAAAATCCACCTTTAGCCCAGTGGTGGTTGACATTAAAAGCTGATTTTTGTCAGCAGGTGAGGACTGCTCTCTTCACACAGATCCACACAGAGACATGAATCAATGGCTGCAGCTGCCAACATGACTGACAAAGTCACTTACTAATGCAGTGATAGCAGCCGAAGGTTGGCACTGGTGTCACATCTGATAAATGTGTGCGTTTGAACAGCCGTCGAGTGAATCGGCCCATTCGAGAGCCTGCTTGTAACTCAGTTTTAAGTTCAAGCTCGGAAAGGCAGAAATCTGTCTTCCTACTCATGAATGACCATCCATCTGTTTTCTTCCCCTCATTTTCCTGCTTGGAAAACCTCAGACTTTGGGATGTGACGGGTACTTTGAAACCAGCCTGTTGCACGTCCCCCATGGCAACATTAATTACCAACAGACGTGTGCACCCAACATCAGGACATCCCCCATTCACTGACGAGTTAGACCTGTTTTAGTAGCTCAAAAAGGCACTCCACAATATGGATGTTGCTCCTTATTGGTTTGTAAAGCAGCTCCAACGTTTTATAATTAGTACGCACGTTCTCCACTTAGCAGCTGTGATTTTTTTTCCATGTATTACTCTGCGGTGGTGAAATACTGCACAGTCGGGGACATGCAAGCAGCCGACCTGTTGGTACTCCTGCACTTTAAATCAGGACTGACAGTTTAGTGATTAGAGAGTGGATGGAGGTGTGTGTGTGGGGGGGGGGGGTTGAGGGGGGATGGGCTGAGGTGCAGACATCCCTGACAACACATCTCTGCTTCTCACCTCATTCTCATTCTATACATTCTCTCTTTCGTCATTGTAAATAAAAGGCTGGAAGAAGAAGAAGGAAGAATCAGGATGCCTAAAAAAAGTACATCTGGTACATTTGAAAGCGGGTGGAGTGGTGGAGAGTCTGCTGCACCCATGAGAACCTTTACTACAAGCGATGGCAGCAATTACCCAGCTTGATTTTGAGAATTTGGTTCATGTGTGTCCCTTAACCCGTCTTGTCAGTTTGAGTCTTCAGAAGCATATATCAGATTATAAACAGTTTCCACTTCACTGTAAAAACAATCCCTTCTGCTAAAAAAAAAAAGAAAAGAAAAAAGTACTCCTTTTATTGTTGCCACGGTCACTCCTGCCCCTGTAATGTGAATTAATTTAAGGAAATATGGCTTCTCCAAGGTGCTGATTAGTTTTGCATATCAGGAAATAGGGCAGAGTGAGAAAACACTTTCAAGGCTGAGTTAAAAAGCTCTGTAATCAAAAATCTTACCTGACAATCAGCTCTGGGCAGGCCCGCGGGGAATGAAGATGATTTGACACACATGGATGGACTCCGGAGTCAGCAATTAGTCCTCGCCTTAACCCGCCAGCAACCTTTCAAAGTGTCATTAGAGGACTGGAGCATGAAAAACCTGGAGTCTGAGCTTTTATTTATATATAATGTTGAATAGCACAGAGATTTGATGTGCTTTTGTCTGAGTGATGCACCCAAAACACAAGCATTGTTTATCTTACTGCGTATGCCACATGATATGATTCAATGTTTAAATTGGAAAAAAAAACATACGTGCTGAATTCCTCTACTTTGTTTAAGGATTTGCTGCTCAGACAAAAAAAAAAACATTGGCGAATGAATCTAAATTAGCTGTGATTGATTTCATCGACTTTATAAATGTCTAACTGCATCCCCTCGTTACACATTCCTCAAACGGGTATCGAGTGACTAAGTACCCAAATGATCTCTCCGGCTCATTAGCTTCTGATAGCTGTTGACACCGTCAGGGGCTCTTTTCAAACAATGGCAGAAAATGAGGCTGTCAAAATGCCACTCAGGCTGTGATGCAGCCCTGGTGCTAATCCCACAAAAGAAATTAACTCCTTTCACTGCACTGTATTTGTATTATACTGCTTAAGAAAAAGAAACAAATTAGGATTTGTCAGAAAAGACCGCCTTTGTACAACTTGTAAGGGCAGAAGGAGGGAGGGCCCGTGGCATGTAGGCAGTTTAGGCAAATGCTAAGAGCACATGTCATTATATTGAGCGCCAACAATGGGGGACAAAAATTATAACTTTTTATCTTGGTAAAGTTAATTTAGTCTGAATAATAATCACTGGTTACGAAGGTAACTTGTCCTGTGTTGTTATTTGGTGCAGAGAATATTTCACAATAAAAGTACGATGCTCAGTTTGTAAAAAGAAAACAAAATAAGGATAATGTCAGTTATGATTTCAGATAAAGTTTATGAAATATTGATTTTATGTGGTTTTATTAATCCCCACAATTTAGTAAAATGTTCTTCAAATGGCTGGAAAATGCAGAGTTTTGAGTAGATGGAGAGTATACCCTTGGACCCCCCCCAGCATAGCTGCTCGATAACATGAGGTGTTCCTCATTGCTGTCAGCAAATGTTGGCAGGTATGAGGTAGATATTAGGTATTCTACCTCAGTGGGAGCTGTGGGTGGCCACCAGGGAGCGCTATGAGGGCCTCTGTAAGTTAAAGGCAAGATAAGAGAAAATACAAAAATTTAATCAACTAAATGTTTTAAATCATCGTAACATCAAACCTGTTTTTTGATCATTATTGTAACATAGAATATATGTGAGTTTATGTGAATTGGCAGTGAGATTTAGAAAATTGCACAAGGGGCACCACCTAAAATCTTGCCTAGGACACCAAACAGTCTAGGGCCGGGTCTGGGTGGCAGCAGGTGTGGTTGCTTAATATTTCCAACCTAAATTTTATATGGCAGTCCTGGAACCTCCTGATCATGGGCTCGCCTTCTGTAGCCCTTGCATTATCACTTCCCTGCTCTACACTTTAAAAAACTCCATTAGGTTCTTCAGGATCATCCTTTAGATCAAATGTCTGGTTTAATCTCCTGTGTATTATTTAATGTTTATATGACCTCCATTCATTCCCCTCCAAGATATTTAGCCTAAACCTTGAAATATTCCTACAGAAATCGCATGAATACTAATTCCCCACCCATTTGCCCCATAGCACCCCCACCACCACCATCAACCATTGTGGGATATTCCCTGCCTTTGATAGGATTAGAGTTGTGTATTTAGCAAGATAAAACGAATGAAGTGCAAAAAGTGCAAAGGCTGCATTTACGGGCCAGCCTTCACCAGAATTTAAAAGCCGGAAATATCAATTAAAGCCAAAGGAACGGCTAAAGATCGATTTTTAGCTCTTCCCTCCGAAGATGTAAATGACAGGGAGGGAAATTACATAAATCAGTCATGGAAGAATGACTTTGTTGCCGTGTCCATTTTAATCATTTTTAGGACAGTTTTTGCACAAACGCTGACAGTAAATTTTTTCTTTTTTTTTTCCAGAGCTCTCAAACAAGATGAAAGGCCATTTCATGGAGATGTGATGAAATACAAGAATTTCAAATTAACATCTTTTAATAGGTTAGTAGATATTCTTAAGGATGCTGTCCCTTGCAGATTCTCCTCCCAGCTTCCATTAGGACTTAGTCCAGAAAACTCTGCAAAGAAAATATATAATCAAAGCATCTTATTAGAGTTTAGATATATTTCAAAAAACTGCTGAAGGATCAAAACGGAAAACGTTCATATTTATTCTGCATTTGATCACTCAGACTTGCTTTTATCACTAATTCACTGAAACTGGTCTTATCTCATTACCCCGCGGACGAAGTTAACACGAGTCCTGCAACCCCATTTGCTTATTTAGGGCGGTCGTCTGTTCCTCCTGAGCACTTTACGCTAATGAAAAGATGTCAGGTTGGCCCAGACCGTGATGGATTGAAAGAACTCAGCCCTTCTGAAGAGATCTCTGGCTCAGATCGGCTCGAGAAGGGAGGATTGCAGAAAGCCGGTCCAAAGCAGACCTCAGTCAGAGAAGAGTTCAGAGATATGATTGATGACGCTGAAACACAGCAGGCAAAGCTCAGTCTGGATCAACGGCTCGCCCTGCTTCTGATGACAACACTATCAACAATGGGGTCATGACAATTAGGGTAATATTTGCAAAACTCAAGTATTTCTTATAAGCTGAATCTGAACTGGTGGTACATGGCAAACAGTTGGCATTTAGGTGTTGCAATGAGTAAATCAGCGACTGGGAGCAGCTTTTTTCCTTTCCAAACTCCCAGGTTAAGTTTCCCTGCGCTGCAGCTCACTAACCGTCTCCTTGAAATCCCAGCAAAAGTTTGGATTCGGCTGCTTCACTGCAGCACGTTGACTCATTCGTTTGCTCCCCCCTCCCAGCAGATTCTGCCAAAAACATAAAAAAAAAAAGTTCCTTCACTCCTTCAAAACTTTTCAAATCAATAGTGAGTGCATATTATCTGCTGTCAGCCTTGACCAGCTGTTAAAAATGAAAGGGTTTGTGCAGACACACAGTGCATTTCAATTTAAATCAATGAGTAAGCATTTTAGATTACTGGGAGAGTAAAAGGGACTTTAGATTTACTGTTGATTTACTGCAGTATCTTATTATATGGAAAAACTTGCAAAATACAGTTTACATGTTAATAGTTAAAGGGGCTATATCATGTAAAATCAATTTTTTTGAGTTTTTTATCATGTTATAATGTTATCCTCTCATCAAAAACATCTCCAGAGTCTTACTTTGACTCATTCATGCATGTTTGAGAAATCCTGTCCTGAGGCAGCCAGGCAGGGCAGCAAAAACGATCGGTTGGGACTAGAACCACCTTTTGGGATCAGCTCCTCCTCTGGGCTGTGTCTCCAAGCTGAGCTTCCTCATCACAGAACACACACCCACCTGGCCCTGTGCTGAAATGGGCGGGACCATAGATATGTATATAACTAGATAGGTCATATCGGAGTTTCTGGCGTCCTCACACAGCGGCCATCTTTGGATGGGAAGCTCGCCCACTTTTAATATAAATGTGTGTGGTGTATTTATTTAAATAACCATAACTTGGTCAATTTGGATCG
>JARVGW010000086.1:10172603-10210278 GCA_031762495.1 Anablepsoides rubrolineatus | reverse complement strand
CTTCAGACCAATCACACATTACCGTCGACACGGGAGGGGGGTAAAAAGTTCTGCCGGCGGGTTGTGACAAAAGGGGCAGCGGTGTCGACGCTGCGAAGCCCGGTGACGTAATTTTCGTCATGAAACTGCGACAACCCGTGTCGACGTCGGCATTTCGGAGCGAGAATGTTTCCAGCTTAAGTATTCACCTACATGGTCTGTGAGGATGTTTTTCTTTCTTTACTAGGTGTCGAAGGTGTTCCTTGGCGCTCACGCACTCTTGGCCAACGGCTACGTCATGTCTCGAGTTGGGACTTCTCAGATCGCGTTGGTGGCCAAAGCCTTTAATGTGCCTGTGCTGGTTTGTTGTGAGACCTACAAGTTCTGTGAGCGGGTGCAGACGGACTCCTTCGTGTCCAACGAACTCGGTACGGAACATTTTCAAGTTGTTTTTTTTCTTGTAAAAAACACTCCCGCTGTTGAATCCGTCCTGTAATCTTCATTGTTCCATTCCAGATGACCCCGATGACCTCATCGTGACCCGCAAAGGTAAAACCCAGTTGGAGAACTGGCAGGAAGTGCCCTCTCTTGGTCTGCTGAACCTGGTGTACGATGTGACGCCGCCAGATTTTGTGGATCTGGTCATCACTGAACTGGGGATGATCCCGTGCACCTCAGTCCCGGTGGTGTTGAGAGTTAAAAACGTGGACCAGTGAACAGCCTTCATTCAGTTTCTGCACACAACACATTATATCGTGCTTTTAGCATGCAATAAATGTATTTCAGAAAAGGCATAACCTTTTAAATGGTTTTTTTTTTCAAATCTTATTAAAAAAGCAAGATGGTAAACCTCTGAACATGTCATGTTAGTCAACCATGGCATGTACTGTTAAAGTAACCATTTTGTGATTAAAGTTGCAACTTTTTTTTCCCCTCTGAATGAAACTTTATTGCTCTCATAAATTCCTGAGACTCTTTCCAAACCGATCATTCAAACAAAAAGTGTGAGACACAAACCAGAAACTTTACGTTGTCACAAGCAGCAGATGAGTCTCACAAGCTTGAGCTTTTATTTGAACATAAGTTTTACATTTCCATTAGGACAAGAATACCTTAAAACTTAAAATGTGCAGACTTAATAGCCTCACACAGTTTATGCATATATGCACAGTGTAGCAGCTTAACAGGTTCAGGAATTGATCCATGTTTTAAATATTAGAACATTAATAAGATGAAGCACCAAAACGACTTGTAACTGATGAACAAATAAAATAAAGATTCCTAGGCAGCATATAACAAACATTTTTAAAATGCAGTACGTTTACAATTTAGTTGTGGCTCTTTACATTCTGCATTACTAAACTATAAACAGGTCAAAATGATTAAAATCATAAATCAAGCACATTTAAACCCATAAGTTTTGGTGGTTTGCTTTACAATTGACATAAAAACTGCATTTTCTTTTCCAAAGAAAAAAAATGTAATGACAAAATATTTCTTGCTGAAATTCTCCTGAACATTCTCCAGGAGATGAAGTTTATGTAAACTCGCACACTTTCAGTAGATGTTTGGGACACTTATTTCATAGTCTTAATACTTTATGTCAGTCTGCTTCAATAAAAAGAAAAAACCTAAAAAGACTAAAACAATAATTGTCATTTCTGACAAAAGTAACATTTAAAATCAAATCAGATTTCCCTGAAATTCCACTGGTGGTACAATAAAAGTTATCCCCAGCCCCAGAAATAAAATCAGATAAAATGTTAAAAAAACAAAAAAAAAAGCACAGGGTTTTGTTAAACTTTGTCAGCATTCTCTTTTTGAAGAGTCGGTTTCCGTCAGTCGAGTCATAAAGTGTGACTCAACTTTACGTCTCTGTGTAGCCCACAGCAGGAGGGACATCACAACTGTAGATGCAGCCAGGGGCCCAAAAACCTGGAGGACTGGAAACTCCCCCTATTGACCATTTAACACACACATTATTAAACCACTATGTATGTATATATATATGTTGGTTAGTGTTAAATATTAATAAGTTAGTACAGATCTTTTGAAGTGGGGCTGTTGTAGAGTGCTTATGAACATGTAATATCTTACCTATTGTGGATAGTTGTTTGGTCTTAATTTGGAAAATTTGTTTACATTTAATTGCAACAAAAAATATTACAATCAAGCCAAAAAGATACTATAGTTTAATTCTGATTAGATAGATGAGCTAACGGCTAGTCAGAGTAAAACAACTCCAGGTTAAAAGAAAATTCACAGTGATTCATGAAAACATGGTTTAATAAACTTTTACTACCCTGTTCATTTAACTTTTTTTTAATGTGCTACAGCAGCAGGTAGCTGTAGCACTTGTGCTGTCTGGGGTCATTTCCTGGAGAATTTGCATATTTTATTTAATTTCTTTAAAATTTAAGTTAATATGGAAAGACTCAATGAGGTCAGGACTGGCAGCAACACAAAGAACATAATTTTAAAACAATGAAACGAGATGGACAAAAAACTAATAAAACAATAAAACTGATAACTTAACAAGGCAGAAAAAACCCATCTGCAATCAGATGTGGCTACTTCAGAATGTTTAGATTTCAATATCTAAAGTTTAATATCTACCAGAACATACATGTAATGTAAAGGTTCTGCATGAACCTCTAAAACGTATGAGATTAGAGGTTTTAATCCTGACATCAGTCAGACTAGTCACTATCTGATCAAAATTAAACTTGATTTCTCAAAAACTGAGGTCCTTCAAAGACTTAACTACTTCAAAAGATCTGATGCATCACTTTTAGTAATTATAAAAAAAGTCAAATCCATAGCCGGGGTTCAGAACCAACCTTTCTGAGACATTTGTATCCGTAGTAGTTTTCAGCACAGCTGCACTCGTAGAAGCCTGGACCATCAGGGGCGCAGAGGGAGTTTTCGGGGCAGTTCAGGGCTATAGATTCCCAATAATTACCAACAGAACACATGTTTTTAAAAGACATACTTGTTGTTTTACATGACTGTAGAATGGGACTTACACAGATGTCCTGTCTGGTTGCATATATCTTTTTGGCCTTCACAGTGGCGATTTCCCTGTTTGACTTCCACCTTCTGCCAAGAAGTGTTCCCTCCAGGACAAACTATATCCTCTGGCAAAATGCTAAAAAAGGCATGAAAAATGTTTTATATCAAAACCAAAGTTACCCACGTCATTCCGTTTTTAAATTTGAATTTTGCAGGATACCAACATGTAATTTAGGCCAAAAAATCCTCGAAACACACCATCGCTGATGTTGACAATAGGATTGAGGGAGAGATCTCTGTAATAAAAATATTTATAGAGTGAAGTTATAAAAGCAAACAAAATATGGTCCCTCTTAAGTACAAGTGAGGTGATTTTGCATCAGAGCCGTATTTTTCCTATAGGCGAAGAAATGAAAATGAAAAAACTTCTGGTTTTTAGGAATGACTTTGTAAGACAGAGGCCAGAACTTACATCATTATGACTTCTGATGCTTCCTGAAGATTTTCCACGTGAGTCAGTGAACAATTTGATAAATCCAACCTGATAAAAAAAAAATTAAACTGAGAAAAACAAACCTTTGCAATATGCAAATCCTACATTTCCAAATTACAATGTTTACAACAGGCTGTTTGAAGATTTCACCAAAAATAAATAACTTTTTCATAACTTATCTGTAATATTTTTTTATTTATGATAAAGCACACACACACCTACCTAATGTATTATTTTACATACTGATGTTGCACTTGTGTTCAGCTTTAACAAACAGATTTTAAGAACAAGTTTTGTTTTTGTTTTTTGGAAAAACTAAATCCTAACCCGGTGATGCGTTCACGGTCTCTTGTGCTGTCATTCTTCAAGCAGCATCGTCCGTCTATACGTCCGGCGACCAGAGAGCAAAACTGGCCCACAGCGGTTCTGTTTAGTACTGATCCACCACAGAGCGAACATACCTGCGGTTAGAAGAAACGACGGTGATAAACAAACAAACACACACACACAAAAAAAAAACACCGACCATCCCTAGGCGCCAAAACAATCTACTTTTTCGGTATCTGACGTGCTGTTAAAACTGATCAGTCTTACCTGCAGCCCTGTCAGGCTATTACATGTGTTACAACCTATAATAAACATTAAAATAAAAGCTACATGTTCTTTCCAGCTGCATACAGCTTTCATTTTTCGTCGATTGAAGTCATATGTTGTTGTTGCTGCTGTACAGATCACGTGACAGGAAGTTGGTTCATTTTGCGCTGTGATTACGCATACAGACAATTTCCCCCCCAACTATCTGGCTGTAGTTATTTGTAGTTTAAATAATTAAAGCATTTACGTCAAAAAGTACTACTTAAACCATTTTTTTTTCAAAATTAATATATTAGTTTTATAAACTGCTGTATTTTTTGCCGTAATAAATTCTGACTGCGCATTCACTGTCACTTTGGATTACGCCAAAAAAAGGTAGTGATTCAGTTGGCAGTTTTCTGTGAAAATAAAGCAAAGACAGTCATTTTAATGAAGTATTTATGAATACATTATTTTTTGTCATAAATAGATATAGGTTTCATGTGGATTATGCCACAATTCTCGTATGTAGGCTAGCATAATATGTAGCAGTAGACGATATCCCCTATTCAGCAGAAATGGTTTAGCCCAGAAGGATTGTAGCATTGCTTCTTGATGGTCCAGTCAGTACACCAAAAGAATACGGAACGATTTACATTGTGGTGACATTTCTCTTTGCCTTCTTTATTTTAAGCCAGCGTTATAATTATTGTGTGTAACCTTCCTCTCCATACAGATTTTTATTTAGCGAATTATGAACTATATATAAATAACAATTAGCACGTGCTTTTTGTCACACATTTCGTGGAGGTTTATCACCGAACAGCTAGTTTTGCGACGCTGGGGATTGCAGGAGCCAGCGGCACCTTTTTATCCAGGAACTTCATCTGGCTAAATGAGCTGAATTGTCTATATGTCTCAAAAATCGGTTCTTAATTAACAGTAGGCGGGTTTTAAGTTTTCCCCCACACATAACGTAATGTGATGAAAAGGATACGTTTTTTATGCTGACATCCTGGTGTTATTGCTTAACACTTGCAACATGGCTGCTGCGGGAACAGCAGGGAGAAAAGTTTAACACTGACGTGGGAGAAGTTTGGTGCATTCATGAGCTGCTCTCCGCTCCGTAAAGTGGGAAGGAGTCGCCTCTAGTGTGGCACCACCGTCTCCAGACTCCCAGAGCAGCAGCGGAGGAACCGTGTCAGAGAGCTCCTTCCTCCGCCTCCTCCTCCTCCGCAGGCACCGCTGGTAGTCACCGCCCGCAGGGGACTTTTTTTCGGAAGGTACCTCTCGCTCTCCACCGCAGGCAGGGCTCTGGAGGCGTTCAAGGACCGTATCAACTGACTGGAGGCTGTGCTTCGAGCTAAAATGCATTTCTCCATACCCGAAACGGAAGTGTGTTCGGAGGAAAATGGCTCAACCTATGTGGTAAGCATAATTATATGTTTTGGTTTTGCCTGCTTCGCTTGCTGTGTTAATGCTTACTTAAGCTGGCCACAGTTATCGTCAGTGCAGGCAGAGTTTCAGTGCGCTGTTGTACATTTCATGGTAAATTACTGTCAACTAAATCTGCTTTACCCATCGAGGCACAACATATACACATACTGTAACATGTTTTAGGACAAGAAGACAAGTAACTTTAAGTCCAGGATTAAATGTATATTCGACTTCTGTCACACTGATCACGATTCAACATCTTTTACTAAATGTTGCCTTTAAAGGTTACTTTTTTGATGGACACGTGAAGTAATTTTTACTGTCAAAACCACTTGAATAAATCTGACCATGCTTCTGATTTCTCTCATTATACACTACAGAATTTCTTTTGTTTTCAAGGTTTAAGCCTAAAATATGAAATTGAGCTTGTTTTTTGCCATTATAGTTGAAGTAATCTTTTTGCAAAATAGTTTTTGCACTTAGTTTCCTGACGAAAACACTTAAAACAAAAATAATTACATTTTTGTTGGTATTAAGTGTCAGTAGCAACAGTAACATAAGCTGTTTGGCAATGGCAGAGAATATTTCGTAATTTTTTTTGTGTGCAACCCATGTACCCAGCTCTACAGCTCATCCCACAAATGCATGTTCCTTACAAATGTGGCACCATTTAAAAGGCAAATTAACAGGCTTTCTAACTGTATAAGATTTATTGCCAAGAAGCCTAACACTAAGTTCCTTACTTTTTGTTCCAAGTTTAGATAAAACAAGCCAAGTATCTGATGACAAATCAAGAGCAGCAGTTTTATGTGGCTTACATCAGTCTCTGTTCTTCATCTTTTTTAACCATCTGTTTTGGTCCTTTTTAATGTAATTTGTTCAAAGCAGCCTAACTTTTCAGGACATACCTTCACACTAGGGTTGGGCGATCTTGGGGGGGGGTTGGGGGATAGTGCCCCCCCCCACCCCCAAAAAAAAAAAAAAAAAATTACGATAATTGTGGTATTTAGCCAATAACAATTAACATGACAATAGATATAAATTGCATTTGCATGTAGTTAATGTTGTTCTTGGTCCGCATTTCTGTCTTTCCTCGTTCTCTGGTTTGGGTTGGTGTTTCAGGTGATTAAACAAGTTTGGGTTAACTGCTCCACACTGCTTCCACCATAGGTCTCACATGCAAGCCTGATAGTGATGGTGTGTGTTGCACACAAAAATACATCATCATTACACGGTAGTAATTTCAAAATATTAATTATTGACCGTATTACTGACGGACGATGGATTACACACCGTACGATTTTGCCCAACCTTACTTCACCCACTGGCACCAGCATGATTTCTTCTCGCCAAAAGTTTCCAACATATCAGCTATTTTTGGACGAGTTGATAAATTTGTTATCAGACAAAAGCTGCAGAGGGCTGAGGGCTGCTTCATCAAAAACAGCAACACATCAGTGCTCGTTGCTCACTTTTTATACTTTTCCATGAAAATAATTCCACACATTTTTGTCTTGTAAACTTGTACTGAACAGATTCAGCACTATGGTACTTGGTGAATTTGTTCGATAAAACCCTCCTGCAGCAGTTATCCTATTAATAAGTTAAATATATGTTCATTGAAGTCTCTCTCTTTATTTGTGATGCATAAAAGGACCGCACCTGTTGCATTTAGATAATTACTTTGAGTATGAGCTACAGAGGTTTGATTGAATACAATTTGAACTGAATGCGTTTGTGTGATCCAGACGCTTTGAAAAGGCAGCTGCAGTGTTTATCTGCCTTTACTCTAGCTGTGCCTCACACCTGTGAAGAACTATTTTCCCTTTTGACTCTGTGTGCTCCAAAAAGGGAAGAAGAAATAAAAATCCTGGACTGAGTTTGTTCAGATTTGCTTTTGAAAGAAGCCTAAAAATGGTTCACAAATGCAGCAAAATAGAAACTGTATTTAATTTCATATCCTTCCTGTTTTTCCTTTGTAGTGCTCTCCAAACACACTTTTCTAAATTGAGAGCTTTGGGTGTCATTTTTTGCTTAGTATTTTACTCGCTTGCATCGCTGTGCAAACTTCAGCAGTTTTTTTCCCCCTCTCAGCTGACTGTCCTGCCACTGTCATTGTGACCTTCCTGTGACTAGCCTGCAGGAAAGGACTTTGCTTGATTATAATCTTAAGAGATGGGGGGCTGTATACCTTGGACCCAGTTGCAGCAGGATCTGTGGAGTTGGCACTGGCTTACATAGAATAACAAGGTGCTTTTTTGTGTGTATGTTGGTATTCTTGTGCAAGCAGCGGCCAATTTTGTTCACTCTTCGACTTGCGCCATGGCCTTTTTTTTTCACACAAATTTTTATAGGAAGTTCTGCTGTATTTGTGAGTGGGTTAAAGAAAAGCTCATTATGTGAACGGTGACTTATTTAACTAGAGTCAGTTACAGGTCGTGACTTGTACTACTGCGGAAGAGTTCAGCAACGTATTAGCTGCCACTGAATAGCAACCTAGAGATTTAAATAAAACACCACAGAAAAGTCTTCAAAAAAACCTTTGTGCTTAGAAATCATGTTTTTTTTCCTTTTTTTTAAATAACTTGATAGAAAACACAACACATGGGGCAACATGAAAGAAAAATAAACACCTTTACGTCAATATTTCTTTTGCAGCTAGATCAAAAATGTGACGTTTGATTCCTCCTGGGACATTTGATTGACATTGCGGTCCCACTTGGAGCTTCATCTTGTCAAAAACTGAATGATCGTTGTGTCATCTGATGAAACCCAAACCTAGAGGTTGTGGTTTATATACAAAAAATATAATTCAGGTTAGGCTGCAGAACAGTAGAAGTATCTGAGTAAGAAAACACATGTAGCCGTTTTTTTTTTACTTGCTTGTAACTCATAAAAAATAAAAAATCTTTTTTCTTTCCTCTGTTTTGTTTTATTGAACAGCCAACACATTCAGCACATTCAGTGTTCCTTCCTGCCTGCACATTGCTCACATATTTGTGTTTTAATGTATTTGTTGGCTTTGTTTCAATTGCTTAGGTTTCCAGTTTGAAGGATTGACCTTTGTTTGTTTTGCAGAAATGCTTTCTTTTGTTATCCATGGTGCGTTTTTAGTAAAAAGTTTGTATCGGTTCTGTTTTAATTCCTGTTTCTTTTAACTAAAACTAATAATTAAGACAGAGGGAAAGGGAGAGGTTTAGTATGTTGTTATCCAAAGGGGAAGTTTCCTCAGCTTGTAGTCAGTAATTAAATGGGATGTACATAACTAAAGGTGTTCCCTGCCACTAAGTTGTTTTCCTACAGGTGAGGCATTTTCATCTTTCTCTTTAACAAAATAAAGCACCTAACATGAGAAATAAGTCAGCTTTTTTTGGCAGATGACTTAAAAAATGAATACAAGTAGACTTGTTGGGTTATTTCCATGATGTGGTTTTGTGGAAAAAAGTATTTAAAGACAGATCCTGTAAAAACTAAGTGTCTCAGGAGGAGAAAAAGTAACATTTTCCATGTGTGACTGTGTCTCTGTGTTTAATGTCTGCATAATGCAAGACCTGGTCAAACATGGGTTGGGTTAACGCTTCACTCATCAAGCTGACGCAGCAAAAACAAGTAGTGAGAAAATGCAGTGGTTGGATAACACGAGGTGAATCATATCTGAGGTATTTTAGGAGATGTGAAGCACGAATACTATGATACATGACACCTTGTTCACTATTTAAACAAAAAAACATTATAAAGCGGATTTCAAAAAAGTTGGGACACTAAACAAATTGTGAATAAAAACTGAACACAATGATGTGGAGGTGCTAACATCTAATATTTTATTCAGAATAGAACACAAATCACAGATAGAAAGTTTAAACTGAGAGAATGTATCATTTTAAGGGAAAAATATGTTGATTCAAAATTTCACAGTGTCAACAAATCCCAAAAAATTATACCGGTATTATGGTATTTGATGGTATTTTTCTTTTTATCACAGCTCAACTGAAAATAAAATGTGCACATGTTGCTTTTTGATTAGCTAACCTGAAGTTGCTTTCTTTTTGCAACAAAGAAACTATTTATTGACTTTTTTCTTTTACTGTACCACTGTCTGTGTCGCTGTTTCCCTCCTACATGTCTGGTTGTAGACAGTCACGCATTTTGGTTCAGTCGTGAAGCAGGAGGGTTGAGCAAAGATCATTATTGGGTCTATCGTTTTGCGTTGTTTACTAAAGCCTAATTCCTGCTTCCTCTTACCTGCAGGCCTACAACATCCACGTCAACGGTGTGCTGCACTGTCGGGTACGCTACAGACAACTCCTTGGCCTCCATGAACAGGTGAGGATTCAGATCATCATTAAACACCCTCTGCTTTGTCAGGGCACAGCGAAGTACAAGTGAGTCTGACAGAAATGCCACCACGCTCTCACATCGTGACCTTTCATGCGTCTTTGTGTTGTACGGTCCATACTCCATTGCTTGCATCATTTTAAATCTCAGCCATGGGATTCTTTTTTCTTTCCCTGAAAACAATTTCTGCTAAATTGGAGTGAATTGTGTTGGTGGATGATGTGGAAGGAATGTTCTTGGCCTTTGTTGCACTTCACCTGCTGGGGGAAAAAAAAAGACCTTAATCTGGAAAAGAAATGTTTTTTGGAAAATGTCTGTGAGGCTTTAGTCAAACCCAGATTTTTTTTATAGAGCAGTTACGAGGCTGTTAGTTTTGTGAGATTATGTCGTTTCCTGAGAACTAACATGCAAGGAAGGGCCTCGTATTAATTTAGTCAACAAATGCAGATGGGTCAAATCTTTGCCACCTCCAACATACCCAGTCTTCTATTTGCACTCATAAATAAGCAGGCAGGAGCTAAACTTTGCAATCTTTATCCTCCAGTCTGTGTTATCCAGGCTGACAGTTTCAGTTGCCTGGCAACAGGAGGAGACCATACTTGGAGGTTTTAAGAATGAACCCCAAAGGGCTTCCTGTTGTGCATGCATGACCCCCCCCCCCCACCACCACCACCACCCCACAAAAACAACCCCACTAAAGTGATCACTGGGCACATGCTGCTCAGTTGCTGTTGAGAAAATGTGATTAATAATTGCTTATCTAGGTTTTGACCAAAATAAATATCTGCAGCTAAGCCTCTCTGTTTGATTTTTGAGCTTGCAAAAAAAACAACCTGAACATGATCTGCTGCAGGAGCTCACATCGCTGTCCGTTTTAGGGGGAGTCTGAATAACCGCTCATTGTTTTCAAACACAAGAGCAGAGTCATACGTTCAACCAATGCTGCCTCTGTTGAGCTGAAAATGTGTAGGACCTGTTTGTTTTTATATGCATGGTGGGGGTGGGTGGGTGGGCCTGTGAAGTCCCGGTGATGACTGAGATGTACAGCTTTTGCCTGAAGCGACATGCAGCTTAGAATCAAGCCACATTTAGCTGCGACTCCAGAATTGTGAGGTCTTAGTTTAATATTCTCACTGCTCAAAAGCAACATGATAAAAGAAAAGTCACGAGTCAAGAAACTGGAAGACTAAACTTGGACTGACTACTATGCAGGGAAAAGAAACTACTTGAAACAGGTCTTAAAAGATATCCGTGATTCATCCCGAAAGGCCTATAAATAGACCTCTTTCTAAAAATTAACCCCCCACATCTTTTTGCATTACAAAGGCTAATCCCCTGTGCCTAAATCAACAAGTTAAATGACTTTGATTTAAGATTCTTATGACATTATCAAAACCACGATTTAGCCAATATCCTGTTTGTTTTTAAAAGTGCAGGGAACGTGTTGTAGAAATTGTCAGTGTTCACACTCTTTGTTCTTAACTTGTGCTTTGTACCAACAGATAAAGAAAGAATATGGCAGCAACGTGGTGCCCTCCTTCCCCCCAAAGAAGATCTTCACCCTGACACCTGCCGAGGTCGAACAGAGACGAGAACAGCTCGAGAAATACATGCAGGCTGGTAAGCTATTCACTCAAGTTATTTCAGAAAATGTTTTAATATATGTGTGATTTGATTTAACCTCTAGGGTTTTTCTTCTTTATAAAAAACAACTTTCCATTAGATTAAACACAACATGTCATGATGGTTACAGAGTTATTTTTATTTTACTAAACATATATAAGACTTTTTTTTGGTACAAAAGGATTTTCTTTAAAAACCCTTTGCCCATTTAAAGTTTGACAGCTTTAGAGCACATTATTCAGACTCTTTAAACAGGCTAAGGGTGATTTTACTGCGTTTACAGATGAAGCACTGGAGCTGGCAGCAGTGTAAAGTGTTTGTTTTATTCCTCTCATGCACTGGGCAGTTTTGGCAGAACAAGGAAGAGTTGTGCGAGTGTGTATTTGCTCATAGTCTGGAAGCAGACGCACACATGGGTGTTCTTGGCCACAAGTTCACTTGGTTACATCATGGCTTTGTACACGGTTATGGAAAATCAGTTGCTACAAACAGAACCTCCTTTGACCCAGATGGTGCAAAACTTTAGCATTTGGTCAAACTGTGAAACTAATGACACACACATATATCACAGTATTGTTAAAATACTCTACTACTTTAAATGGCATTAAGAGGGCAGCAATCCCAAACTAAAACGAGCTGTTTTTTTGTTGTTTTTTTTTACCAAAAATGGAATTACAATGGGATCAAACTGGTTATTGAAGTTTTGTCAGATAACACAAAGGTCAAACACTTCACGATGTGTAATTGGAAGAAGCATGACTTTATAGGAAACAAGAAGCTCCACCTAAAGAAGTGTTGTTGCAATAAGTGCTTGACTTTCTCTCACTGGGCCTCTCCTTGTTCCTACAGTCCGTCAGCATCCTTTGCTTGGAAGCAGTGAGATGTTCAACAGCTTCTTAAGAAAAGCACAGCAGGTTAGTTATTGTCTTTATACCTGCCTTAACCATTCTGTATGTTGTTGGATCAGCATGGCCTGCAGTCTTTAATGCTGGACAGATTATTTTTTACATTGAGGTAGAGTGAAAGTAAACTGGACTGAACTTGTATGGTACCTTTGTCACCAGCTAGGCTACTCAAATCACTTTACAACCCAATCTGTGCCCTCATTTACCCATCCCTTACAGCACTCATTTAAACCCAGTGGTGCCCAAAGTGGGGCCCACGGGCCAGAAAACTCTGATCCATAATTAATACGATGATTTAGTTTGGCTCCTACATTGCAGGACCTTCAGTGACTATTGCACACACCTACTTTGCAAAGATGATGCTCAAACGACATATCGTGCAGCTCTGTTAAAAAATGTTTTAAAAAGTTCTAATAGAAGGAAACTGCAAGGGTTTCAAACTCATGTCAAATATTTTTAAAGCTACATTTTTGATTGGTCAGCGTTTGTTGGATCCCCTTCACAAAAGATTTTAATCGTCTGCTGCCAACATACACCCATCCTCCTCTCCTCTCACATTATCACATTAGAGTCGGTGCTCAAACACATCTCCAATCATACTGTGAGGGCTTCAGGTGCAGAGCAGGAGATGACTTACCACCCACTGAAGGCGTTTCATCTACACTTTAGATAAAGGGGCTGTTCTTACAGGACCCCCACTGAGCGAACAGACTAGGTGAGAGATGATTTAACGGGTGATAAAACACTGCCTGGGGGACAAGAAAAACTGGATGTCTCTGTTTCAGTAGAATTTTTTTCTAAACGTGTACAATTGTGTGTCTGAACCTAATCAGACCCATCTCAAAGTGTAGCATTTTGCTTTGATTTATATGCATTTTGATGCAATAAATGTTCTTTTCCATCAGAACTCATAGGTTTTGCACAGCTTCCCCATGAAGCTGAACTGAAGTGTGGTTTTTGTTTTGTCTTGCTCCCACAGGAGACCCAGCAGATTCCCACAGAAGAGGTCACTTTAGACATCTGGCTCTCCAGCGGTCAGAAGGTTACCGTCAACATTCTGACCTCGGATCAAACCGAGGATGTTCTTGATGTAAGCGCAACAAATCAGACCTCCAGCTTTACATTTGATAAATATTTAGAGCAAACTTAATGTAAAAGCACAACAGAAAAAACAGCTTCTAGCCTATTATTTGACCTGATATCATCACTTCTTTAGACATCTACCTCAGCTGTATTTGTGTTCAAACCGGGGTCTGTTCTCTGCATTTTTACCTCTGACGGATGCCTGGGCCTTTCTTCAGACAATCATTATTACTGTAGACTCCCCTGTGAGCCACAGATCAAATGAAGCCCTTTTGTGCACACATCTTTCTAGCCAAGGCTAAAGGACAATAGGAAGTCTCATTATATTTTAGTGCACAAAAAATATGAAAGAAATAAAAGCAGAAAACCTTAAAAGCATTTATGACGAGTCATTTTAATAATAAATATCAGTGTTTAACTGAACTGTTCTTCAGCTTGTTGACTAAAATAAATTAATAATAATAATCTTAGCTTTTTTATTTATAATTTTTTTCCAGGCTGTTGCAACAAAACTTGACCTCCCAGATGACCTCGTGGGTTATTTCAGTCTCTTCTTGGTGCGTGAAGGTGTGGATGGAAGTTTAACATGTAAGTGTAAAAATCCTACAGGGAATAAAAACAATTTTGTTTTCCAGCTTTATTATTGACATTTATTGTGGAATATTTTTAATAAGCATGGTAGATAATAATAATAAAAAACTGAAACAAATGGACCTTTTTTTGTTTTGTTTTTGATTTGTAACCTATCAGACGGTAGCAAAACCAAATGTGGAATGTAGAGTTTGAACAAAATGACTGGAGGATAACAAATGTTTACATTCTTCTATCAGCCCAAGGACCAGTGTTCAGATGGAGAACAGGCAGACTGAAAAGAACAAATTAGCTCTACTAGCACTCATAGGAGCTGCCTATAGAGAATTAAATTTCCTTCTTTTTTTTTTATAAACCTTTACAGATTAAATCTAAAACGATCTGGGATCTTCAATCTCCTCGAGGAAATAACTTCACATTATTTTAGAGTTGAAGTTTCACCCAGCTGGGGACTGACTGGACACTATCTTACCATCAGATTGTTTTTTCTGACTTGCTATATTTGGCCTTGAGATTTACGCTGCGTTTGTTTCTCACTGTTTTTTTTGTTCTTCTTAGTTGTCCGGAAGCTGCAGGAGTTTGAGTTGCCTTACGTGTCCATAAGCAGCCTGCAAAGCTCGGACTTTCACATAGTCTTACGAAAAAGGTACTCATCACTCACTCTACGTTGTTTATTTAATCCTCGCAGCTTTTAGTCTGTTTCTTTTCAGAGGAAGAGAGGACATTTGTCACAAACTTACAGAAACATTAGTAGCACATTACAAATCAATGGAACGAACTGATTTTCCATTCAGCCTGAAGTCTGACCGCTCTCTTGGTCAACTTAACCATTTTGTTCCTCTCCACGTCTCTTTCATCACTCTGCCTCCTGCGGACTCTGGAGGTATACAGGATGTTTACTTTGTTTTTGAGACGTCTCAGTCCTCCTGACCTAGTTTGGTGGTGGAGTGGAGGGAAGAATGAGCGCAGAACTAACAAGTTGAGAAGGTGGAAAAACAGACCCCCAGTGTGGGCTTACAGGAAAGTATGAGGCTAGAGTAAATCAAAAGTGAATGTTGAAATGGAGGGAGGGGAAAACTGCAAGAATCTTTCAAATAAATGTCTTTAAATCTATTGGAATGTTGGTCATTAAGTGTCAGCAGGCTCTGTCTGCATTTACAGACGTCTGATTTAATTTCTCTTTTTGACTTTCTTCCATCTGCTTGTTTTTAATTTAAATTTTTTCTCTTTCCTCTTCTGTTGTTTTAAATTGCCACCGTAGCCATCATGGTTCCCATTTTCTTAAACATCTTCTCTATTTGTTGACCACATCGTTGTAAATTTAAAGCGTTAGAAAACACATGCATTTATTGTTTTTTGACAAAAATTATCTAAGTGCTAGATAGCTCTCTTTTCTCTGTCAATAATAAACCTGGCAGCAGTTATTAAACCAAATAGCTTCCAGAGAATAAACATTACAGAGGTTTCATCTTATTCTCTGTTCGTTTTATGCTTCAAGATCTGGGTTTTCTGTAAATGGTTCAGTTTAATACATATATTTTTTATGTTTTGTTTTTCTCATCATTCCCTTCTTTCAGGCTGCAAACACACCATATTTTTTGGGGCATGATATCACAGCTCCACTTTCAGATTCAGGTGTTAATTTAATTGCGCAGCAGCTTTGTACTTTTTGGTCATTTAATTTTCATTTTAAAAATGGATATTGAAAAACAGATGCTTACATTATTTTCATTTTATACTCTTATACTTTTATAATCCAAGAAAACAAAAAAATATTTAAGTGGAACTAGTTAAATAAATTTTCATTAACAAGGGGTTCAACAAACAAACACACGCTAACTACTTTTGCATTTCTTTAACTAACCAACTGCAGACCGTAATTTTTATTAAAATCAAGCCAATTTCTTAAAAAAAATTAATTATATTTATTTATATATTTCTAGCTCCACCTTAAATGGTCCATGGTGATGAACTGGAAGCCACAGCAGGTTCCATTAGACCTCATTGGGTTGCCTTGACAAAAATAAAAAGATGGTTCATTTTTTTCGTTTTTGAGTTTAAAATCAAATTAGAATAACTGTTTGTTTTAGTTTTTCAATATCTATTTTTAAGATGAAAACAAATGACTAAAGAGTACACGGATTGTACAGTGACCACTCTTGTGTATTGAACCAATGTTCAAGTAGATCAAACCATCTCTTAATGTAGAAATACAGATTGTTGAGTATAATGAAGAAGAGTGAAATGTTCTGAGTTAATGCAGTTTTCATAGTTACTCTAATGTAAATAAAAAGCATTTGCTATATTGTCATTATAGTTTTTATTGTCTCAAATCTTTGTATGTTTTTATGATTCTTCACATCAAGTAGATTCAGCATGTTAAGTCAATTATTGTGTTTTTTTGTTTCCTCAGCTACTGGGACATGGCATACGACGGTGATGTTATGGACAACAGAGTTGGCTTGAATTTACTGTACGGACAGGTAGGTCAGTTTATAGATCAGGTGAACCAGCTACAACTGTTGCCTCAGATATACTTTTTAAAATAAAAATCTTTCATCTGTTGTGGTGTCAGAATAAAAAAAATGTCCTTGGGCTGTGAAAAGTTTATTTCATCTTTTGCATCTCAGTTCTCTGGTTGTGATGTGACCTCGTTTTTGATTTTTATATCTTTACTCCTCTTTGATCTCATTAATACAAGATTCCTCTTTGCTTTAACATCCATGCTGGTGTTTATATAATGTCTTTGGGGCTGATTCATAGTTAGATCTTTTTTTAAATTGCCATGCATCATCTCTGCTGCTAAAGGATGTTTGCAGGAGTTTAACTCAGTGTAATTACCTGACTGGTACTGTCGACGTGGAGTCCTTTCTGTGTGACTGGATCCATCAGAGTAAAGAATGATTTATGCTTTGTGCAGAAATATGACTCTAACGTCCTCTTTGTTTTGCTCCACTAGACGGTGTCAGACATTGAGCGAGGCTGGATACTCGTCAACAAAGAGCAGCACAGGCAGCTTAAATCTCTGCAGGAGAAAGGCTCCAAGAAAGACGTAAGCAACCTCTCTTCTAGAATTTTCTGCCTTTGCAGAGTGTCGCATGACTGCAGATAAGTCCAGGGATCAATCTGTGGAGAGGATTATCACTAGTGGATCCTGTTGTGCAATTTACAATATTAGTGTTTAATCACAACAATATGCATGCAAGAGTTTAGCATCTGAAATATATGCATGTGTGTGTTTTTTTTTTTTCTCCACGCAGTTTATCCACCTGTGTCAGACTCTGAAATATTACGGTTATATAAAGTTTGATCCGTGCATCACTGACTTCCCTGAGAAGGACTGCCAAGTCATTGTCAGCGCTGGAAACAATGAGCTCAATTTCCACGTCAAGCTGCCCAATGAGCAGATGAAGGAGGGAAGCTTCAAGGTCACGCGCATGAGATGCTGGCGAGTCACGTCTTCTGTAAGTGTGTGTGTGTGTGTGTGTGTGTGTGTGTGTGTGTGAGAGTGAGTGAGGGGGGTGAGTGAAAGCAGCTTAAATTCTAAAGCAAATAATTAGCAGACATGAACTTGTGCTCTTAGAATGGCCTTCCCCCCATAAATATAATTTTATGTTTACTGTTAAAGGGGCTATATCATGTAAAATCAACTTTTTTGAGCTTTATATCATGTTATAATGTTATCCTCTCATCAAAAACATGTCCAGAGTCTTGCTTTGACTCATTATTGCATGTTTGAGAAATCCTGCAGTATTTTTAGGCAGCCATGCTGAGGAGCAAAACGACCGGGTGGGACCAGAAACGCCTCTGGGAGGTGTCTCTGAACAGAGCTTCCTCATCACAGAGCACACCTCCCCACCTCCTGCACCCTGTCTGTGACTCCTGCAGGCTCTCAAAGTGAAAGTGAAACTGCTGAGCTCCTAACACTACCTGTGTAGCCCTTTTCAGATTCAAAAAACCTTTGAGGAAATGTATTTTCACATGCCAAGTAAACTATAATGAGCTTCCGCATCACAGCGCTACTGCAACACCGCAACCCCCCACCCCCGCGCGCACCCACCCGTGACTTGGCACCTACTAAATAAACAAACACCGTTGTCATCCTTGTTTAGTCTATGTGTTAAGATTTGTAACTTATAACGATCAGTAGTGTGTGTCTGTGTGAGGATGATTGAAATAATCGTACCAGCTGAGATGTCTCTTTAATCCTCTGGTTCTTTAGAAAACATACTTTCCAATCTGACAAAAAGGTTGATATGTATCCAGAGATGCAATTTTCCAAAAGAGACATTGTAAAATGTTGCTTCTTTATTTATTATCATTACAACAAAGTGCTACAAACACCAGTAAAGCCTACAGAGAGAAGCTGCTGCGATGACGTGCTGAAATGGGTGGGAGAGTTGGTGGGGGGAGGTTTCTTAAAGATACAGAGGCCAATTTCAAGGTGTTTAGAGTAGGAAATAAGACAATTTTATTTTCTATTTAAACATATAAACAGCATTTTAATAACAAGGTGACATAGATACTTTATTATGGTATAGAATTTAAATATATGCATGAGAAACACATAATATTGGCCCTTTAAATGTTCTGTGTTGCATTTCATCAGTGTTTATCTTTTTATAGAATTGCTGCTGTTTGATTAAATGACTGTCAAAGTTTTTTTAATTTTTTTTTTATTTTCACACATGCATCTCTGCAGACCTTCAGCAGAGTTTCCCTCAGCTTCTTACATGATAGACTTTCTGCCTTTTTAAACACAGTGTCATTAAACTGACACTCTGACCTATTTTTACCAGTGCAGAATATTTGATCTGACTTTCCTGATAGATGTGGTGCCATCTACGGGTTTTTCCCATGTGATGGTTTTTTCTAAAAGCTACTGTGTTCTGCACGTTTTCAAACAAACACTACTGCATTTTACTGATAAGGTGGTGTTTTAAATAAACCTTTTTTAAAGCCAACTAATTCTAACATTAGACATTATTTGATAACATTTTTATTTATAATTTTTTGTGTTATTTTTTGGGCATTAGTCCATACAACTTTTTTTTCCACCTGTTTAAACGTAGCTCTCAGAAAGCTCAGAGATGCAAATATCAGATTTTTTAATTGCTAACAATCTGGATTTTAGAGCTAAATAATGCAAGTGGCTTCAGTAAAACCATTGAAAACTATAAGTTGACCATTGAAAGCCACTAGTGCATCAACATGCTTTTATTGAAAAGAGAGGAGGTAGTGATGTTTTTGCAGCGCAGACATCATGTGTTCATCACATGAAGCTACTAACTAGGAACCATGACCTGTTGGATAAATTGATCAGTCTAGAATCCTATCAGAGTCTATTAGCTCAGCAAATGATAGCAATAGATCGGTTAGTCATCACGTTGTTCAGCTGTGTAGCTGCTCTTTAGATAAAGAGCTGTTGATCTTCATTGAATTCATATATTTTCTAAGTAAAAGTGTTGAGAGTTAAATCATCCCTCTGAAAGCTGAGAAAAGCCACTGTCCTTTCACAGATTTAAGAAGACTTTTCAAACAGGGGTGGTCTTCGCTTGTATTGCCATAATATTTGAGCAGCTCAGGTGTTATGTTTGTCTCAGAGGATTTCATGATTCTCTAGGAGTTAATTTGCACAGAGATGTGGGCACACGGCAACACAAGAAATTAAAATGCACCTCGGCCCGTCTGATTCCAGACGGAGTCCCAGCACTGCCCAGCAGGGTTATTCATTCCTGAGCTCACTCTCCGAGGTCAAAGTCATTTTAACGAGCACGTTCCTGTTCCACAAAATATTCAGAGCATCTTGTTTGGTGCAGCACAGCAGCCACCCCCCCCCCCCCCTTCCTCCCCCACGTAGCTGAAATTCAAATTGCATCCGGAAGGACACGTGTGAACAGTGATTGTGCTTTGGATTTTGCCAGCATAAGGCTGTTTTTTTGTATGTGTGATTAGCTTGTTTCTGGCTCACATATTCTCAGTAAGGAGCTCAGGCTTCGTAATTTGTTTCTTGGCTGTGGAAAGTCATTTTGAAGGCATTTGTAAAAGTATTTCCTGCATCAGTGGTAACCTTTTTAGCTCATGTCGAGAGTTGGCTGCCTGTGATTTGTGGTGCCGCAGCTCAAAAACAGAAGCCAAAGAAGAGAAACTGTTCGATAGGAAATGGGATTCAGCTGCACAAGTTGACCCTGAGTCATGACTGGCAGGTTCATTCTGTGCCTGAGGGGGGGTCAGGAAATTTGCTAATTTGATTTTGTTGAATTGAACACAAGAAAACAAGTGTGCCTTAAAATAATGTTGTATATCTTTTGATGTTGCTTCCTGTGAAAATGTTATGAACAACAAATATCTTACCTGTTGTAGATGGCTCCTTGAATTGGGGCCATGCATAAAAATCAATATATTGATATTTTTAAAATCAGTATAGTAGCGATTTTCTTTCTTTTAATATCTGCTTTTATGTGTGTGCAATCCATTGATCCTTGGTTATGCAGATGTTTAGAAACAGCTCCAAGAGAATTTCCAGACTTGTGCACCCCCCCACCCCCAGCTTAGCACGTTCCCAGTTTCCTCTATGTGCTGCTCAGAGTAATGAGCTCTGTTAAACAAACAGTGTTCTGCAGAGACACAAACAGCTGCAGTGAGTCACTAACAAATGAGGAACAAAGAGGCCCCGGCATTTTAGAGGACGACACAAATTCTGAAACGTTTAGCACAAATAAATCATTCCAAATGGGTTTATTTGTATTTTGTTATCTAAACACAACCAAAGTTTGTGGGTGAATATGTTGCAAGCCTAGAAATGCTTGGAGGCAAAATGGTGGCAGGATGTTTTGTTTACATGAGTAAATAAGTTTACTATGCTGTCATGAAGATGCCAAAAGCATTAAAAGTCTAAAACCTTTTTTTTTTTTACATTTTTGTTGAATCTTTCAACACCGCAGCAAGTCCCCATATCCAACGGTACAAACAACCCCTGCAGTTCAAGCAAGTGTGAGGTGAAGCTGGAGCTCGCCTTCGAGTATCTTATGAGCAAAGACCGTCTGCAGTGGGTCACCATCACCAGTCAGCAGGTAAGACACTCAGCGTGAGGGCAACTAGGAATATAATACTGTTTCATATGGCTTCTCAAACATAGCAAAATAATTCACCTCTTTCTACGAATGTTTTCAGCATAAACAAACTGTCCTGACGCTGAAAACAAATCTGTTGTCGAGCTCCTAATAAACAGACAAGAGCTGTTAGTTTGACGTGTTGACAAGACTGCTTTTATAATGATGAGTCACCTACAGAAAACCTCTTCGACACAAACAGCTACACTTCTTGGGCTTTGTGAGACGGATTTCATTGACGTTGTGATTTCAGGCCATCATGATGAGTATCTGCCTTCAGTCTATGGTGGATGAATTAATGGTAAAGAAGTCCGGAGGCAGCATAAAGAAGGTTTGTATTCAAGAAACATCTTTTGTTCACAATGAATTTATAGCTTTTATATTTGTCCTATGGGATAATGCATTTTTGATCAACTCATATTAGTTTATTATACCCATTTTTTTTATTGAAAAGCTGCTAGCATCATAATTCATATAAATGTTCTGAAGAGAAATAGCACTTATTGCTGTTTTCTGTCTTTATTCCAGATGCTGAGAAAGCGACACAATGGCTCCATTCATCGTTCTGACAGTCAACAAGCTGTGAAATCTCCCCCTCTACTGGTGAGAAACGGAACAGCATGCTTATTTTTTTTATTTTTTCATACTGCATGTTCAGGTCTGAGGTGCGAAGTCATTTTCACTGTGTTTTGTTGTTGCAGGACTCTCCTGATCCAAACCGGGAACAAGTTGTCAAACTTTCAGTGAGTACTTTTTTAAAACCTTTCCTTCACTGCAGTCATACAATCCGTTTCTCAGGTAATAAAACGTGTTTATTCTGTTTAGACCAAGCTCAACTCGGTGTCTCTCAGAGGGATCAGCGCCTCCAACTCAGCAAACGACATCAGCAGTGACGACTTTCACGGCAACTACGCTTTCGAGGGAATCGGGGACGACGACTTGTAAACGGCGGTTCACCTCCCGTCAACGACGACAAAGATTACGAGCTGATTGGTCCCCACATGTCCATTTCTGCAAGATTGTAGCTTCTTCCTGGATGAATCGCTGCCTTAAGCTCTCATTTTACTCTTTTTGTTTTAAGACTGAAAACTCATTAAGACTTTATCTCTTCGTTACAATCACCACTTTCCAACTAAAATAGCGACGTGTGAAGAAACCCTGGATTCTCCTCTGAGTGACTGCGTGTTCATCTTTAACCTGGATGCCAAATGTTGAGGTAGACCTGCCACTGGTGATGATAAACCCAAGAGTGGGCAAATAATTATTTCAGCCATCCCCGTAAAATCTTTCAAATTGATCCCACAGCTGGATTAGAGTAACTACAAATGATTCTGTTTGGCTTGGCTGAATGTGGGGAAAAATCTGTTTTTTTATGTTTGAAACTTGTGCCAAATTAAGAAATACTTTTGATGGAAGTGTCACTCATCCTGCTCAGTTTGATGCCTTCATTTTAGCCTCATTGACAGGAGGAGGAGGGGTGTTGGTGGGGGGCAGTAGGAGTTTCTTGCCATTCAGCTTGGCTTGACAGAAAACATTTAAAGCAGTCTTGCAGAACTTGATGGAAGGTTGATCTGGTCGAGCTGCTTGCACTTGCTGAACCTGTCATTTTGCACAGTATTACAAGTCGAGATGAGAAAAATGTTGGTGTGAAGCATGACTTTAAACATTGTGAAGATTTTCTTTTTCTCTTTCCTCAAGGTTCTGTAAATCCATTTAGGATAGTTTTTTATCAAGTATTTTATTTTTAAAGGGTTCTCATAAATGCCAAATTATAGTTTACTAAAGCATTTTGCACAAAAAATACACAAATTATGACATTGTTTTTTATTCTGTACATGAGTTTAAGCATTTTGAACATTTACTAATATTTTTTTATCATCATAGCTTCTTGTAATCAAATAGATCAAATGTAATCTAAGCTGTATGGAACGTGTAAATGGACCAACATTTGTAATGTTTAGGTGCACTTTTCTGTTTAGTTCAAATGAAAAGTGTTTACAAACTTTGCTTTGTCTTTTCCCGTTGAGCAAGTGATCATAATGGGAACGTTTTTCGCTTTTATTGTCATTTCTTGATCGTGCCAATCATCTCCGAGGTTTTCAAGAAACGGTGCTTTGAAGAGGCGAATGTGGTTGAAATTGCTGGAGTGAACAATAATAATGGAGTGGGGATTAAAATGAACATATCTCACTTTTCTTTTCGTTGAGAAAACCTGTCCTTCCATGTTGCTGTTTAGCGCGAGTTACTCAGAGCTCAGTGTAAATCAGTGCCATCCTCACCAGCTTTACTCTCACTGATGAGTGTTCTCGATGTAAATGTCTCGTTATTTCAGTGCTGCGATACTTTCCTGTCGTTCGCTTCTGTACGGTTGAAAGGTTTATGCCAACGTCATTTTTTTAAAATTCTTTTACAGCGCAGGAAGGTCCTGGATGCTGGTAAACATGTAGGTGCCAGTTCACACTAAAGTTTCCCACCAGCATCACTTTCAAAGTAAATGACTTTTTTTCAATGAACGTTCATTCAAATCATTGTTTCATGTTTTATTGGTAAGGTACATGTCTGCTCTGTTTGTCTAGATGCTAAAATAAACTAAAATAAAGCAGCAAATCAGTTGTCACGTCATGGTTTGTACTAGTTGGTGCCGAACCACCTAACCAGCCTTTTTTTTTCTTCTTTGTTTTACTGAAATATACAGAATAAAAAAGAAAAAGTGGTATTTTGATGATGTAACATTATAGTCCTGAGTTTCGATACTGACTCACTTTTATAAATAATTTAGGATAACAGTTGAAATTAGTAAACCACCAGTGTTGCTAAGTTGAAATAAAACATTTAACTTTTTTGTTTGCTCCCTGAAATCGAAATGACTAACTTGTATGTGGATGACTGTCATCCACATACAAGTTAGTCATTTCAGTAAGTAAAGAAGACTTCAGGAGTCAGAGCAGAAACAGCAGAGAGGAAAGCTGCTATTCTTCAAAAGTTTGATTAAGCTACACTTTTTTATTGCTAAATTACATCAACATTTGGGCAGTGGCACCTGACAGAATAAAGCACAAGTAAATCACTGGAAATTGTTTAAACTAGAAAATTCAAAATCATTTTCTGTGAAAAGGCAGAGTGAACGCAAAAGAAAAAAAACTTGAAAATAGCTAAAACTAGCAGCAAAAATAGCTGAAAAGGAAAAAATTAGCACATTTGCTGATATAAGCAGAAAAATGTCTAAAATAGCAAAAAGGTGAAATTTGAGAGAATCTTAAACAAAAAAAGCTTAAATAAGCATATGGAAGCTGAAATTAGCAGAAAGAAGTTGAAACTAACAAGCTAAAAAAACAATAGGTGAAATGAAAAATGAAAGGTAAACAACACAAAACTTTTAAATGACTGAAGCAAACAGATTTTCAATAAAGTCTAAAAAAGCTACTTATTCATGTACAATACTATCTCAAGTATAATACGATCATCATTTTTTGAGCTTTAAAGGCATTAAAAAAATCAATAACCTGTGTATACTAATACCCCCTAACTTTATGGATGAATTTTAGGGTTAAATTTCTAGTATTATAAATGAATAAATACAGTAAATCTAAAAAAATTTAAAAATGCACAAACACGTAGCAGGAATGTCCTGAATGAGCTGCTCGTTTTTGGATATCTATTGTTGAAATAGCAAAAAACTGTGGAAGAGGTTACGTGCCAAAATATGTGCTAAATAAAAATGATGTTAATCTTAACATAGCTATTAAAAACCTGTTTGTAGAGATCCCGACTTGTTAAATGACACAAACAGGTCTGACAGGATGTAATAACAAAACACCTTATTAGGACCTTGTGACGTTCCTAAAAGTTTATATTCCAGACAGAAACCATCTGGTTTTTGCTGCAGGTGAAAATAAGATTTAAACAAAAAAAAGACAAGCAGTCTGATGTCTGACATCAAATGACATGAAATCCATGTGTTTATTTCCTCGTTTAAGGCATTTATGAGACACTGCATAAAGACACAACCGGCCACTTGCAGGATATCCGTGCTATAAAAGGTATGGGATCGATGCTCCATCGTGACACAGCAAGCTGGCGACCTGCCAGATGTCTCCCTTGCATATAATCGTCCTCCACAAAGGCTCATTTTTAAATCACAGTTTTGAACTTTCTGATCATGGCAGCTAGACGACACGGCACACGCTCAAATGAAAACGCACCTCTACGAGTGCGTTACGGATGGAAAAACTAGTACTTGTTCACATGCTTACTAACAGTTTAATCTCTTTTCGAGTTAACAGAAACAAGTTCACAGTAAATGTTAACTGGAATCAAAGCAGAGGTGGTTCAAGAGTCTCCCTTTAAAAAGCGTTAAAAAAAAAGACAAAATCTTTATGATATAAAACTTTAAAAAATACTGATATAAGAGTACAAGTTTGTGTGAGAAAAACAAACATTTTAAACCAGTCATGAACAAACAAACAAACAAACAAAAAAAATATATATATTTCAACTTTTAAATGCCAAACCTGTCACTGTTGTGCTTTTTTATTGGAACCATCAGATCATTTTTACCCACTGTAGAGATTTTTCAACTTCTCTTGAAATGAATTCACCATTTACTGTATCTGTTGGTTATTTCTGCCCTCCTTAAACTGTTGTCAACTGGCAGGCATCCTAATAAGTACACGAACGTGACCCCTTACAGAAAATAACCTGTGACATGCTGCAGCCAGCCTTAGAATCACAGCCGACAAAACAAAATATAGTTTAACAGACTGGCAAAATATATATTTGTCATTTTTCGATATATTGAACTTGTTTGATACATAGCTTTAACTATTTGACAGAGAAACAGGATCAAATAAGAAAAAAATAAGCTCAGATAAACACAGAGTGAATCAGATGCTGAAAACATGAACTGGAGCAGAAAAACAAGAACAAGTTTTGGCAACGCTTCTGATGTGAGCAAGAAAAAAAAAGAACATTAAGGACTAATAAGAGAAGGAGGTCAGTGACTAAATCAGGATGAAAACATTGCGTTCAGTTTTGTGGTCCTGAACTTAGCCGAACATCAGACAGTCCCATCATCAGCTGAAGAAATGAGAACAAGCTGTAGCGTCAAATAAATCTGTACGCAGCACCTATGTGATATCAGTTGGCACTCAAATTTCAATTATTGACACATCGATACATTTCTCTGATTTCTGACAATCACACATTTTACTGAATGTTATTTTAGCTTGCATCAACTCTGAATGTTGTAAGCTGTAGGCACGGATGTTGTATTTTCAACCTGGAAAACGTGCCAGATGTTTTGTTGTGGTACATTAAAACCATCTCAAACATCTCTCAGTCTACTTTATAAAATCTTGAAAATAAGAAAAAAAGTCTTCCAGTAGTTTGAAAATGTTGGCGGTTTACACATTGAACACAGTTAAGCTTTAGCATGCAGTCTTTGTAGTTAAAGAATTCCTAATATTTTCCCTTTTTTGCCCATATTTTAAAATCACAAAATCAAGACTCAGAAGTATTGAGTTAAAAAAAAAAAAAAGTTAAAAACTGAGTTATTCAAGTGAGGGCATCAGAGTTTAAATTACTTATATAATCAAGTTCAAAACTATTACAGTACTATTAAATAGCACTTAGTATTACATACATTAATGCAAAGGCATTAGCAGAGCTTGGATCCTACAGCAAACAAAGATCTTCTGAAGAACTTTGCTTAAAGCTGCACTGTGTAGTTCAAGAAATGTGGTAAGTTGCACATTTTGCAAACATAACCAAATGTAAAAAAAAAAGAAAGAAATGATGTGGAGTTTTTATAAGGAGTCAGTATCTTACCTGCAGAAGACAGAACTGACCAGAGTAGATATTAGCCATCTGAACCAACTCAAACTTTAAACCTTCTTCCAGGTTTAAATACTTACATTTTGAATGATGCCATTGCTTATTTACACTGAACATGTTCCATTCTTAAATGTTCAACAGATCCAGGTTATGTCATTTTTTGCTGCAAAAAGAGTAAAAACATCAATAAAAAGGGCATCGTTTTGAACAGCTGTTTGAGATGACTGAAATCCACTCAGGAAAAGGAACCAGTAGCTGTTAGTCTGACTTCTACAAAAGCTTCTTAGTGACTCTGACTTGTCTACTGCAGGTAGGATACTCACTACTTATAAACTACTCCATAAAACACAGCTTCCAAAAAAAATGTAAACAGTAATTTTAATTAAAAAAAGTAAAATACACGTAGAAGATGGATTGAAATAATTGACGGTTGGCAAAAAATAAAAATCTTACAATAACTTTAATAAACCTGTATTAAACAATTTCTTATAAATGTATTAAAAACATAAGAAACCACACATTGCATCTCTAACAGCTTCCCTAAAATGACAAGAACTTAGTATCTCCCTTTTTAGAGTGAAACGTGCAGGGGTTGTAATTTAGGAAGCCTGGCATGATGCCTTTGAAACAATAGGACAATAAGAAGCTTTCAGTGAAGTCCATTTATCTCAACAGAAAACAGAGAAGACCTCCGCAGTATTTAAACTGAAGAGGCAACAAAACAAACAATTAGCAGCCTCAGAAGATCTCTGACGGAACACAGAAAGACACAAATGAAAACCGGACAACAGCTCAGTTACAATAAACCAAAAATAAAAAAGTTGCTGGTAGCTTAGTGTTTCTGTTATAATTATGCAATCTCAAGTTTGTAGTTTGAATGTATTGCCTGGCCCCCCTCTCTTGGCATATACTGTATACCAGCTCCTGCCTCCTTTCTGTGACTCTGAATGCCACCTCCCATCCGTTTCCTCACGTCTTCCTCTGCATCATTTCCGATCATTGGAACTTTGACCCAGCCATCTGTGGCCACGCCGTGTTTCTTCTGGTGTCTTTTGTAGTTGTCCCAGTGTCCGGTGGTGTAGCCGCACTCCTGACATTTGTAGGGCTTCTCCCCGGTGTGCCGAAGCATGTGCCGTTTCAGGTTCATGCTCTGGTTGCAGCTGTAACTGCACACGGCGCACTGGAAGGGCTTGGCGCCTGAGTGCACGCGCTGGTGCCGCTTCAGGTTGGCCAAGTTCCCGCAGGCGTAGTCGCACAAATGGCACTTGTAGGGCTTCTCTCCTGTGTGCACTCGGTGGTGGCGTTTGAGGTTGTCGAAGTGGGCGGAGGCGTAGTCGCACTGCGGGCACTTGTAGGGTTTCTCGCCGCTGTGTGTTTTCATGTGGCGGGCCAGGTGGTTGGGGTAGTGTGTGAGGAAAGGGCAGGCGGCGCACGTGTAAACCTTGTCGCTGCGCTCGCCGGGGCTGTTCGGAGATGACGACGAGTCTTTGGTCAGCATTTCAAGGGTGCACTTGGCACAGATCTGGGCCGAGGTGCCGTCCTCGTCTTCCAGGACGACGCCACACAATCGGCAGGTAAAGGGAAACAGGGAAGGTGGGAGAGAGGCACCTTCTGCTACGCCGCCTCTTGTAGTCCTGCTGCTACTGTTGCCAGTCATCTCCAGCAGGGGGGAAGGTTGGTGGTCTGAAGCTGGATTGGAGGCAGGTATGGGTGGAGGCGATGCTCCCTTTAAGCCATCAAAGACTGATAGGTAGTCACTGTTCTGAGCTCCCACACTGAGGTTAGACGTCGGCCTTGCAACCTCAGAAACTTCATAAGATCAGAGAGAGACAGATTATAAAACAGGTTCAACACTGATCAACATGTTTTTTAAAGGGGACATATCATGCAAAATCCACTTATCTCTGGCCAAAAATATAAAAACTCTTCAGTTTTTTCTTACTGAGGCTCAAAGTTATTTGTTAAACAGCAAGAAGGTTCTGGGTGAAGGAATAAACAAGACTCCAGCAGCAGGTCTGCCTCAGTAGGGGGGGGGGGGGGGGGGGGCGGCTTCAGAACCACTTACTGGACTGCTTCAGTCAGACAGAACCAACAAAGAAGCAAAAAGTAAAGAATTAAAGAAAAAAAAAAATCATAATTATCTAATTATCTTAATTATAATAAATTAAGAATAGGTTTACATTGAAAATCATATTTTATTCTTTTTATCTATTTTCCTCATACAGCAACCTATTGAATTTCTGTTATGTTTTATGTAGGAGAAATACAACTTTTTTTCAGTCAGAATTTAATACAACTGGCAAAATAAATTGTTAAAATATTTATGATGCACTTCTGTTTTTTAATTTAGCAGATAAAATCCTTCATGTTATGAGAAGACCCTGTTGATTCAAGAGAAAACTGCAGTTTTTAAGAAAATGGCTGCTCATCAATTAATTGTTAGTCAATATATGAGATAAATCAACTTCAGATAAATTCATTAATCGATAACTTGCATCCATAATTTATACAGCAATAAAATGAATTTATATCTACTCATATTTATGTAATTAAGTGTTTTAATGATTCAGCCGATTAATCAAAAAAAATAATCGACAGATTAATCGATTATTAAAATAATCGTTAGTTGCAGCCCTACCAAGTAGTCATAAATCCCTCTATCAAAGTAGAAAGAACTGCTCTGGAAGCTGGAGGGGGGTGAGGGGGTGAAGCGCCTCGTTTGGATTTAAAGAGACAGCCTCAAAAGGAGTTGATCTAAGCCGCAGCTCAGAAAATTGGGTGAAAGAGGGGCTTGTGGAGTTACGATGAGGAGAAATTCAGACCAAAGCATTGCATTTTATATAGACCCCAACTGAATAATTTAAATGTTGAAAAGAAAGATTTAAAAGCATCCTAGGTCTCCTTTAAGTTTAATTTGTACACAAGTGTTCAAACAAAAGGAGAAGATAACCTTACCTGAAGCACTAGGCACTTCCTCATTAGGTCTTTGCTCGCTCACGGGCCTCTTCAGGCTGTTCTGAACACAGGCAGGTTGTGCCAGAGCCTCCTGTCCCAACAAAGCAGAGGGCACATGCATGCGTTGGTGCCTCTTGAGATTACCGAGGGAACTGCAGGCGAACGCGCATCTGTCACAACTGTAGGGCTTTTCCCCCGTGTGAATGCGCAGGTGTCTCTGCAGGTTGACCAGCTGGGCTGAGGCGTAAGTGCACATGGAGCAGTTAAAAGGCTTCTCCCCGTTGTGGGTCTTCATGTGGCGCTTCACATGGTTGGCATAACGCGAGGAGAAGCCACAGAGGTGACACGAGTGCTGCTTGGACAATTTGTCTTCGGCGGACAGTTCATCCTTGTCACCCAATTCATTGTCCAACCCCTCACTATCAGACTGGGAATCTGTATGACTCTGTGAACCAGAGCGATGTCCGCTACTGCTCTCGAAGGGTGAGCAGAAGTCTGCACTTTTGGCTTCCCTGGAGGCTTTGCAACACCTAAGACAGTACGGGCCCACCAGGTCTATGCCAGGCCCAAGCGGTTCATCGCGGAGCTGTCCACAGCCCCTGCAGGACAGGTAAGGAGGGAAACTTGGTTCAGACCGAGTTGCTCTGCTCTCGTTGTCTCTCCTGTTGTCAGCTGTGCTGAGCGAGGTGTCTGTTTTGCTTTCCATACTGAGCTGGCTGTAGGCAGAACCCTCCTCATCACCCAGAGGATACACAGAGAAACCTATTTCAGCAGCTACTTCTGTAAAGGAAAGACAAACAAACATTTCATTTATTAGGAGCAGCAGGTTTTCAGAATGATGGATCTTATGACAGAAGATGATAACAGTGGCAAAAAAGGATAATACACTTAATAACTAAAAAAACTACTGTTATGATACAATGTTCAGCATTAATGTGGATATTTATCATTTCATCCATCTGTGGTGGGGTTGCAGAGGCAACTCATATAGTAGTTAAATCCTAACATCTCTGTCCAGACACAAGGCATCCCAGGCTAGTGAGGATAAATAATCCCTCTCGTGAGTTCTGAGTCCTAGGGTTTCCTCCCAGTGGGATGTGTCTGGAAAACCTCCAAAGGGTGGCGCACAGAGGACAACATAATCAGATGTCTGAACCCAATCAGCTGACTCCTTTTAATGTGAAGGAGCAGCAGCTTTACTCTGAGCCTTCTCTAGATGACAAACCTGAACCCAGCCACCCTATAGAAGCTCGTTACAACCACTTGCATCCTGGATCTTCTTCTTACGGTCATGGTTCATATTTTAGGACTATAGATACAGGTTGAAAACTATTTCACCACGACAGGCTGGAGCAACACTGTTATTACTGAAGATAACTACCACTGATCTAGTTCCTCTTCCACTCATAAACAAAACTCGTATATACTTGAAGTCCTCTACTTTAGATAAAGACTCATTCCTGACCAGAAGGGTTGGCTTTAATAAAGCTTTATTAACAACATAAACAAACACAATAAATTGAATAAACTAACCAATAAAGTAGCTTTGTAATTGGATGGAAAAGGATTTAATGTGACACATCTGAAAGTTGACACTTAGTTTAAATAGTACTTTAATACTTTCCCAGTCAGCTGTTTTGAAATAAAAATCTTGCACATTTAACTTAACATCAAAAAGTTTACATTTTTGTAATTCCGCTGTACAACAGATGCCATCAGTAGTCAAACAGAAATGACAAAATTTTGGCAACTTGCCTGAAATAGCTCAATATAACCCAATATTAAGTATAATATAATATATATAGTATTTTACAAACAGGGATCCTGACAATTATTTTATTCTAAGAGAACATTTTTTTTTCAGTATAAGCCCACTTATTGTGGTTGCAGCATTTAACAGTTGTGCATATTTTTATGTAATATTTAGCTTTTTCTTTTTTTGCTGACACATTATTTAATCCAGTAAAAGCTTCTATGTAGTGGTCACAAACTAAGAGACCAAAAGGTCAACAAGAGATTATGTTGCAAAATAAAAGTGACCTTTTTACTGTGTAATATATAGATGTCTCACTATATATACAGTTTGAGCACATAACAAAATGACTGCACTTTCTGAATGTGCTAAATGTACTTCTTGAGTTTCAAAATTTTTTCCACAAAGCACAAAACTGTTGGATGAAAAAAGAAAACCACAACCAGATGCATGGAAATCCAAACAAAATAAATCACAATAAATATCTAATTAACTGCAGGGCAGACAACCTAACTTCACGATTTTTAGAGAAAGTGTAACAAAAGATACTCACGAAGCTAGATCAAGGGTCAAAGAATAAACAAAAAAGGGATGTTTTCTTTTCTCCAGAACACAGAGAGAAGAGCCTGAAGACTCCAAAACACAGAGCTCTCAGAGGGCGAAACGAGCATGAAAGAGACCAACTTCCTTTCCAGATGCTGAAGCACAAAGTGAGAAACGCGAGAGCTGAAATGCCCTTTTATCCTGGCCCCTGGAAACCCCTCATGGATGATTACGAAGCATAATGATAATGATGATGACTATAATGGTGAGGCTGCTGGTTCTGATGATGATGATGATAATGATGATGATGATGAGGGCAGAAGATGATGATGGTAGCAGTGATGATGATGATGATGATGATGATGATGATGGGCGAACCGATAATGGTGGCGGAGTAGTGGGAGCAGAGGTAGCAGATGATGATGATGATGATGATGATGATGAAATGCCCTCCTATAATGGTGTCCTTGATGGTAATGGTCCTATTTTTATGACCCTAATATAATACTGGTGTCTCTGTTCCTTCTTTTACTTTGTCATTTCTCAGATCAGTCAGTCTGACAGAGACTCATACTGGCAAATAGGAGCAGGATGTTGATTTTTTTTTTATGTTAACTGTTGCAAAGAAAAGCTAGTCTTAAACCTAAACTATGGAAACATTGGTCTGATTTATATCAAAATATAAATATATAATGTGTAAAAAAAAAGTTCAAATGAATTATTTCAACACAAAAGTCTGAAAACACATTAATATGTCAGAACTGAGACAGTGACTTTCTAATATTTAATAGCTACAGCAACTGTTGCTTTGATCTTTTTCTCTTCCACTGGTACCTGATGGTAAGACCCTACTAATACCACCATGAGGTGGTAGTGATGCACCAAGTTATTTCTTAATCACCATGATGCCTTTCCAGGCAGGCATGCTAATATATGTTTCTGCCATTGTAGTTATAGTTTCATATCTTAAAACAGCTGCTAACGTTGGCCCTGATTAAGATCAACACAATAAATTATAAAGTATTCTCTCTCTCTCTCTCTGCAACTCCACAAGCACCTCTTTCTTCCAGACAGGTCCATTCAACTTTGATAGAGTGGTTCACAACTGTATAGCGGGACAAAAAAAATTATTTACAAATTAATTAAAAGATGTCAACAAGGGAAGATTAGTCTCTCCATGTTGGAGCCAGAGTCTGACCCAGAACCAGAGGAGAAGAAAGACCACCAAATTGTAGTTGGCAATACCAGACCTTATTTGGCAGTTACATTGCAACTACTGTGATGTAATGGTTCAGAAAGCATCATAAAAAATAATAACAATAATAATAAAAAAACAAACTGGTTGAAAAATATGACCAAAACAGAAAATGAAGGTATCTATGCAGCATCAAGAGAGACTAAATTAACCTTTTCTGCACTCCTAGAGACTCCAAGTACAAAACAAAATGTATTTAATGGCTAAAAAATTGGATTTTGCATGATATGTCCCCTTTAATGTTCAAATGATTACATTTTTAGCAATAAAATCAAACAGTATTTCTTTTCGACAGTCCTTAGATTACAACAACAAACTCTACTTTCCTCCATCTGATGCAGGAAACATCCTAAATTTGTACCCAGACAAATAAGCACATTTGTTGCTGCTGTTAGGACCCAATCGGATTACTTTTATGACATTATGTGCCCTTCTTTCATTAGATGCGCCCCTGCTTGCTTTTTTAAGGTCTCTGTCGTGTGCAAAACCAAGAGGCATAAATAGCGCCAGGTTGTGTGGGGATTATGTCGTGATTGCCAAAACCACACCCCTTCTCCTTCTGCCCTCATGTGTTTCACACTGAGCCAAAACCCTGAGTGGCTGCAAAATAGTGTTTTAAAAAGTTTCCTCTGAGAGTCTGGTTCAATCAGAGGAAAAGAAGTTGAGTATTGTGTTATTTTTTTTTATTTTGGGCATTACGAGCTAAATGGAAGCTAGAGAGGTGGGAGTCAAAAGAATCTTAATGAGTACCAATAATATTCTCAAAAACATATCAAAGATTTCTTTCTTTTTGAAGCCACAGTGCGTTCATTGAAGAGCAACAGATTTGCGTTTCTTCAAGCACACTGTATGTGTTGCATAAAACCAATTGTGCTTTTTTGTTTTTAACCAGTTGGTTGTACTTCACATAACTCACTCTATTTAAATGTACAAACCTGAAAACTTTTCCAGGCTTAGAATCTTGTCGTGATCTGGATCACCAAACACGAGGTCTTGTCCAAGAAGGAAGTCGGTATCTAAGGGGAGGTTTCCTGGAGCTTCAACGGCTACACCATCTTCAGAATCCACTATGGTTTAAATGAATAGATGAATAAATGAATAAATAAATACTAATAATTTTGCAAACACAAATATTGTGCTATAATCACAATGCTGGCATATATTAAGTGAATATTTCATAGTTTTCTTAAGTTTGGCATTAATGACGAAACTTGATGTTTAATTAAAAATTTCTTACAGAGCAAGGACTCTGTCAGAACATTACGGTTTGACCGCACAAGGTTTATAGGCTTCAATAAAAACACTACCTTAAGCCATCAGGGAGGAGGTAAATGCTTTTTCGTGAATATTATGGTTTTCTGGTTGGCTGCTCCGATGACACTTTAAAAAAATTAAACAAGTTTAAAACTTTTTACTCAGAAAAATAAAAAAAAAACAAATATATTGTCTTACACTTTCGTCATTTTAAGCCAAAATAAACTGAAAACAGCTGACAGATGGCGCTCTTTTTATTACAGTTACAGCTAATGATGCCTGAATTTATAACTATGACTAAGCTTAATGGAGCTCAAACACACATCTGTCACTCTTCAGCAAACCTTCAGGACAATTCAAGCATGAGATGCTTCAAAATCCTGTCAACATTTTGCAAAGAAATACCATCAGCTACAGGCAAAAAAATAAACTGACATGATTATAAAAGAATAAATATATGTATTTTAAACAGAAAATAATGAAATCACAGGAGGAATTTTGTTTATAGCAGAACTATAATACCTTATAAAAAAACACTCTACACACAAAATAAATAGTAAAAAAATTAACAAACTATCCCTTTAAGAGTGTGCTGTCATATTTCATAATATCAAATTATTGTTTAGGATATGCTGATCTGTAAAAATAAAGCCAAAATTACTGGATCCATCTTTTGATCATTTAAAATGATTATTATTTATATTATTACTTATATACCAGCAGCATATCATACATGTACATGAATCAATAAACATCTATATTGGGGGCAGAAAACACAATAAAAATCACCAAAACATGTTTATTTGAATAATTAAAAACCCCATAACTCGTTTTTTTTTCTTTTCCAAGTAAGCATTTGTAGCTATTCACTTTATTTATTTATTATTTTGAAGATATAAAATTTGAATGCATTTTTGGGAGAGGTGGAGAGTAGCGAGGTGGGGGCTCAGCTTAGTTGGGAAGTAAAATAAAAGAGAAAAAAAAGGGTCATTGAGGAAAAAAGGGTTAGGAACCACTGATCCGATATCTTGTATCTAATAATTTATTTTTATTCAAGCAATAAAAAGGTACCACTGAACCTACAGATTTCTAATCTACCATTAATGCACTTTTTTTTAAATAAACTTTAAAGTGAATGCAGAAATTTTTTTTTTATCTAAAGGCAGAATGTAAAATTACTGCATTACTAGTTTTGATTGTGCTGCTTTGGTATGATGTCTGTGAAATATTTTTGGTTCTTTCTGTCTAATTCAGATGTTTAATATGCAACGCTCTACAGGTTGGTTTCTGTAACAAACTGGCAACAGAACAAAAACTAATGACAATTTTTGTAGTGTTTATAAAATAACTATAATCAAGTTTATTTTCACAAAATTACCAATGGATTTTTTGTTCTATGGAGGATCTTCCTTCAATTTCTCCATCATAGAGCTCTGTTTCCATGATCTGAATTCTAACATTTCAGCTTTATCTGTGTCTGACTGAGGATGGCAGAAAAACATAGAGCTGCTTCTCTGTTGTAGCTAAAACAACAACAATATGAAATATGTTTATTTGGGTGAAATTGCTTGATGACAAAAGTCAGTGCAATAAATTACAACATTTAGACTAATCAGACTCTAAATTACTGTCAAAATGTAACACTCTAACAAAGGGGGTTGAATTCACAAGGGGGCAAAATTTCCACATTTAGTCCAGATCAAGAGCCAATTTCTGTTAATATTTATTGAAACAAAAATAAATTATTCTTATTATACTAATTTTATTTTCCAGATTATGGTTTAAGTTGCATTTAGAACACACAAAACCTAACAAAGAAGAGAATAAATAAAAAAAAAAACTCATTGTTAGCATTCATTATTCAATGTTTGACTTTAAATCGAAAAGAAAATACAGAAAAAGAAAACTAAAGCTGATTCTCTTTCCACATTAAAATCAAAGAATACTGAAAAATTCAAACTTAGTTTTTCATAATATTTGCCTCAATCGTCTTTATAGACAACAGGAAGTGAAGTTCAACTTCAGCATCTGAGGTTTAGGGGTAAAAAGTGTGACCAGATCCTGTGGGCCATCACATGTGTCATTTTAATATGGACACATTAGGCATTAATTCCTCTCTGCTTTGGCTGTTATTACACAACAATGTTTTTTTTTACCATTTGAACTGAAAGAAAACTGAAAAAAATTACAGATTGCAAAAAATTATAACCAGTCAAATGTTAGCTTTTTTTCCCCCTCCTTCAGTCAAGCTGCGCCCCACCTGCAATGGCACCGCGTCCCCCCTAGGGGGCGCGCCCCCCACTTTGGGAACCCCTGATTTAATGGTTGTAAATTGCAGCTCCTAAACAATGTCTGTCAATTGTTTCCCTTTCTTTTTTCTTTTTTTATATAATTTGATCAGTCAAATGCGGGATTTTGTTTCAACTTGCGGGACGCCGGGACAGGAGTGAAAAATGCGGGACAGTCCCGCACAGTTAGCCTGGGGGTAAATTACCTGCTGGTTATAACTGTCATCTGTTGTGGATGAGAGGAGAAGAGAGAGGAGAAGAGAGAGGAGCTGCTTCAGCAGCTCTCCTCCTGTCTGAACGTGCAGCGTGTTCACAGGACAGCGCACAGGAGTGCTACAGGCGCTTACGTGTGTGTGGTGGTGAAGCAGGGTGTGAGGGCAATATTATTAATAATATTAATACTGTTGCCATTATAGTTATACACTTAATAATAAGTGCAACCCAGGGCGAGAGATAGAGCATAACAAAATATATATTTTTTTAAAAAGCAGGTTTGACAGGGGCACTTGATGGTCTATAGCAGGGGTGTCAAATTCATTTTCACCGAGGGCCACATGACCGTTATGGTGGCCCTTGAAGGGCCAGTTTTAATGAACTTTGACGTTTCACGTTTAACTTTGATTAAACAGTGTTTCAACATGTCCTATTTTAA
>JARVGW010000086.1:10145582-10156016 GCA_031762495.1 Anablepsoides rubrolineatus | reverse complement strand
TGTTCCATATTTTCCTAACAGAGCACTTCGCTCTCAGACTGCAGGTTTACTTGTGGTTCCTAGAGTTTCTAAAAGTATAATGGGAGGCAGAGCTTTCAGTTATCAAGCTCCTCTCTTGTGGAACCAACTTCCAATTTCTGTCTGTGAGGCTGACACTCTGTCTACTTTTAAGATTAGACTGAAGACTTTCCTTTTTACAGTAATCCAGCCTTAATGTTCATTAATTTCAAACTCTATCTTTGTAGTTGCTCAGCTTTTTCTGAACCTTCCTTTATCTTCTTACACGTCTCCTGTGTTTCGCACTTACTGTACAACAGCTGTTCTTTTTTCTTTTATAATTCAGGCACAAATGTTTCATTGTTTTGTTCTTTTTGTGAAACACACACACACACGGTGTAACAAATCTGTTCATCCCTCTGTGTCAGCCGTGTGGTTGGTTGCCTCATTCTCCCGCCCCTGTTCACCCTGTTGCTGAGTCAATAGCAACTCAGTGTTCTGGCTCTGCTAATGATGTCCCTTTGTTTGTTTGGCACTCTGCTTTGTGTTTCCAAATTCCTATCAGAGGACCGAGTTGCATAATTATCCAGCGCAGCAATGCTGCGCATCATGCTTTTTGAGGGTTTGCTGAAAGTACTTTTGAGAAGGTTCTAAAAAATCCAAAAAGTGTAATAAAAATAAAAATATAGCTTTTAATGTTTGGTTATTGACCACAGTATCTGTTCTGATGTTACTGGATTTTGACAGGACAGTAAATCACAATGCACGTCCCTTTAATTGTTTTGTCAAAGCTGTTTTTTTTTTTACATTTTTTATGATGCTCTGACTGTTTGTGTTTACTTACATCCACTTGGAGATTAAGGTTCTAAGAAAACTGTTATATGGATGGTTTACTGTTTCTAGTCCTCTTTCAGAGAGGAATAGCTTCATCTTGTGGTAGTTTTGTGTTACTGTAGATGGAGTGCACAACAAAAAATCTTCAAGGAGCCATACTTTGTCAAAATCAAAGTAATATATGTTTTCCACCACAGAATGTCATGCTTCTCAGGGTTATTAAATAAATAACCTTTCATATTCCTGCAAATAAATTCTAACTAAACCTTTCACAAGGTGACAATGGTCAGTCTTGTTGATTTGAATTTCATCTGGGATCAATAAAGTATATCTCTATTTATGATAGAAAAGTTTTGAGATAAAGCATTTAAACCCACTGCAGAAGACTTTTTAAACAAAATAATAAACTTAATCTACAGTATTTCATTTTAAGGCTATTGAGTTGTGTAAAAGTTACAGAGATTCTTTATGTTGCAAATCGACACCTTTCTAAAATATAATCACCTAATTTCTTTTTTTCTGTTTTTCAAAATATGGTGCATTTCTGGGTATGTTTTTTTGTGTTTCCTGAAAAAACTGGAAAAAAGTGCCAAACTGGTTTTCACTGAGGACCACATGATCATTAAGCTTCAACGTTTCGTGTTTAAGTTCGACTAAACACGAAAAGTCACAGTGCTCGTCTCATTGTTATGGCTGAGCAACTCTAACAAACAATAACTGAGCTCTATGTGGTATTTCCTGCATAGAAACATTGTTTTAACATGTCCTCTTATAAACACTGAAAAGTACTACATGTACAACTGACTAAATGTAAAATAAAAAATACAGAAACACTATTAAAAGTAAAAGAGAGATTTACCCTCTGTAGAGTTGTGCTGAGCAGATGTCATCTTGAATTCTGAATATCCACTGGAGGGGGTGTTCCGGTTTAAATTTGCAACTTCCAAGTGGGACATTCCCACTTCCCAGTACAACTGGCCCGCATAAAAAATTGCATGAAAAAATGCATAAAAATGGAAATTTTACATGTACTTTTGAACCTTGTGCACATCCACCTATTGGTGGGATGCCATCATTTTGTGGGTAAAATAATCCACATGCATTACATGAGATGTAGTTTATGGTCAATGCTGACTTTAAAGTAGCATATGCTTATTCTAAGACATTATTGCATCTTGGCCGATTCGCACGGAATTAACAACACAGACAATCTCTGTAATTATTACAAATTACATGGGGTCCCTAGGTAAAACTAATCCTGTCAGAATAGGGCTTTTGAAACTTTTTCAGGCAATATAAAATGCTATGGCAGGTCACATTTGGCCTGCAGGCCTTGAGTTTAACACATGTGACTTAGGTAATTATTTTAGGAAGGTATTGGAATATATGTAGCCTGGCACTTGCCTAAGCAAAGTGAAGGACAAGAGTCTGGTTTTTACCTGGCTAGAATATACATAAAAACTGTTACAACAAGTCTTTTCTAGAAACTCTACAGTCCATGAAAAAAAAAGTTCAGAGAGTATGAGGAAGATGTGTGATTCATGTTAAAGTTGTAGAGTTTACCAAAAGTTGTATCCTGTTGTGGTTCTTAGTTTTAAGCTTGACTTTCCAGATTTGAGCACCCCAACCTCTTTATTTTGTGAAAACTTCTTGTTGTCTTTTAGGTGTGGGCGTGCCGCTAATGCTGACTTACGTCTACGGGGTGGTTCCTATGTCGCTTTGTAGAAACGGATGGTGTCGGCCGCAGACTGAGCCCCCTGAGACGCACAAAATACAGCTGGAAGACCTAGCCAACTGTGAGTACAGAACAGAATCGCTCTGAGCTTTAGATAAAGGGCAGCTGTCACAACAGTGATGTCATTCTTACACGACTAAAACTTCTCCCCCAGAATCCTGCCTGATCTGATTGAGTTTCAACTTCTCTTATAGATCTTCTATTCTCTCATGTAGTCAGTGATCACTGGACGGGTCAGAGCAACCCGACGGTCAGTGACACCAGTGTCCAGGAAGTCAGAGTCAGTGTACAGGAAGTGGGCGTCCTCCCGAGTACGAGCGCCATGCCCCCAGAGCTAGATAAGTACGCAGAAGGGGAAGAAGCTGCCAAACGCCATGGATACACCCATCAGGACAGTCAGTCTGACTGCGAGGTGGTTGTTGTGCCTGACTGTGAGCTTGATGACACACAACCAGTTAGTTTGAGGTGAGTCTTTTTAGATTTTTTGAGGTCTATTATTTAACAAATCTACATGCTGTTTGTTGTTGGAGCTGCCCAGGACCTTTTCTGGGTAGAGTTTGAATGATCTTGAAGTTGTGGGTTTTTTCTCCAGTTCTCCGATTTTCTTCCACAGACCAAAAACATGACTGTTAGGCTAATTGGTAACTCTAAATTGTCCTTAGGTGTAAGTTAAAGTGGATGGTTGTTTGTCTTTATGTGACCCTGTGATGGACTTGTGACCTATCCAGGGTGTACCCTGCCCCTGACCCCCAGGACCCTAAGGAAGAAGCGATTTAAGATAGTGGATGGATTGTTGTTGGACACCTTGTTCTTTTGCACTCTAGTTCTAATACTTCTGGTCAAACTGTGTATTTCAGGTTATATAATGAATTGGGGACCAGTTGCTATAGAGTTATGCTGCACCTCACTGTAACTGCAAGTCAGCATTATTGCTTTTTTATCCATTCTCCCTCCAGAGAAAGAACCAACATCGAAGTTTGTGTGGAAATCGAGACTCACCCAAGAGGCGCCCGTCAGTCCAGTTTAAGTAGCGTCCTGTCCAGCCGAAGCCTGTCAGCTGAGTCTCTGGGACACCCCCAGGACTGCCCATGTGCCTCAGAGCCAGAAGAAAGACGAGGACGGGGAGAGGAGACGTACGGAAGAGAGAAACCAGGAGGAAGCGAAGAAATTGTTTTTTCACCTTTTGAAACTGTCGATGTATGAGGAACCATCGGAGCAGGTTTTGTACTCGATGTAGTCAGGTTTTATGGAAACACTCATTTCTGAGACGGACCTTAGAGGTCTCAGCCAAGGTCACCCCTTTCTGTTTCAGTGACAGGACCTTCCACAAGATGCCTTCGCCCTCCAATCTCTAAGGATTTTGTGTGATCTAGGAGAGCCAGAGGAAAAAAAAAAAACGATGAATGTGAACGGATGAGCATGAGACTATACTATAAAAACCGTAAAGCAGACTGGAAAGAATAATGGGTGGCTAGTTCTGACTGTTTTTTTCTATGTTATCCTTTCTAAAACAAACTACCTTACTCTCCTTCTGTTTTTAAATCTTTTTCTTATTCATCTATCTGTTCTCCTTTATTCACTTTACTAGCAGGAGACTTCCTCAAACACAAGCATGATTTGTTTTATTGGGGAATACAAATCCAAAAGTGGTCTTGGTGACGAGTTAATGTAGAATGTTTTAAAAGATGCTGGAAGAGGAGAGAATATGGCCACAGTTCCGAGGTGAATTGGAGAGTTTTAAACATGCATGTACGCCTGTAGCCACTGTTTTTATTATTATGATTATTATTATTATTGTTATTGGAATAAGACATGTTCTCTGACAATGTTCACTAAGTTGAATAAAGGGGCTTAGAAACACAAGGCAGTATAAATTTAACTACAGATCCACAGTCTTCCATAAAAGCCATTTAGGCACAGTGACATTTCTTTTTCATTGCTGTCGTCGTGCAGCTTTCAGCTTTCAACAAGGCAGTTCTTTTTCCACTGATGAAAAAGGATGATGCTTTTTTCTAACGGAGGACTACTTTGCGGCAGCAACACCTCAGTAACACTACAGAACTGCATATTCACACACACTAACAGGTCCACGTGCACAGGAATCCACGCCGCTGCAGAACAGTTCTCTGCCAAGAGCATTACAAATCACAAGCATCAAAATCCCAACAGCAGCATGCCATAGCAGGCTAAACATATCCCTTCTACTGTAGATGATTCTTGAGGGGCTATACGACTACACATGCACTGCTTCCTGTGTGGGAAATAATTGCAACGGGAAACTTAGACTTGACATGAGAAGATATGTGCTGGGGTTTTTCAAGAGAAAATGAATAAAGATTTCACCCTGAAGGAGAGATCCAGACTGTGTGTGTGTTTTTATTCTGAGTTAAAGTTCTCTGTGTGGATAATGTTGCTCTATGTCTCTTCATACATTTGGCTACAGTTCAGTTATGCCTTGTTTCAACTTAATTTCAAACAAAGACATCTTGTGAAAAGTTATCTATCTTTATTGTGCTTTAGCTAATGGTTGGGCTACCATCCATATGTGACAAGGGTTAATAATGTACTTTCATTAGTTTTTTTTATTTATTTACTTTTTAAATTAAAATTTAAAAAGCAAATACATTCATTTAGTTCTTTAGTACAATTTTTAAAGTAAGGTAAAACTAAAAAAAAAAAAAACATGGTGCTATGTTTATGACTGCATCATTTTTGGCCTAATATGAAGATATATTTACTCAGTCATTTGTGGCTGTTTTATATTGTAATTCATTCTGTCCAAATTATTATTAATAGGAAAAAAGTTTGAACAGCTGGCAAAACAGTTAAGCTGTATTTTATTCTGGGCCTCACACCTTGCTTTTGCCTTATCAGTTTGAAATAAGCAAGATGCTCCCAGAAAAAAACAAACAAACATACAGTAGTTTTAGTTTTTCTAAAATCAGATTATACTGTACGTTGTTTGGCTTTAATTGTCTCCTCTACCAATGGATAAACGGATGTACCCTGTATTACCACAGATGCACAAGTTTAAGCTGGTAACAAATCACAATATCAATTGTGAAGGAAGGGAAAATGTCTACTTCAATTTCAGCTCATTATAACACAAATCATGTATTTATTTATACTGCATATTTAAGCCTTTTTAGGGTCAATTCCTCTAAAGGTTTAAACACAATAAAACGAAAAATTGACAGTTGTTTGTGCACAAATGTAACATTGTTCATCAAGCAAAATTGAATGAATGAGATAAATAATGCATAACTAAAGATTATGGCATAAATCAGTGCATGTATATTGAACACACACTACTTCTAATAATAATAATGATGACATTGATTGTTGTATGCTACATTTTTTTTTTACAGTGACTGCATTCAAAGTGCTTTACAAAAAGACAAAATAAAATTAAATGAAAACAAACTGCAATCTGACTAAAATATTATTGGGGAGTGGTGGCGTGGGTAGAGAAGCTGAGTCAGTGATCGGAAAGTTGCCGGTTTGACTCCCTGGACCAACTAGCCCAACTTTGGCAAGGCCCTTAACCCCTCAGCTGTTCCTCGGGCACTGTAATTGGCAGGCCACTGCTCCACGTGTGTAGATGGGTTAAATGCAGAGAAACAATTCCCCACCAGGGGATAAATACAGTGTATAATATACAGTATATTACATATGTTTATGTTTAATGTAATTTCATTTTGCTCTGTACAATAAAGGCATCATCAATCAATCTTAGTCTAGAGGTGAGGTGAAGAGAGTGAATTCGCAGGTGGGACTGTGCTCCTGATCTTTTGTTTGTTTTGAAATTTTATAAAGCTCTTGTATGTAGATTCAGTTGAGAGGCATGGCACAATATGGGCGGCTGTGGCAGAGTGGTTAGGGGAGTCGTCCTGGAACTGGAAGGTCACCAGTTCGATCCCCCGTCCAGCTGTCTCAGTTGTTGTGTCCTTGGGCAAGACACTTCACCCCTAATGCCTCTGATGTGTGTCCCATCAGTGTATTAATGTGACTGGCACTGATTAGTCTCCATAGATGATTGTACATGTTGGCTTTGTAGAGACATAATAGAGTGCTGTGTGAATGAATAAATGTGGACACAGTGTGAAGTGCTTTGAGTATCCTGGATGGAAAGAAAGCGCTATGTAAATACAGTCCATTTACAATTCCTTCATGGCTAAATTTAAATGAATGTCCAACCTTTGCTACTAAAACAGCTTCCACTCCTCTGGGAAGACTGTCCACAAGGTTTAGGAGTGTGTTTATGGGGATTTTTGTCCATTCTTCCAGAAGCACATTTGTGAGGTCACATAGCTTCATGCATTATTTTGTTTTCAGCTTCATGTCACCCATCCCCTTATGGCACACGCAAAACGTTTTGCTCCCTCTTGGCATACAAAAGTACACTATATTGCCAAAAGTATTTGCTCACCCATCCAAATGACTGTGCACCAGTGCACAAAGCAAGGTCCACAAAGCCATGACTGGCAGAGTCTGATGTGAATGAACTTGAATGGCCTGCACAGAGTCCTGACCTCAACCCAATAGAACACCTTTGGGATGAGAGCCAGGCCTTCTATCCAACATCAGTATGTGACCTCAATTGTGCTTCTGGGTCTCCTTTAACTTTTACTTTTATCTGTTTGTTTGGAGCTTTAACGTGTAAGAACAGGAACAAACTCTTGGGGATTGTCAGAATGTAGCAGAATTTCTGGTATGGGCCAACACAAGCTGAGGTCAGTGAAAAAGGCCAGACTGGTTCTGGCAGACCCTGATCACCCATATCATGGTTCGATCAGGTTGCTTCTGTCTGGATGCAAGCCCAGATGTAGGACTAATATATTTAAAAACTAATTTATCCCTACAGTAGTCAAAATACTAAATGAACACTTGTGATTTTTTTTAATTCTGTTTTTATTTTATTTTATTTTTTGTGTGTAGTTTGAACGTTTTTTTTTTTTTTTTTTTTCCAGATCTATGAACTGCAACAAATTTCCCCTTGGGATAATAAAGATTCGTGAACTTGGAAATGTTCTTCAATTATGCAATAACAATGTCTGAACTCTAGGGGGCGCCATAATACAATAAGCAGGTTTAGTTTGATTAGAGTGTTTGTAGTAAAAAAACAGCAAAAACTTTATTTTTGTCAGAATAAAAGCTATTTCTATATTTCTATACTTTAGTCTAGAGACAAAACAAAAAAAAAACAAAAAAACACCCGTGTAAATAGGCACAAATAATAAACAAAAACAACTGAATGGCCGACCCCAAAGCATAAATAATCCAGCATAAAAATATAAAAGACTGGTTTATAATATAAATGAGTTTGTTGCATTAACACGGTAAGACGTGAGGACATTTCGGAGGAAACTCTTCAGCCTCTGAAGGTGATGGACACGCCCTCAACTTTGGGAAGGGGTGCCTGCTCCGTGTGTCCGCCTACAGCTGCTCCTGTCTCCGGGAGCAGACGGCTCTCTCTCAGCGGAAACTTGTTTCCTCTCCCCGTCTTTGTCTGTCCGACGAGCCCGTCGTCGAGCGGAGCGAAGCCCTCTCTGTTTATCTCTGCCCGTGGAGCGGAGAGGGACTGAGGGAAATCCACCTGCCGGTGAGAGTGGACACACCTCGGGATGGATGCTCTGAAATCTGCCGGCAGAGCCATCATCAAGAGCCCCGGCGTCCCGCGGCACACCTGGGGAACTACGAAGCATGAAAGTGAGTCAGACTGGTCGATAGGTTTAGAAATGGTTACAAAACCTATGATAGTGCAGTTAGTAGTTACAATATTATCTGTGAAGAAGAAAAAATGAGAAATGTGTGCCTCTGGCTGCAGAGAGATACTGGACTGTTTTAAGATGTAAACATCTGCTGAGTCAGCTCATTCTAGGGCTGAGTTCTGGTTTTTGTAACTTACTTTTCAGAGTATTTAAGTTTATTTACAAATATTTTCCATATAGAAACTCACAGATATTATTTCAATTTAATCGAAAACATTGTCTATTTAAAATCAGCTTTACTTGCTCTGTTTTTGTCCTATAATGTTACTTTTAACTTCTGTTAGTTTTAGATAACCTTTTGCTTTTAATTGGTGTTTAATTGTCATTTTCAATTTTTATATAACTTTTTTGTGCTTTTATATTGTGTTTAAGTTATCAAATTTTATTTAATCTTTTGGTGCTTTGTCTTAGCTAATGTATAATTGTATTTTCCAATTTTAGTTAAACTTTTGGTACTTTACCTAGTGTTTAATCTATTATCAAAATTTTCTAACCTTTTCGTGGTTTGTAGCTAGTGTATAAATGTAATAAAAAAAAATACCTAACCTTTTGGTGATTTTAGCTGTGTTTAATTGCTATGTTTAAGTTTTAGGTAACCTTTTTGTGCTTTTAGCTAGTGTTTACCTGAATTTTCCCGCACGGGACAATAAAGTATTCTATTCTATTCTCAAATTTGACCTTACCGTTTGGTGATTTTAGCTGTGTTTAATTGCTATTTTTAAGTTTTAGGTAGCTATGCTTATTTTTCCATAGCTTGTAGCTACTTTTTGGTTACTTTCAGCTAATCATGTTTCACATTTATTTAGTGTTTATTGTTATTTTAAGCATTTTTTTGGCTAGATTTAGCCATTTACCACAATTACCTTTGAGCATTTGTTTGGATACTTTTATTAGTTTTGATACTTTTATCTAGCCCTAGTTGTCTTTTTGCAAACTTGTTTCTATTTTTAACTTCTATCTCTTGCTTGCTTTATTTTGGGATGACATTTTCAGGTAGCAACCAAGACTAATCAAAATTATAATTGTGACCCTGTGCCTGCAAAGATCCTGATGTTACAACCTGGAGCTTTTAAAGTGACTAAACCACTTTTTAAAAGTCTGTTAGAATCAAATATACTCCTGCATTATTTTATTTGAAACCGCTAAATAAAAAATACAAATGGCAGGATAGCAGGACGTTTCTTCCTTTGCTTATAAAAACATCTAGTTGAACATCAGCATCTGTTTGGTCAAGCAGTTAGGAAAATACCAACTTATAGAATATTGGCAAAAACAAAACATTATAAATCTTCAGTTAATGCTTGGTGCTCTAGAAGTGTTTTTACACAAAAGACAAAATAAAAAGAAGAATTTTGACATTAACTCTACACTGTGGAGTACAGCAGGGTCTGAGAGGAGGAAACCAACCTCACACCATCAGTGACAGACTGCTTCACTGCCTGCAGCGCTGCTGTCTCACCAATGTGTCAAACGTTGTCTTGGATGCTCTCTCCTTGCAGACACATAGCCTCTAAACGCTAACATGCTGCTTATGCCTCATCTGAAATTCCTGCTTTGCTCATGCCAGCTTTCGTTAAAGATGACTGGCTCATTTAAAGACATTCTCTGGGCTTTGTAAGAAATGTGCTAAATAAATCAGTGAATTTCTAAGCATAAATCTGTGGTATATTTACCCCCCCTCCCCCCCCAATATAATTAGCATTTTAGGTATTTCTGATTATTTTGGGTGTGTTTTCAACCCTGGTAAAATAACACTAAAACTATGAAGTCTTGATACATATTGATGGGAAGTTCATCTCTTGTCTTGTGGAACAGCTCCCAAAGAAGAGCCTTAACTTATTGATAGGACGGCTGTGGCAGAGTGGTTAGGGTAGTTGTCCTGGAACCAGAAGGTTGACCCGTCCAGCTGTCTCAGTTGTTGTGTCCTTGGGCAAGAAGACAGTTTACCCCTAATGCCTCTGATGTGTGTCCCATCAGTGTATGAATGTGATTGGCACTGATTAGTCTCCGTAGATGATTGTATACATGTTAGCTTTGTAGAGACATAATAGAGTGCTGTGTGAATGGGTAAATGAGGACACAGATTGTAGTGTAAAG
>JARVGW010000086.1:10125894-10143936 GCA_031762495.1 Anablepsoides rubrolineatus | reverse complement strand
TGCAGCCACAGACCCCTGTACAGAACAAGGATCATCTTCATGAAGACATCATGAGGAGGCACTACCCTTAAAAGAAACCTACAAACCACACAAGGAAAGATGAGGGGAAAAAAACAAAACAACATTTTATGTCAGCAAAAAAAGTGACTATGTGCTGTATGCTCTACCTATGATCCATATCAGGGGTGGAAAATTCTGGTCCTCAAGGTTTTGACTTGTTTCTCTGCTCCAACACACCTGATTCAGTGAAAGGAAAATAAAAACTGAGGTTTGATGGTAGTCGGTTCTTCTGATTCACTACAAAGCATGACACATCACTATTGACAAAAGACATCAACATCTTAAGAGACACTGTTGGTGACACATTGTTCACAAGAGAATCTGCATTGTCTTTTTCTTCTCTTATTTATGTTCATGTCAGAAAGACAGGAGGTAACAACAATCTGATTGACAGTGTCACAGCAGCAGCCATCTGGATTTCAGCACCTGATGACAGAAACAGTTTGTGTGTGTGAGCCACGGGAGGAATCAGGCTGGAAAAATAAGTACTCTCCGGTCGCGGGCTGTAAGGCTGACCGCTGACGTCCTGAAGCTACTTAGCAGGCAATTTGCTGAGAGGACGGCGCCTGTATGCCAACATGCTGCAACACGTCAAAACTGGCTGTCAGAATGCAAATAAGGTGATGCTGCATCTGTTAGACACAGTCACATAAATTAGGTATGATTAATGAATGGAAATGAGTCAATTACTTGTCTGCTTCCTGCTGACAGAAATATTAAGAAGCTAACAAAACATGTATGTATTAACTTGTTGAACTTAAATACTGTACAAATAACAACAGACCATAATTTGTGCACGATATTTATATATGGACTGTTCATTTTTAGACACTAATAAAAAAACATGTTCATGAAACAGAGACTTCTTATTGCTTTAAATTAAAGATTGGAGGTGAAATGTGACCGGATGGCGGCTTGTTTTTGGATGGTGATCATATGGCTTCCTCTTTGCATAACAGAGCTTAAACCCACATTTGTGTTTGACATGGCAAACTGTGTTTACAGACAACAATTTAGAAGAAGTGTTCCTGAGCCCATGCAGGGATGTCCATAACAGAATAAGACCTGTTTTTTTATTACAGTTTTGCCTGAGGGCTCAAAGTTCACGAGCATCCAATATTGATTTTCAGCTTTGTCCTTTACGCACAGAGATTTGGTTTGAAATGTTTATGAACTGTAGGATTGGATATTACAACACAAGGTCATGCAAGGGAAAAAACAACTTGAATAATATTTTTCTGCTACTTTATGATTTTTATTTAATCTTTTTGTCACTGTTGGCTTGAGAAAACGTAGCCCGGTCTCATTGCCCCATGAGGCTCCCTGAGGTCAAAACCAGTGTCAGGATGGACAAGGACATTGTATGTACTTGGAGTACAAGCTGTCCCTTTGGATCATGTCAAACTGAAGCGGTGTGGCCCTTTCCTGTGTTTCAGTCAAATGCTTTCGCCCTTGAGAGCCAGTATTTGTCTGCTGTGCAGTCAGTTGTAATCCAGATCTTTCAGTTTTGAAGTGCAGACTGAGTTTAATCTAATAAGACTTTGTCCTTCTGGTTTTTTCTCTTTCTTCGTAATCTGAGGTGAAGTCTTTGTAAACATGGGCTTCAAAGCATCGACGTCTTCGTAACATTTCATGCTTTTGTTGCAACATGTGCAATCATTCAGAAAGGAGAAAAATGGAAAATAGGTACTCTCTCACCTTGCTCTTAAAACTTTTTTTTATTGCACTGCTTCACAGCTTAGACCAGCGCTTGATTAGAAGTGAGTGGACCCACAGTTCACTGTTTAAGTGTCAGTGAACACAGCCTGCAGTTCACTTGTGACAGTGGTTGTGAGTGAAAAAGCGCAGGCAGCACCGGTGTCAGTTACCACTGCCCTCGAGGAACAATTACCCATCCAGGGCTCGTTAGGACTCAAAAACCAATGAGTCAGGAAGTCTTGTGACATCCTGACATGATGTGTGAGCGCTGCTGCTGTCGAAGAGCCATTAATTATCATAAAGAATATATTTAACAGACCAGAAAAATCATGGATTATTTAACCAAAATCTGTCATATTTAATATGTCGTATTAAAGATGTATTTATTCTTTTTTATTTCTTAAAGGGACATCAGTTTGGGAAAGAAAAATATAGAAAATGTTGCACATTAGAGGTATTACAAGAAACATGGAGATGCAGTTTAGGAGGATATCTTAAGGGTGGTGGTGGTAGTGAGAGTTGGGGGTCTTTCATCTTTTGTAATGGCTGTTATTCTGTCCTTTTTATCATGACAGTTTACATGCAATTTATTGAGTGATGGTCATAACGCTCAGATTAGCATCTTTATAAATAGATTTATAAAAATGCCTCAAACTTCACTGGCAGTTTTCTTATTTGAATGCTCACAGTTTTCACATCTGTTGTTTGGCAAGAAATAGTACCTATACTGTTACAGTTTTATCACCTGACCCAGCCCTACTTCATCGCCTATCTTTTTCATCGGCTCCATAAAACCTGGTCTTTACTGTTGCCCCATTCTTTTATCTTTCAGAAGCTGATATAATAAAACTTCTTAATCTTTTAAGTTTGTCTTGGGTTACCTCTATCAATGCTAAACTAAAAAAAAACACATTTTTTTCAATTGTTTCCCTTACTGAGTTTCATTTGCATACATGCTACTTAGACCAGCCTCTATTAAATCAACTGTGATTTAATTCTGCAGATTTACCTCCATTTCCTTCATAAGCCATACTGACACACTCATTAATCTCACCAGTCTGTGAATAGATGAGATGATAAAGGATTTCTAACGAGTTTTCATAGAGCAGACTTTGAGGAAGGTAACTTGTGTTAATAGATATCTCATTTCAAAGATCACCGGATGCAGGCGCTTGTGTGATATTGATTGCCTAAGCTGAACTGAATAGCTCAAATCGTTTAAAACTCATGAATTTCCAATTGAATTTTTGAAAAAATTGTGACTCTGGAAGCTCACAACGGTTATACGATCACAAGAACATGGCTTTGTTTTAAGTTTTTATTTGACAAGCGCACAACATTACCAGACCAAGGCTGTCTATTTTTGATAATCCACCAAACGGATGCAAACTTGAAGGATTATTTTCTATAAGAAGCAAAGAAAAACACAATTCAGGGAGAAAGCGTGACCTTTTGACTCTTTCCACTTCAGAGGAAAACTGCAGTCCATGAACTAAATTTGCCCAACAATCTTATTAGTAGGATTATCTTCAGAGTACAGCCACTTCACTGACAGCTCTGCACATCCGTTATTTTAGGCCACTTTTTGCTAGACTTAGTTTTCCACTTGGTTTCACGCGCAAACAGACAAATGCTTAAAGCCTTTTTGTTGTCACTGGAGCCTCTACTATCAGACAGTACTGGGTGGGACTAATTCCTGGTAAATCCATTCTTGTAGGGAAGCAATAGAGCTTGTCCATTTGTGTGTCCTACTAATCTGTTTTGGCTAAAGTATCTTATACAAATTTTACTTTCTCAAATTTTCATCTTTACTCAAACAAAACTCTGAGAAGATGATAAACTGTATTCGAGAGGTCAATTTTGTTTTTATTTTTTTTATGACCAATGGTAATTTTTAGAAATCGGGGCAGATAGTGACTCCACAAGCCCCTCTTTCACACCTTTTCTGAGGTGTGTCTCAGATCAACTCATTTTGATGCTGTCTCTTTAAATCCAAACAAGACACTTCACACCCTGCCCCTTTCCAGCTTTCAGAGTGGTCCATTCTACTTTGATAGAGGGGTTTACGACTAAACATTTTACTTACAATTTGATTACAACATGTCAACAAGGGAAGACTTGTTCATCCAACCTTACATGTTGCAGGCAGAGTCTGACCCAGAGCCAGAGGAGAATGAAGATGATCAAAGTGTAGCTGGAAAGTCCAGACCTTATTCGGCAATTCTGTCACAGAAAATAGAGGAAACTGAAAGTATCTTAAAATATAACGCAAACAGAATATAAAGATATCTACGCAGGATTTTTCATAATATGTCTTCAGTAGGTCTTCAAGTTCTGCAGAAACCTCTTAATCACTCATTCATTCAAACCAGGTGTGTCAAAGCAGAGAAAAGTTCAAGGCTACGGTCAAACCTCTGGTCTTAATCCTGTTTTTTTTTTCTATTTTCGTGATTGTTTATATCATAAATATATGAAATATTTACATCATTAAACCTCCGTCAGACGCCAGTGTGACAGTTGCCAAGTGCTTCATCACTTTAAGTGCACCTCCTGTCTTTATTTTGATTGAGTGCTTTAGTTGTCATTTAGAAATGTTTCATTTTTTCCCCCTTGTCACAGGTCCCAATTAAAGCCTTGTTAGAGCCCATTTGTCACTTTCCTCAAATATTACCTCATTATTCCCTTAAAAAGCCCTGAGTTCTCCTAATTTTTTCTTGCATGTTAAGGATAACAAGATGTTGTAGCTGGAGATTCATTAAACAGACGGCTTGATGTCAGAAGAAAGGAGGCAGCATGAAGACAGAGGAAAGAGTGGAGGATTTGTGAAGGATCTTGAGTTGTAACAATGTGTGTGTTTGTGTTGTTTTGGCAGGACTTGGTCATCAGCAGGCTTGGGTTTTCATTCTTGGCTTTTTTTTTTTTTTACAAAGGGGAATACAGATGCTGCTTTTAAACCTGTGTGTTTTTGGAGAAGATTCATAAAAGTCCTGACACTCCTTGAAGGACATATTCCCCTGTTTCCTTGCACGATAAAGATTTAAATAAAGATCTGACACGATCATGTAGGCCGGGGATGGCTGAACTACTACCACACCAAAAGTTAGAGCAATATCTATTTATACAACTGACTGGGGGGTAAAGTTGTGTGTTTGGTTTTAAAGTATCCACACTATTGAGATCATTTTTTTCCTCTGCATGTTTTCAGCAAACATTTCTCGTCACAGTTTTGTTGCTATTTCAACAGTTTTATATATCAAAAAGTTCAGCTCCTTCAGGACCTGCCAGCTATGACTTTAGGTATTTCAGCAGTTTATACTTTTTGAAATATTCAGCTTATTCTGCCATTCTTTTTCACATTGACAGTAAATGAAGCTGTCTCAACATCCCTTAAATAGGTAAAAATCTTTACTGTACATTTTACCTTTTGTTATGGTTCTGCATTTTGAAACTTCATGTTGCTAATGTTTAGCTTCCTTCGTCTTCTATTTTGTTGATTTTAGTTTTTTTTTCTTTTTTTAGTTATCATTTGAGCTTTTTGAGCATTTTTCAGCTAAATTAATTTTTTTCTAATATTTCAATCACATTAAATTTTTGCAGGAAATACAAGTTCTCTAGCTAAGTAAATTAGTTGTGGTAACAATTTTAAATCAATTCTAAACATAATTAGTTGTAGAACAACTCCATTAAAATCTGTCCGGTGGTTCATGAGATATTTTGCTAACAAACACACACACATTAGAAGCATTAAAGATCACCTGCCTGTCATGGTGGTGAGCAATGATAACAGCAAAACTATTTTATTTGGTTGATATTTGGATTCTCTCTTGTGTTATCCTGTGCCTTTTAAACACAACTAGAGTGGTGGGTGTATTCTTTTACTGTTCCAGTCTCCAAATATCGATTTTTCAAAAGCTGAGCTTCATGTTATTAAAAAACGCTCCACATCATATTTCATATTGATTTTCTTTCTAAGGCTGTGGAGAATTGTGTTTTAGTAAGTGTGTAACATTTTCTTCTGGTTATAGTTGGTAACTCACTTTTTTTTTTAGAGAAAGCTTTATTTTTTTTGTCAGTTTCATCCCACCGTTACCTTAACCAAACTGAAACCTACAAATATGGTCATAATATTGTTCTCTGCAGCCTCTGTGGATTGTTTTGAGCTCTAATGTGTTTCCATGGCCTGAAGTGAAGTGAATTATGCAACAGAGAGAAACCGATCATATCGTGGGAGAGATGCCTGTTCAGTCGACTGCAGCAACACACACACACACACACACACCTAGACACACACAAACTCAGCTTCCTGTGTCATGTGGAGGCCTAACATTTGAGGGCCCTGTCTGTTTGACGTCCACAGCAGCTGTCTGTGAAGCGGGTCGGGCCGTCACTCTCGTTAATGAGCGTGTTTCTGATTGTCATCTTCTAGCGGTGTGTGTTGTGTGTGTGTGTGTGGGAGAGAAATATTAAACAGTGCAGATGGCTTTTGTGTGTGTGTGCATATAGGTACGAGCAGGTGCATGCATGCATGAGTGGTTTGAACCTTCTCTCCCATAGAGGCAAATGCAATTTCCATGTTCTGCACCTCTGAAAGATTCAGCTCATCTCACCATCTTTGACACATGACGTCCTCATCTGAGCTCAGCACAAAAAGCAAAAGAATCCACTCCTAAAAATAAGCGTGAGAGTGGGAAATCTCTGTAACTCGGTGCAAAGTGGAGCTCTATTGTGCTGCACCTAAAACAAAGCATGGAAAATCACAACTGAAACTTACCAATAATTTCACCTTGTTGGATTAATTAAAAAGGGAAGTTCCCATATTTTGAAGTTAACTTCTGTGAAAAAATAAATATAGTCAATGGCTTACTTGTTGTAGGTAGTTCTTCAAACAACCACCGGTCTGACACAACGTTTATATTAAGCAAGATCAGGACCAAAGTGGATTGCTTTCACCTTAAATGAAACAACAACCCATTGTCTAAAATTTTCAGTGATTCCTTAAAGGGGCTATATCATGTAAAATCAACTTTTTTGAGTTTTATATCATATTATAATGTTATCTTCTCATCTAAAACATGCCCAAAGTCTTACTTTGACTCATTCATGCATGTTTGAGAAATCCTGTAGTGTCCTGAGGCAGCAGGCAGGGGAGCAAAAACGACCGGTTGAGACTAGAACCGCCTTTTGGGACCATCTCTGCCTCTGGGCTGTGTCTCCAAGCTGAGCTTCCTCATCACGGAGCACACCTCCCCACCCCGCAGACCCCGCCCATGACTCCAGCAGGCTCTTGGCAACAACAAAGCAAACAACTGGTGAAAGTGAAACTGTCTAAGCTCCTAACACTTCTCACTCAGTGAAGCACTTTTCAGATTCAAAATACCTTTTGAGGAAATGTTTTTCAGATGCCAAGTAAACTGCATCATAGCGCACCCTCCAAGACACAAGGCAGACACAGGGGAGACCAGAGCCCAGGGCCCTGAGAGGGACCCCGAGCGCATAGCCCCCAGGGCTTCACATTTAATAGTTATTCTGGTAGAAATATAATTCTGCAGGAAGTGTTACAGTTAGCTTTTGCTGCTGCTAGTCCTGCTTGCAGAAAATCAACAGATCCTTAATGGAAAATATCAAATTCAGGGCTGTACATTGGCAAGAATTTGGTAACATGATACATATAACAACACACAGGCCCCAAAGTGATATATCGCGATATACTGCAATACTGTAAGCATAGCAATGCCATTTTATTCTCCAAAAGATTTTTTTTTAAAGTTCAGCCCAAACAAACAATGTAAAGTGCAAAATGTAACTCTCAGACTCCTCAGGCGTGGCGGAGTCAAATAGCTGGCTGACTGCTGCCAACTAATGGTCGGAGGCTAAAATACAACGCAGACATTTTTAGCCTTAATTTATAATCAATACAGGGTTTTTTGAGAATTGATACAGTTGCAGCAAATGAAATATATTTCAGTGTCCAGAGTAGCAACATCTCTCAATGGGTTTAATGCAGCTATTTTTGTAGTAATGTCTGTTTCTTATTGCCCTAATTACCTCCGCCAAGGGGAGGAGGTAATGTTTTCGGTAGCGTCTGTCTGTCTGTCTGTCTGTCTGTCTGTCTGTCTGTCTGTCTGTCTGTCTGTCTGTCTGTCTGTCTGTCTGTCTGTCATTCTGACTGTGGACAAAATTACTCAAAAACGTGTGGACGGATTGTCATGACATTTTTACCACATGTGGGTATTTGGCCAAAGAGACACACCATTACATTTTGGTGATGTTCTGGATCACGATGTGGAGACAGGAATTTTTCTTTTAATTCGAGCGAATCAACCAGGCTATGCAAAGTGTCATTACGTCAGACTCATGCCTGTAGAAAACAGAAAGTAAAGTCACAAACTCACTGGGACTACATATCCCAGGATGTCTACTATCAGGAAAGTTGTGATTATTCTGTTATCAACTATTAGTGATGTTACATGCTGTCTGGAGACGTAGAAAAACATATGTGATTCTCTTCACGTTACGGGATGAGTAGACACAGACAGGGGGAGGGTCCTGCTGCAGCCAAGCTGAAGCTGGACCGGTACCGGACACCAGGAACAGCTGATCAACCATGTGAGGTATACCTCCTCCACATCAGAACTTTATTGTGTGATTGGTCAGAGATTCGTGCAGTCTTTGTTTGTGCTGAAAGGGCTCAGATGCTGCTTCAACCACTCGCTTCAAAAAAAAAAAGCCGAGCCGACTTTACGAGGAAGCACCAATAAAGATAGTCAAACCGTTAAAAACCCATGAAAGGGGATAAAAAAGACATTTTACACGATGGAATCTGACTAATGAAAACTTTGGAGCTTAATCAGGGACCAGTTGTGGATGAATAACGTCAGGTAACGAGTCTCTGACTTTTTTTTTGGCATTGGACTCCACCGAGAAGAAATCCCATGTATACTGCCTGCTTAAATGTTTGCTACGTCAGAACTTATTCGGGAAATGTGTTTCCATCTCTCCTTTTGCACATGAACTCTTTTGCAGGATAGGGGAAACTGGCCTTGGCGGAGGTTTGCACTCTTTGAGTGCTTCTAGTCTTAGATTTGTTTTTCAGTCTTTTTATTCTGACCTTTCACAAAGTTCTTTCCATTTGAATTCTTTCTGAATCCGTAATCCAAACACTCACATTGATTATTCCTTCACCTTGGTACTCTGGAGACAGGTTGCCTGAGAAGCTGACTAACATCCATCACGCAATTGAAAGGGTCTGAAGTACTTTACTGCATTAGGGGGACTTTCTTTGGGATGTCCTCCTATATTAAAGTGTTGACGTGACTTTGGGTCCTTGTGTAATGTTTACAGCTCTCCAAGGTGACTTGTTTTGTACAATAATTGATGGCAAAGTTTCTAAACCCCCAGACATGCTCATGTTACCCAACAACAAGGAGATTTATCCCTGAACCAAACTGTAACATTTTAATTGAATATATTTGTCTTAAGAAAGCTGTTGACGCTTGGGTTGAAATACAGCAAAATTCTGTAGGGAAAATCGTCCGTGTCAGCAAGAAGACAAGTGTGCCCCATTTGAATTGTTAATGAAAACAATGCTTTCGTGGTGCTGAGTGATGTGAGAATAAATAGCTGTGAGGAAATGTCTGATGTTATTAAAGTGGCACAGTTTTATTATTTATTTTTTTAGCTATAGTTTTCTGGGAATGTTTACTTACACTCTCCCTGGTGATTTGCTATACAGCTTTTATCACGTGTTTATAGTCCTCATCATATTTTTCATTTTTAGTTTTGTTCTCTCCTCTCTGATGTATTTTATTTTTTGTTCACCATGTAGACACAACTTAAAGTAAACAAGCCAGGATACAATATTACCTCAAGTTAATGACTTCAGAGCTCTATGGAAGTCTAAAAGTTATAACAAACTGCAGCCTGTATAGGTCATATACAGACCAGAAGTGGCTATTGAGTTGCACCATTAAAAAATAATCCAAGGCATTTTTAGTGGACACTTACTGTGTGATGTACTGTTGTATTTAATGACCTCTAATCAAAGACAAACTGTAGCTGTCAGGTGATTGTAAATTGCCTATGTGACTAATGCTCCATTTACTACCTGTATGTTTGCCACATTGTTTAGTTTATTATTCCACAATGAAACATATAGGTATGCATTTAAATGGTCGTAAACTTTATTCCTAAACATAATAACAGATCATTTTCCTGTTGTTTTTAAACATACCTAAATCGTGACTGAACTTTTCATTTCTTTATACTATATCAATTCTTAGAAGCACTGCACCAACTTTAAATGAAGGCCTAATGCAAATATCTGTTCCTGCAGTTTATTTTTGTGTTGAAGTTTAGCCTCCGGCCACTAGTTGGCAGACGTCAGCCATTTGGTTCCTCCAGTTCTTAAGAGCTGAGAGCATAATGCTAGCTGAAAAATTAGCATTATTAATGTTAGCTTGAGCTGAGATGGGTTTTTTTTTTATTAGAATCTTTTGCAGAAAAAAATGGTGATATATCACCTTGCAATATATTGCGATATCTCATATCGTGATCCCCGTTTCGTGAAACATATCATATCACCAATTTCTCCTGGTTTGTCCTCAAGCAGACTATAATTAAGGGTTTTCACATTCAAATTTGAAAACAGACTTCATTATAGAAAGTTTATAGTTTGTAGAAACTTTATGCTTTGATGTATTTTGTCTCATAGACTGGTGTATATTTAGAGGTGTAATTTATTCTGGTATCTATGGAGTAAATTAGACAATTAAGCAAACAGAGCTTATCATAAAGCTGGAAAACATCCATAAATAAGACCTAATTAGACTTTGCCAAAAAATGTTTTTAAAAGAGCAGTTTTGGAACATCTTTCTTTGGAGAGTAGAGCTTAGATCAACCTTTAACATATTAAATGGCCCATGATAATCATCTAACACTCACCTGTAAAAATGGAGGCAGTGTGATGGGATGGATCTACACTAATAAGGTATAAGGTGATACACAGCCTCCCTTTATCCCTTGCTTTCAGACAAATAATAATGTAGTAGTAGAATAGTAGCTTTCACCAGATCCTAAGAAAAATATCTCTGTCCATTTAGTAATGAGCAGGAAGTGCTTATTAAAATTTCAAAAGCCTTTTTGTAGCACGTTATTGCTCGTAAACCGGTTGATACCGTAAATAAGTTAGACAATTAAAGCTGCAGCAGTGATCATAAATCCATTAACCTTCCGAGGGTAAATGGGCAATGTTGTGTTTTTACGATGTGCACCCCTATATCCTGGAATTAAAGCTGTTAAATAAACATCTGATAAAGATCATTGTCTGCTTATCTGCCTCTGTTGTCCTGCGCAAAAAAACAAACAAAAAAAAACTCTACTACACAGCATCCTGTCCTGTCTGCAGAGTAAATATTAGCACAAATTTCACACCAGGATGCCAACTATAAATAGAGCTCAGGAAATCATTCAAGACCCAAAACCTGCATGTCTCTGCAGGGTTTTAATTTGAAGCATGTAATGACGCACGAGTGCAAAACAACCTCAGCCATTCTTCCTGTTTTTATTCTCCGGACACTTCTGAGGACCCAAACCTGCTACTTAAGTAGGAGAGATGAAAGTGTTTAGCTGCTGCTTGTGCAAACATCAGTTTGATTTTTTTCTAATTAACGATGCACAGAGTCACTGGAGGATGGCTTGTGATGAGAGGGTTGAGGATTGTGTTTTGCATAAAAAAAACTGCAGTGGTAGGCGAGTAGAATTTAAGACAGAATTAGCTTTTTTCATGCATACAGTACTTGTCAGAAACACTAGTCTCATATGACTTGGATGCTTCTCTTCATAAATCTACAGCTTTAAATTAAACAAACAAGATACATCAGTGTTTCCTTTGTGGATTGATGTTCTCTTACTTACCTGTTTCTCCTTATGAAGCAACAATTCCAATATTTTTCATTAGTACCAGCTTTCAGTGAGCTGGATTAGCAGAATAATTCCCATCATGATTATGATCCACAGCAGATTTGATGTTTGAAGCGAAAGCCATTGTGCTGAAAATGAAATTCTGCTAAAAGAGCCCCACTAGAATTCATCTCCAGGGAAATTTTTAATTGATTTTTCTTTAAACTCTAGAGACCTTTTGTGCTCATTGTACATGACATAAAGGTTTATCTGCATTGAACAGCTTGAAGAATAATGTGAAATTTTGTAATTCTTAAGTAGACAAAGGCAAATTAAATCTGTCTTTTCTGGTCATTTGTTTTGCTGACGTTTTGCCTTTTTGCCTGACAGTTTTGTAAGCAAATCTAAACAGGCTTTTCTCCTAGGAAATCTGAACATAATCATGTCTGTATCATTTAATAACTTTAATAAAAAGGATTTATATGTAGATGGGCTGCAAATAAACTTCAAGAATACTTCAACACAAAAAATTTGTAAGCATTTTTTTCTAACCTTTTACAAATTTGTGTTTTGCTTTTTTTTTGTTTCATGCAATTTTATATCATTTGTATAAACCATGTATCCATCCCAAGAAATAAGAAATGCAAAACAATATCTTCAGTATTACTTTAGTATTATTTAGTCTTATAAACCAAATAACCTAGTGGATCAAAGATGAAAAAAAGAAGCTAACATTTTGTGTCATAATGTGAACTTGTTCATTTATTCAAATTTAAGGCACTTTTAAAATTGAATCCCAACCACAGCAACAGATGCCCAGCCCTTTTGTTCTGCTGTAACACTTTAGTCTCATCAAACGGAAGAGGAAACTCTTGATAATAGGTTTTAAAACAGAATTTTAAAAAAGGATTTTGCTGATGAATTGTTGTGAACCACTTTGAGCTGAGTGTTTGGGGAACACTTCATGTTGTTTGTACACTTCTCCCTTGAAGCCCAGCCAAGGTGTTCAGTAATGCAATTTGCAGGTTCCTCCTCCCTGCCCCTGATGGGTTGTCAAGTGATGGAGCCTGTGGTTGCCTAGCAACACTGGCTGTTTGTTTCAGTGATTCACTTCTAACCACTGAGTGTGTTTATAGGTGCACTGACACCCTATAGGTGTAAGTATTTTTTTTTGTGTGTGTGTTGCTCATGCAAACATCATATTCTACTTTCAGAAATGTGAATTATTTAGGTTTTAAAAAACATGATGTACCTGATGTGAAAACTTAATTTGCATATTTTAAATGCATATTTTTGATAACATTATTAGCAATAAGCCTTTAGTGACCATGTAGAAATATTCAAGATTTTAAGGTTTTTGTTGCTTAAATGATATAAAAGTAGGCATCCTTAAAACCATTTTTTCTGAGCCCTGGCAAGTGTAGCTACAGACGGTGGAATGTAGTTTAAGGGCCGGATTTAAGAAATCAGGATGGAGAGACAGAGCTTGAACGGACAGACTTAGCTGTACTTGGTGTCCCCTCAAGGCAGATTCAGGAGACCAGTTTCACCCCCCCCCCCCCCACCACCACCACCACCACCCACACACCCTCGCTATCCTCGCTTCCCTGAATGTGCGGCCTATTTTCCCTGTCAAGGTGGCGTCCCAGATTCAAAGTTTCACCAAATGATTGAAACAATGAGGGAAAGAGATTAAATCCAGGACGATGGGGGGTGTCACTGAGGTCTTGATGATTGTTTCCTCACTAAGAACATAATGTTGTGCTCATTTATCTAATTAAAAAAACTGGCCTATTTTAAGAAATAGTTCAAATCTTTTAAAATGGGTGAAGGTGGGCATTCAGTTGTTTTGACATGTTATGAGGAAATTCTCACGTCAGGATAAAAATGGATTACAACAAGAGTTTAAGTCTGGCTGGATTGAAGAGCTAATGGCTAGTCTGAGCAAGTCAAGAGTAAATTGTTGATGTTCTGAAACAACTTCAGCCCTAAAAGATGCGTCAGATAAAACAATTGGTTCATTCATATGGACACGCTAACCCTAAAATAATCGCCTAAGTCATGTCAGGTACCCCCCTTGCGTCAGTCATTGCCGCCTATTGTGCCACATAGGGGTCTTTGGGTTGAGGGTCTGTGGTTAATATGAGGAATCAGGATTAATGGTCAACTTTAGGCTCACAGGTCGGGGACAGGCTGTATATGGCTAATAGAAGTTAAATTTAGGGTCTGGGACAGTTAGTTCTTATACATTCTCTACACATTCAAAAATGGTTAATATGAGGAATCAGGATTAATGGTCAACTTTAGGCACTGAGGTCAGAGATAGGATGTCTAGGGCCAAGTGTCAATATGTTGATGAGTCAGGAGTTGCCCTGGCAGAGAGACTGTCCTTTGAAAGTCTGTCTCGGTAAATGTATTGTCTAAATAGTGGAAGAAAAAGCAATATTGGCTTCAAGAATTGGCCCAAAACAATCAGCAGCACAAATCAGGGATTGGTTTGACTGATGTCAAAATAATCAGTATCTGCATCGGCCTTATAAAACCTGTATCGATCAAGCTCTACAGTTTTGTACCACACATTTACTTAGATTTTTATGGGTATTTGCAAATGCAAATAGAGGCAGCAGCAGCCAGGTCTAGCCTGGGGCACAGGACTATCCAGATTTTGGTTGGAATACCATGCTATACAAAACAATGGTGTAAGGGTTTGTAAAAGACATTTACCGCTACATGAACCGCTATAAGTTTTTTAAGACTGGAGTTCTTTAAGGTGGCATCAGTTGACTTTAGTCTTGGCCTTGCTAAGACATTAGCATCAGCATGATTATAATGAAACTTTCTCAAAACTAAGGTTGTTCATTGAGCTATCTACACAAAAATAGGATTAATTTTTCACAGCTTTTCCACATAACCCAAAGCATCTAAACTGCTCCTTTTAATGACTTCTAGCAAAACGAGGAAGCGGCGAGGATCCTTTGTTATTTTGATCCAAGAGCACTCACTTGTTCAAACAGATTTTTTTTGCATTTACCTTAAGGATATTCTGTGTCTCCCCCTTTTGCTTGTCTGAGCAGATGCTCTTTTATTCTCTATTACTCCCCTGTGTATATCCGCGTGCTTCTATTTGTGTTATTAATTAACCCTCCGTGAAGGTGTTCAGCCAAAGCTGAATTCACCCGGGTTCGGTTTTCTGTCTTCTCGGTGCAAATAAAATCACTACGCTTGGAGCTCAAAGAAACAGCTGTGCGTGGCTGCAGGCGAGCATGGCTCATGGTGCCTATTATGCTGCATGCTCTTCCCCTAGTCAGATGGGTTATTATGATCCCTACACTCGTCAGATGTTCGCTCAACACAGTGTTTCGTCTCACGGAAGTGGTGCTATAACTTTTATGTGAATACACTTGAGGCTCCGTGCAACCAAATGTTATCAGCCAGCTCTGTGCAGGGGGCTGTAATCCATTAATTCCTAAAGTGTGACCCAACTGTGAGATTTTTTTGTGTGAACATAATAGAAACACTGTTCTTGCTGCAATATGCAAGGTGGTGAATTTAAATCATGTTATTAGAGATGGAAATGTCACCAGTGCTTCACCAAAAGCCTGGCCTCTATGTTAATCTTGTTTTGTGTGTGTATAATTAATTAAATCACCTTGATGAACAAAAGTTCACCAGTACACACTCTTTCAGTCATGTACACAGCTCATGATTGTGCATAAACACACCGGCCTTACCAGAAACATATTCTTCCTTGAGGATTTCCTCTAACATGTTAAAATCCAATTAGCCACCCTCGGCTTGTTGCTGTCACTCTTATCGGTCCTGGCTCCTCTGTGGACTTGCGCAGGATTTATTAAAAATTTAAGGGCTCCTCTTTGGGGGAGGGATGATACACTGGAAACCCTGCAGCATCAACATAAAGCTCTTTAATAATTCATTCGAGTTTCCATGTGAAGACACAACGTGGACTGTATCACTTTGGACATTTTGCAGAACCTCAAAAAAAAGCTTTAAGTGTTTTGACCGTAACTGTTTCTGTGAACCGCTGATAGTAGCAACTTTGGTAGATTGACTGAAAATATTATTCAAGTCAATTCTATTTAGTTTTTTTTTCTCACAGCACCAGTTCACAATAAAAATCATTTCAGGGCACTGTACAAAAACATTCACATACATTATGAATTCCCAATTTGTAAATGTTACCTATCTAAAGAAACAAGCAGATTATGTCATATCACGTTGTTGCGTTTTATACATCTCTGCAATTAACTGTTTGACATGGCTGGACAGTAGCACAATGGTTGTTCTAATTGTACAGTATGGCATGATATTAGGAACAAAATTAAGACTATTGTAAACACAGCAGTGGCTATGTCCTTGTAGCAGGAGGTCATGTTTATTCCAACACCAGCTACTGATCTGATTTATTTTTGCCTTGTTTGCCAGCTCTGGCAAACAAGGAGACTACTCATACATTGGAGAGGCTAGTGACTTGCATGCCTAGGGTGGTCACCCACTTTATTAGATACTTTTATGAGAAAAAGAAAACTTGATCTAGAAATATGGCTATTAGAGCCAGATTAATATATTGTTTTAATTATGGGAATAAAGTCATAATATTATAATAATAAATAATAAAGTCAAATTATTAGCAGAATATAGATGCAGTATTGCCAGAAAAAAGTAGTAAAATTGTGAGAAAAGTCATTTTAATGAAAAAAATTATGCTTGATGTTAGCTTTTCCATTGCTAATGCCAGCCTCTCCAATGGTAATGCATATGAGTAGTCTCTTTCTCATTTGCCAGTGTTGGCTGCTTACTTACCAGTGCAGGCTTATCATTAATCAGATTAGTAGCTGACTTTTGAATAGACATAGACTCCTGCTACAAGGATGACGCCACCATTGAGTGGGTGATAGTTTTAATTTTGTTTCTAATATCGTGCCATACTGGGGTGCCAGCAGGGGAACTTAGGCTTGTTCAAATGTCTTTAGGACATCAGTTACCACATTGTTCACATTGTTGATTGTTCATGAATAGACACCTTAATGATTTATTTTCCATTACGGGCCAACAGTTTTTTGATCAACAGTCAATGTCCAGCTCTCTCCTGCTACAGCTAAATGATGCTGATCACCAGCTCAACGAAGCATAAACATTAAATAAAATCAAATGTTCCTTCTGTTTTTCAAACAGTCTCCACAGTGTGATGGAAGAGAAGTTAATAATTCAGAGTTGTTAGAAGGAACGCAGAGAGGATGCTGCTCGCCTTCACAGCTGGTTGGTGACAGATGGCTCAAACCATGTGGAGAAATTAGTGCCAGTTTCACTCTTTATAATTTTGGACATTTTGAGGGCTTTGACCATGAATTTATCTAATCATGTCCCTTTATCTTATTACCTTATTAGTTTACCATAACAGCATTCAAAATACATTCATAGAATAATTGCATTTGTGTGGTCATTATGGCACATGTTTCATGAAAACAATGATGTGGAATGCTTCTGATAGTGTGACTCTGTCTGTATCCCTTGTCTCAGAATGTTGTACAGATTTGTTTGTTCATCTTCTCCTGCTGCTCACCTGCAGGGTGTCCAGGTGTTGCTGAGAGATATTTTCAGCCCCCAGTATGGGTGCCATTCCCCAACACTACTGTCGAGAGACGTGTGGTACTGCTTGTTTGAAATAACAAGATATAGCAGACATTCTGTATACTTTATCAAAAAGTTTTTTTTTCTTCTTGTGCAACAATAGTTGTTTGAGATCTGTTTTGTTTTTCTCATATTTCCATAGGAATTTTAACTTTCTTCCTTTTAAAATGGGATAATAGATCTCAGTAAACTGAAGAGCTCTCAATGTGTTCAAATATAACGACTGTCAACCTGAAGTGTTGATTTGTGCTATATATTGAATATACTGTATATGAATTCTAAAAAGATTCTATTATCTCATATTATATTTACCGTATTTATTCAAGTATAATATGTAAAATTTAATCCATAAAATCACCCACAAAGTTGGGGGGTAGTATTATACTCGGATCAATATATTTGCAGATGTATTCTAACTGAAATTTACAAAATGCCAGAGTCCGGAAATGAAACCCCGTCATAAAAAGCGGTAGCAGCGAGCTTACCTCTGACACTCATTCGTCCCTCCGAGCGAGATAGTAACAGATCCAAACAGGCAACATGATGTGAAAAAAAAAAAAAACAAAGGCAGTCCTGCTTAGAAATGATAACGAACTAATGGCATTAATGTGCGACCTGACCGCTCCTGGAACAACAACAAACACATGGTCGGCTGTAATGGCCATAGATATTATATAAGGACTAGATACCGTAATCACCGCTACTGCCTATTGGCGCTGACGAGACGTGGGGCCGCCA
>JARVGW010000086.1:10074062-10104629 GCA_031762495.1 Anablepsoides rubrolineatus | reverse complement strand
AAAAATATATATATATTACATATATATTACATACACCCCTACAAACCTATACATAAAAATTCATATTCTAACAATCAATTTTATAGTTGCTTTCTGGCCATTTGGACCGAGTCCATGTTCATCCAACCCACTCATTATGGCTCCTTCAAACCCCACCCAAAATAGTCGATCCGACCAATCACATCTTTGACAAACTCCTCCCACATAAGTCAAACAGACCATTGTTTTTCCCAAACCCCGCCTCCAACTTAGTGACTACAGAGACCCCCTTTTCGACATTGTTCCAGCAGCTCAGGTTGTCACACGGAACAAGCTGAGCAAGTCGAAAAAAGTTATTTATTTATTTTTTGTGTGTGTGTGTGTGTTTGTGTGTGTTAAGCCAAGCAGACCTCTATGTAATCCATTTGCAAAAAGAAAATTTGGTTTTTCAACTAAACAAACCTTATAATTGGTGTAATTTTAATGCTTATTATGTCCATCTGGAACAATTCATTTCAGGCTCCCATTTTGCCTTTCCTCCTAACCGACTCTGTCAGCCTTATTTGCACATGTTTTGTGACTTATTGAGTGTTTATTTAGTCTAATGATTGCTCAGAGAGGAATACAAATATTTAAATGTCTGGAGAGTGGCATCGTGACAGGCGGCTCTAAATCATATTGTCAGACTGTGTGCAGAAGGAGAAAAAAGGATTTGGCTCTGTCACACAAAGTGAAGCTCGAATGAGACTGATCACTTTTTCTGCTCTTTCAGGCTTTGCTCGGTGCTTTCATGCAGGCAGAAGCTCAGTAGGCATGTTTCCAGCTGGTGGGTGGATATTCAGACTCATGAAGCAATTCATTATATAGAATATGACAAGTCATTTATTTAAGACTGCTGGTGTAGAATACGAAGGCGTTTTAGGAAGTTTGGACTTAACTATTGTTAAAATACTGGAATATGGTAATATGACCTTGCATCAAAATCTACAATTGCAAAAAAGAGACTCTGTTCAGCTCTTGGCTCATCGTCAAAATGGAGATCAGTTCAAATAAAAGCACTGATTTTTCTGAGAGAATTCATTGGAGATTTACTGCAGTCACTTGGTGTTAATGGATGAGCTGCATTAAATCACTCCAGCAGTCTTACTGCTGGTCTAACAGTTGTTTTTCTGCATGATTTATGCTCAATTTTGCAGTTAGTGGTAGGCTTTTTTTTTTTCAATAAGAGAGTTAATGAAAAAAATTGTCTTACTCTCTTTTAGCTCTAAGGAAAGAAACGTTCCTAACGATCCACACTTTTGATTAAACTTTGGCTGATCTCTTGTTGTTCTTTCATGGCAGCAGCAGAACCTTTACTATTAAAAGTTGTCTGTCACTCTTTAGACTCCTGAGGAACAATCAATATTATACTAACTTTGATAAACTGGAACACTCGTTTTATTATATATTATCACACATCTGGCTATAAAATACAGAGTCAGTGTGTATAAAATTAGTTTTAACTTCAGGGGATTTTATTCTTGACCAAAGTCTGATTTCATCTCATTAATTTTGTCTGCAAATGAAACAGGTCATTTAGTATTCATGAGCATGTAATTGGTTACTAACAGCCTATCCGACACGTTTTGAAACGGCTAATTAGAGACCGATAAAGTGTTCTACACCGCCCTAATGAATTAATATTGTGCTGAAAAGGGTTGTAATATTTGATAGTGACAACCTATTGTGACTGGTTTTTAAAGGTCAGAGGCATTAGCTGTGCCTTGGCAATACCCTGCCCCACACATTGATCATATATGCATTAATTACTCTAATGACGTATTATAAATATATTGGTTTATGAAAACGTAAAAGTAAAGCACAAAATCTTACTGCCAACCTTGTTGCTGTGTGTTAACAGTGTACATGCACATGTTTAAGGAACATAAATGGTTGCAGTTATGAAATAGACTTCAGTTAGAGCATTTTTATCTCCGAGGAAATTACCATCACATGGCTCTTATTAAAAGCAGTCTTTCTAAATTTAAATGTTTGGGTTCTTGGTGTTCAAGTTGATATTTATCTAACTGAATTAAATTCACAAACTAACAAATGCTCAGCTTATCTATAAATCATGAAACCAATGAATGTTGGAAGTTGTTCACTGTTAAGAAAAGAGTGCATTAACTATAAATTTATTGTGCGCTGTAATCACTTTCTATTTTCAGATGAGATATGTTCACTGATGTAATTACATTCTTGATTAGGAGCTGTCCAGTTCAAAGGCCAGATAAAATGTTCTGCAGCAGGCAATCTTGTTTTATAAACTGTGCCTCATGATCCATGGTGAGAAGAGTGGTAAACGACCCAAACGCAGGACAAGGAACGGTCAGCCAGAAAGTGCAAACCAGTCATTTATTATTAAATAAATGAACCAAGACAAAGGTGGGAGGGGCAATGATCAGGCAAAAAACGCAAAGGAAACAGTTATTTATACAGTAGATGAAAGGCAAGTGTGCTGATTGGAAACAATAGACAGGTGTGCAGAAAGGAAGACCAAAAACTGATGAAACCAAATCATCTCTACCAAAATTCAACAAAAAGAAAGGCCATAAAAAGTGGCCAACCGAAACTAACCCAAACAGAAACTTGAATTTAAAACCTCATACACTACAGGGTATGACATATGTGGCTCATTGTAGATAAATAATTACTAATAATATATAAACAGACCATTCAAACTGATATTGGTTATTGGCTGAAAGTAATTACTTAACTTTCAACAGACCGTTTATTTAGAAAAACAAGTCGAAATGAAGTTTGTGACGAAAATTCAACCCTGGAAGACTAATTACACTCACCTGGGTCATTCAGCTGTTTCATTCATGCCAAGCTCACCCAATCAGCGTCCAGCAGTCAAAGGATAAAAGCGCCCTCTCCAACAACTCCAGCCGCTCGCCAGCTGAATGTCAACCAGCCACCCCCCCTCCTCCATCCTCAATCTTCTAGCCATCAAGTGCCTTCCTCTCATCACCACCACCACCACCAGTGTCCGGACCCCAGGGGGGAAAACTCCTACCCCTTAAATTAAAGCTCATACGAGCTTTTCAGTCTCTGCGCTCATCCTCGGCTGGGGTCCGAGCGCCAAACCTATAATCTGTGTCAATTTATTTGTGCTATCATCATTAAAAAAATGAATTTTATTTTCTGTCTCCGTGTGAGTCTTTCCAGGTTGAAATGAAGTATATTGTATATATATTTTGTTTGTTTTGTTTTTATCAAATCAACTTTACATAAGTTTGGTTTTCTAGATTACTTGCCAACAATATACTACAAAATATACTTTGTTTTGTGATGGTGTTTAACAAAGTTAATAATAAGAAGAATAAGAATAATAAGAATCAGGTTAGAGGTGCACAAATGAGCTTAAATGACAGACATCAGGGACATGTAAAATGTTTATTGGTGAAATATTTTTACAGCCGTTTGGCTGAAACCAAAGCCTTACATGAGCAAAATACAGCAGAGTTACTGTAGTACACATTACTCATACACATGCCATTGTAGTTCTATGTTTCTAGGCCACATCTTTTTGGTTTTGTGTGAAATTAGGCAATGCGGTCACATGTGAACAGAGTGAAGAGCAAAGGGACTGAATACACATCCTTGAGGGACCCTCTACACTCAGCTTGATGGTGTGACCTCTTACTGCCCATCCATATTGTCTGGCCTTTCTGATAAAGTCCAAAGTCCAGGTGACGTTTTCAGTCTGAGCAGGGAGCTTTGAGCAGCTGTTGTGTCAAAGGTTCAAGAAAAACTTGGACAGAATTGTGGAATAGCTGTTCTTTTTTTTTCCCACTCATTTGGGATAAGGCTGGATGACACGTTAGGAGAGAGGTTACCACAATCACCTCACACCAAGAAGGTCCTGGGTTTGAAACTGTGAGGGGTCTGGAGAAAATGAGTAATTGGGTCAGAGCACTTCAATATAACAGACGTCAGTGCCACATGCTGGTAGTCATTTACAGGTTACACTTTTCTTAGGCACAAGGTTGATGGTTGTTCATAGCTTTTAGTGAAGGAAGGAAACCATTGACCAGAAATAAAGTTTATATTTCATGTCAGGAAATATCATAATAAAAAAACAAACAATGATAAAATGCATTTTAAGCAGTTGAAAGAACTGACACATACAATTGTACTGGAATTTTGTTTATTTCTCTGTTTGGGAAGTTAGAATGCACATAATGCTATTCTACACGCAAACAGTCTGCATGCAACTCCATTTAGTAAACAAACAAAATGTCATGTGTTTCTTTTTTATTTTACATATGATAAATGAGAAAAAAACAACAGTTCAATATCACCCAGAAATAATAATAATAAAAAGGGGGGAATGGTGTGATTGTAGATTTTAAAAAATCAGTTTATGCTCTTTCTGTCCTAAATAGCGAACTACTTACAGCAACCACAATGTGTTTTCATGGTCAAGCAGTAAATGAACACTATTTGCACTCGTCTATAGCAGGTAAACAAAGTCTCTAACTGCACATGCCGATATCAAAAACACACTGTATTTAAAGTCACAAACACAGTCCTCGCAGAGACGATGAGTTATATTGTGGGTTTTGTATTGCAGTAATCTATAAAGCACCTACTAAAGACATCAGTGTTTGCTGTACCATGGGCTAACATAAGCCATGTCCTATTAACCCTAAAGTGTATCAGTTTGCATGATGAGTGTGTTGATTCTTTTTAACAGTTCATAGTTTTGGCATTTAGGATGCTTAGGATGGTGTGTTTTCCCTTTTTAAATACTTATGCATGTGCGCTTTCTGCCAACATTTCTTTGTTGATGATGCAACACACAAAACTTCCATTTTCTCTATATGTCTCTTTGTGTTTTACTCATCAGCATAGAAGTTAAAAAAAACTTTTGGTGACGAAGGAGTTTCAGTTCAGCCTCTTCTCAAACTTCGATGATGTTTATGGACGGTACAGAGGGATGAAACTGCAACAGACAAAACAGTGAATATCACTTTTGCAGTCTTTATTACTCAGTGGTTTGTTTTCATTGTGTATGTTGCCTCTTGGATACATTTTTTAGAAAGTTTAATATTTCTTTCCATTTTTTTTGTAGATGAATGTACAGATGCCTTTAATGGGAAAAAAGGATGAATCTTTACAGTCTTTATTAGGCTGTTTAGGTGAAGGTAGGTTGGAGCAAGGCCATGCAAAGCTTTAAATCCTAATATTAAAATCTTAAAATCAATTCTGTGAGATACAGGTAACCAGTGTAATGAAGCCAACACAGGTGTTATACGTTCATGTTTCTGTGTACCAGTTTAAAGTCGAGCTGCAGCTTTTTGAATCATTTGGAGACGATGCAGGGAGGACTGATCTATGTCCTTTGTACAATGAATTACAGCTAACAGCTGTCTGATAAAATGCAGATAAAGATCCAAGAATTTAATCAGGGTCACTTCCAGTGTTTTTCTGTCCAAATAAAATGACTTGGGTTTTGTTATCATTCAAATGGAGAAGGTTTGAGTTAATCCATGATCTAACTTCACGATCTTTTACATGTTTATTCTTCATTTAGAACATTGAGGTCAAACAACCAGATGCTTCTAGATGTTTTAAGATCCAGATTTAGGAGTAGAGGTGATCGTGTTTTACTGTGTCTGCTCCCAATATGGAACAACTTGCCTTTTCATATTAGATCTGCTCATAACTTGGAAAACTTCAAAGTGCTTCTTAAGACTCACTTTTATTCAATGGTATTTAAATAAAGTAATGCCTGGCATTGTAATTTATATGTTCTTACTATTTTTGGTTGTAATTTATTATGTATTTTTAGCTATCTTTGTGGTTTTGTGATATTTGTGGATTGCTGTACAGCACTTTAGTGCAGCTTTTAGCTGTTTTTAAAAGCACTTTATAAATAAAATTGACATTGACATTTTTTTATTTCAACAACTCTCTTTCTTTCTTTTAGTTTACAAAAGTACATAATAAGTAAGTCAACAGTTTGTCACTGCAAACAGTAAAGCAAATAGCTACTGATATAATAACTACTCAGGTGCAGAAGTCAATGTTTTCATTACAGAACAGGAAAATCTTTCAGGTAATAAATTCTGACTGCATTAGTCACTCAGGCTCACCTTGCTCCGTAGAAGTCCTCCACTCTGGTGCTCTGGCGTGCTCCTCTCAGACAGCGGCTTGACCTTCTCCTTATTGTTGCTGGAGTCGTTGTCCTTTATGATGTCATACTGTCGACAGAACAGGGCAATAACAGCTGCCAGCCGTGAGGAGGTGGCCACATGTTGATGTAAACACACACAACAAAGAGAACCGTCAATCACATCAGATTAGAAAACTTTATTCATTTCATAAACAAAACAAAAATAATATATGTACAATAAAAATATTTATATGTACAATAAAAAAAGAAAATACAATAAAATGAAATGAAAGGTGGCAGAGAGAAGAAAAAAATCTTATATCTGCCCCTTTTTTCTTAAGCATAAATTCAAACTATAATAATTTTCAATTCACATGACACCACTTACTGAAGCTCGAGCGTACAGAAATGTGACAGGGAGATAATCGAACTTTGCTCCCCGTGGAGCGCTGTGGCTGATCTGAAAACCACGAAGATGCTCGAGTTTGTTTCGTCAAACTTTTCAATCAGTCAGATTCAGTTCTGCCTGCAGGCACTTACAAGGACTGTAAATTCACAGCAAACTTCCTGGCATCGGGGAGGTTATAAATTTCAACAGAAAGGGCTGCCATTAGCTTTTCAGAAATGAATCTGCAGTTCTGGTAATGAGATCTGCAGAGTCGGAGAGAGTTTTCATTTGACTGACGGCTGATTATCCATCCTTTATGTCAGCGTTCTCCCATGATGCAGCTGGAATGATGATGCTGCTTTATTAGGAGAGAGGATGCTGATTCCTGTTTCAATTCATTTTTATTAAATAACAGCAGCACATGTTAAATTACTAGATTTACTTTTTCCAAATTCAAAATGTTTGTACTTTACTGGAGTCTTTTGACACACTATTACTGATGAAAATATTATTTTAAAGGTTTAGTTTCCTAAGAATATAAAACATATAAGGAGGTGATATTTTACTCTTTATACTCTTTTATACTGATACTCGGTATACTCTGATACTCTTTATTTAAGAGTAGCTGTCAATATGTCTGCTTAAATACATCTCAGACATTCAGAAACAAAGTGTGGTACTGGTTTTCAACTTTACTTACAAAGTATTTGCATTTCTTATATCATTGCATTTGGCCCGCGGCCCTCATAATGATTTATATTTTGGCCCTTTCAGGGAAAATTATTTTTAATTTTGGCCCTCTCAGGGAAAATGTTTGGGCACCCCTGATTTAGATTTACAAATTTAGGATTTATTTTTTATATTATTTAACGTTTAAATTTAATATTTAGTAAAAATGTGCAAGATGAAAGAACATTGAGCTAAAAAACAATAAAATGTTAGTGGAAAATATTTAAACTAGAATTTTACATTCAGAAAGTGTTGAAAATGTGTTTTACAATTGGCGCCTCATAGTTTTTTGAATTTCTCACTGAATTTAGAGTTTTACAGACCAAATAATGATTTAGTTGGCAAAGAAAATACAATTTGTTAAAACAATAAACATTACTTTGAGCTGAACACTTGAAAGTAATATTCTCAGCCAGTACACAGAGGAGTAATATCAATGAAGTGTTAGTACTTTTACTTAAGTAAAGGATGTGAATCATTTCTTCAGCAGAGCTCTACGTTTTTTTAAACTCAGAAACAATCACTATCCTAAAAGTTAATTTACTATAACAGGATTGCAACATGTTAAAGTCAATGGTTAATCATTTGTCTAATTAATGTTTTTTAAAGAAAACAGCACATAGAGAACAGGATAATTATCTTAAATGAACAAATACAATGAATTAAAAAAGGATAATTAAAAACCTTTGTGACTACCCCCCACCCCCCACTGGAGTGACACAGTTCTTTTCCTCCCACTCTCAGTCTCTGCACGTGTTACGTTGGTTTTCGCTCATTAGTGTTATTTAATGTCTCACTCTGCCTCTCGTGGGTGGGAGAGGCCCTTGCGCCTGGCAGCCTGTCAGATCTGCCACATCTCATTGTGCCTCAACACTTCATTAATCTGCACACTTCTCCAAAGAAGCAAACGCTCTTGGTTCAACGGAGAGAAAAGCTTTACCATGAAAAGGGCACAAAGAGAATATCTTCAAAGCATGCAGGTTGATTTTTCAAATCTTGCTTGTTTTTCTTTTCTCTTTTCTTCTCCTCTGAATAGATATCTCACTGGGATTCTTCACTACCTATAACAGGTTTATTGATCGATAACAACGTACTGATGTAACTACACAAACCTTTGTTTGGTGCACATCTTTATTTTACTGACAAGGGTTGTGAAAATCCTCCGAGAGAAACAGTTGAGAACCCAGTTGAGATTATTTGCCATGGTTTGTATTACTTTTTGACTGCAACTACTTGAGGTGAAACCTTGAACTGTATGACAGAAAAACGTTTTAATAAAGATCTAAATGACGGGGCCACTCTTCTGTCTTTGCAGACATGTTTTCACCAGCAGGAATAGAAGTGACCTATAGTTCAAAAACTATTCACAATATATAATCAATAATATGTTGAGAAATAAAGTAACAACTACAATGTTTTAAACCACCTATAATTTATGTATATTTTATTTCAAGGCTTCCAGACTTTCTTATAATCTTTTAAAGTGATCTTGATCCCTGATTTTTTATGTTTCCTAAATATCTGTTTAAAAAAATATGTTTTGGACTTTGGTTACTTATTCCACTCAGTTTCACTCTGACCTTTGAAACAAGCACAAAAAAAGCTCCTGCGTTTAAGGAATGTTCCATATTTCCATTGATGCACTTGGACACGTCATCAGTGGCAGCACCTGGAGTCATGGGGGCTTTTAGGTCTTTCAAAATCAGATTCCCTCTCCCAGACGACCTGACTGGATGTGATGAATTTCCAGCCTGTCTAAGAACAATTAACCCACTGTCACTCAAACCATTGTGTTCCTGAGGCGTTTCATGAAGAATCATCATTACTATCTGTCTGCTGTGTAAATAGCACTGTCATTTTGCTGTGTTGGTGTCAGAAGCTGGTATTAAAGGGGACAAATCCACAAATTCACTTTTTTAGCTGTTAATTGCATTTTGTTGTGTAAGAGTGCAGAAAGTTGGAGTTTAGTCTCTCAGTTCTGTGTAGATATCTTTATATTCTGATTGGGTCATATTTTTCAGACATGTAAGGCTGGATGGACAACTCTTCTGTTGTTGATATATTTTAATTATTTTGTAAATAAAACGTTTCTGCACTGGCGCCGCTATGTAGTCGCAAACCCCTCAAACAAACCAGAACGGACCGCTCTGGAAACTGGAGGGGTGAGGTGGGGCATGAAGTGCCTCATTTGGATTTAAAGAAACAGCCTCAAAATCAGTTGATCTGAGACACACCTAATAAAAGTGCTGACAGAGGGGCTTGTGGAGCTACAATAAGAAGGAATTCAGATCAAAGTAGTGCAGATCCACTTTATATAGACCTCAACTGAATTCTTTAAATGTAAAAAAGGATTTAAAAGCATATGTCTCCTTTAATACTAGTTTATGTAAAAACAACACACACCAATATGTGTATTTATTTAAATAACATTATTTATTTTATCTTAAAGTTTAAGTTAAAAACTGTAAATGGGTGTGAGCAGATTGACTGACAGTGTTTTAGGATTCTGTGTGTTTTTTTTTATATGTCAGACAAATGGTTGTTGGTATAATGTCTTTCCCAATGACCCCACTAACTCCTTACAATAAGAGAACTATTAGAAATTGAACTATAGACATCTCAAATGACAAAAGAGCTTCTTTACATAATAAAACAACTTCAGAAATTAGGTTTTGCAAGACTTTTAAGTTGATTTTATGCTTGTTGGGTCTAAAAATGTTGTACCGCAACATCCGTCAAACCTACCTGCCCACATGACCAAGACCACCACGATTATGATCATCTCTCCTGTTTGTAGATGCCTGGACTTGTCCAGGCCCTGCACAGTGGGGTCATCTACAGGGGAGAGGACAGACAGGACAGCTGTAAAAAGGAAATGCAAATCACTCTTGAACTTTGAATGCTGACTAAAAAGTCCTGAATATTTTGTCCTTGCATCTTCATTTACATGGAATACACAAAGCATGAGGTTAAGTAAATATAAGGAGGAACAGTGATCATATAGATGAGGAACAAAAACAGATGCTGTCTTAATAGTGCAGGACTATCGTTATTATTAGCTGTCAGAATGCTGTGAGCATTACCACATTTCTCTGTCTTGTAAAATTAATTTTCCTTTAAGTGGATTACCAAGGGGCCTATTTCCACTCTCCTAACTATCTCTTAACTCGCCTGGATGGACCTCTTCCAGAGCGCCACTCTTCCTAATTGCCTCTTTTAGCAAATCAGCCTGTCAAGTAACTGGCCCTGAGTGCCAGTCTGTCAGCAATCCAGCAGTTAACAGAATGTGTTCAATTGTGCTGCCACAACTCTTCAGCGGTCTGCCTCAAGGATAGGAGGGAGTGAGTCGGAGTTCATCAAAAAGCCAGCATATTTGATGCTTATTACCATAGACATTGGTGGGATTATGCTGAAACTGTCAGGGTTTTTATGAAAATTCAGAGCGAGATGAGAAGGAAGGAGCCAGCAGCAAGGGATCAAAGTTGGAAGAAAATTTATGCATTTTTTAGTATTAAGAATATGGGAAGAGAAAAAGTCCATCCGTTTTCAGTTTAGGGGGATATTTATCAGAACATGACAAAAAGAACCCCCAATTTTTTGAAAACTCATTCGTTTGCTTTCATAGGATATAGGAGGGGAAATAGCAGCCAGGTGTTGCTAATTTAATGTGCTAATTAACTGTTAATGATCAACATTAAAGCAGGAGTTTTGGTGATTTGTGGCTCTGAACACTGCGCCAATCATCTGCAATGATCTTCCCATTTATCTGGGAAGTGGGAAGAATCATTTCCAAACATTTTAGTTGTCAATCATACAAAGATAAAGATTATTCACAAATGGAAAACACTGGAGTGCACGCCCCAGCTAATTCCCCCGAGGTCAGACTGTGCAATGACAGGTCCAATTAAAGCTATTTTGCCACAGTGAACAGAGGCATATTTGGTGAAAGCTAAACACAAACACCTCAGGTTAACTGACTGGGGTGGGATTATTTGGCTTATTTTATCTTTTCACTGTTTTTGCTGCCACTAAATCTATCACTGACAACAATTTTTTATAATTTTTTTAACATGTGTCTTTTAAATATAGGTTAAACGCTACATTCTTTGTTCCAGATTCAAGTTTTCCAACCAAGTAAAGAGAGAGAAAAAAAACACATTAAAAACTCCTCATTTAAAAACGGCATGAGAAGCTCTGCGCGGACATGAGAGCAAAATGTCATTGAAATGTCAGGTCTGATCTCAGGTCAGCTGTTTCATCAAGCTGTTATCCAGTTTATTACTCCCACATGTCCTCTGGCTACCTGAACCCACTCGCTAATCTTTTACCACAAACTGGTTCTTCTGAAATGATCTTCATTCTTTTGGGATCTAAAATACGATTTTTATTTTTCCCAAGTGACGAGTTAACTAACTGACTGATGGAGACATGAGCTGTTGAAGTGATGAATGCTATTGTTTGATCATTTGTATAAACCTTTAATCCACACAAGCACAAAGAAGTTACATGTTTTTTTTTAATTAGAAACACCCTTTATTTATTTATTTATTTTAGTATCTGAGCATCACTGATGACCAGAAAAGTAAACTCACTGATGTGGATCCTTTAAGGATAACAATGTGGGTTTGTGATACAGTACAGCATATTTCACATCTCAAGCTGAAAAAAAAAAACATATTTCTAGGTGACCTAAATAAGACAAAGGATTTGGTTGCATAAATGCTTTTCACATTAAAAAGCTTAGAACTTCACACTCCAGTTTGGTGAGAAAACTAGATGGGAGGCAGAACATCTTCAACAGAACAAACATCCAGCTGTTTTGTTTTTAAAATGCTCTACTTTTTGCGAACATGCTGTTCACTTATGCGCATATTTATGATGTTATTGCTGGAATGCAGCGATTTCCTGAAATAAAATTATAACCATGCTTTCTCTTCTTCCCCGCACCCATACTGAGTGAAGGGATGGGCCCACACTTCAGGCTGGTATGGTTTAATCTCCTGGTTTTTACTTGTGCAGGTTGGCGGATGGATTAAACCACTGTAGGGAAGAACAGTGCAGCATTCTTCTCTCCTGAAAGGCAGCCATAATACTCATTGATGAGGTTTATAGATTAAGAACTTTCCATTGATCTACACAAACGGTGAAGCTTTTTATTTATTTTTGTAGAGTGATTAGGCATATTGATCCCTGAGAAATAAAACACTTTCTTATTTAGATCTTAGAGGGACATACGCATAAAACGTTTAAAAAAAAACCAACAACATTGATTTATGGGTGTCATAGTGCTGGCAGTTAGGACTGTTCAGTAAACTTTCTACAAAAAAAATCAATTCACTTTTAGTGGAAGCACTTGGCAAAGATGGAGCTTCTCTGAAAGGGTTTTGTAATATCAGAGTTGGAGGGATCCAAAAGGCTTTCAAGAGAACAGAAAAGCAGCAGGATGTCTCAACAGAAACATCACACTGATGTGATACACATGAAAGCTTATGATCACACAGCTCATGGAAACCTGGAAACAATAAAACTGGCAGTGAATGTGTGTTCATTTGCAAAATATGTCAAACGCCATGAAACTTTCAGAAAAGGGGAAAAAATACAGTTTCTTGTTTGTTCTGCTGCAACAAACCTGATTCAGTGATTAATTAATTATATTGTAACTTTCACATAAAGCCCGTTAATCACCTATTCATTCAAATCAGGTGTGTTGGAGCAGAGAAACTTTTAAAACATGCAGGATATTGGCCCTCGAGGACCAGGATTGGACATCCCTATAAACTAAAATATGTTTTTTTCTCCTCCTTTATGTGCATATCATCTTTTCTTTTGTCCTAAATGTAAAAATACAAACATATTAAAGCACATTACTAATTTTTACAATGTAATAAACAGTCATTTCCAAGTGTAGGGGTCACTACTCACTAACAAAGGCCCTCCATTAAACTCAAAGTGGCCTGCGGACCACCAGTTGATGGTCACAGTTGTTGCACATTTTGCTGTTTTTTCCTTTAAGGATTAAAGAAGCAGAAATCCCTCTTTTGACTGTAAAGGCTTTAACCCATCATTTAGATGCACATTTCTCTCCTTTGCAAATAAAACATGATTTAGTTTTATAATCTCTGGTTTGCTGTTGCTGATGTTTTTCGCAGATCCTTAAAGCACATTCCACTCTTTTATGTTTTAATTATTAAACCAGTGGCATTAATTATAGATTGTTATGTATTTTCTTTTTTTTTAATTTAATCTCAAACCAAGGCAAAACATAAAAATCTGTTTGTCTCTAATGTTTATTGTGCATCTGTGCTTTGTGTAGCACACTGTGAGTGTGGTTCAAAAGTAATTTGGTCAACAACAAAGCTGAAAATACTATCTCAGTGTGCCAAACATGACTGAGCAGCTGAATACGTTTGAGCTACACGGGAAAACTCGATGTGAGTGGACGAGTCAGCAGCACTGTCATGGGATTTATGAAAATATGACAATGTTTGCTTGGGGGGAAAAAAAAAACAAATCCTGGGAATGATGCTCATCTACTGAATTGGCTGTTTTGTTCTGACTCAGCTGTGACTTTAGGAGAGGGGGCTGCAAATCCTGATTCATAGCAAAATAAATCTTTCCAGGAGTCAGTGGTCACTGGCCATAACTCTCACTTTACTGAGATATGTTTACAGCTTTATAGTCAACTAAAATTTATTTATTTTATTAAACTAAAGAAACATTATCAGACATACAGCAAGTGTAATATCTGTGTCTGTATTAGATTAATGAATGTTGTGCAGGTTTTTTCCACTTCAGACAGTTGTTTTAGCTTATTAAGTGAAAATCAATCTGACTCAGCTAAAGATGAACATTTATGATCTACTTGCATCAGCATTTCTACTGACTAAAATCACAGCTAAAATACATTTAAAGGAACGTTCTGACTTTTTTCAAGACTTTGAACTTTGAAGAAATAGTTTAAATCCAACTTCACTGATAAATTTAGGGGCAGTTTAAGCCCATGTAGATGGTTAATGTCTTAAAACAACTCCAGTCCTAAATTTTGTTTCACAAACTTTTACTTGCATTACACAATTATTCCAGGAAAAATACTACAGCTAGCTGCTCCTGTTGCTTTTAACCATCCACTTATCTGTCTTCTATCGCTTCTCTGTGGTCCCAGACTTCCCTTTCCCAAGTGACACCCTTCAGCCCCTCCTAATGTGTTCAGGGACACACAATCCCTTCACAGCAACCCACAATTTACACTGCGTCCGCTCCAGGAACAACCTCCTCCGCAGCAAAAACGCCAACATTATGGTCAATGTTGTCCGCCAAAATTATATTTGATCCTACTTTTGTCGGACAGCAGAGCAAAAATCACACGGCCTTGACAGAAAAAGGAACAAGCACAACCTCCATATTTCATTCTGTTTGGGAAGCAGACGGCAGCGTGCAGCACATGCATACAGATAAAACAGGAATTTTATTCTGAAATACGGATGCCAAAAAATGACAGCGATGCAGTTTTTAACAGTTGTTTCCAGTCTGTCTTCTATAGAATTAATTGTTGTGGTCTGACTTCAGCATATATCACTGGATTTATTGCACAATCTTGCATTTCCTGTGCAGGTTTGTCAAAGCACGTTGACTCTTTGCAGCGGAGCCGCACGCAGTGTAAATCAGGGTGGAAAACAATGACAGTGAAGTGTGTGGTGGAGCGAACCAAAGTGGTGCTGTGCACAGTGTAAATCCAGAGTGAAGGTCCTTTTATTAAGCAATAATTTATGCTTCATAACTAGGTTATTTATTAGTTTGTAAACACTTTATAAGTCATTCATAATCAATTACAAAACATGGAAATAGGCTCACTATTTGGCACGATCAATAACTACTTTTTATCATTCAGGAACGTATTTTAATGCTGGTTGCTTAGTTTGCATTTGCTTATTTGCAGATAATTTGTTAAAAATAAGACATTTAATTATGCATAAATGAATAAAACTACAACCACTTGATCTTGCCAGAAAGTAAGTCTGCTTCAGTTTTGTATTGGTCACGGTTTTCATATTTCCGTCATCCCGTGAGCTGAGCCCGTACCCTGAATTTAAAGTGGTTCAGACGCTGCAGAAAGCCACCATGGCTGATGTAACGTTGCATAAATTCAGAGACACTCGCTGCACTTGAGTCTCTCAATATTATAATGATGTCTGGGGAAAAGAGAAATAAGCCCAAAAGAAGCACGCTGAGCGCTCCCCTGTCACCATCGCTCCCACCTCACAAGGTGAGCCTGTGAAAAGGAGCTCTCGTGAACTCTCACTTGTCAGTACTTGTCTTTTAATGTGTCTCATTTTCAATGTCAGGGTGCGTTTAAAAAGAATGAGGATGGAGCAAAAAGTGGCTTCGGTGTAACAGCAGGAAAACTGCCTGTAATGGTTCTCTTTTGGGAGGATGCTGGGATTCATGCTGAATGAAAAGCAAAGGATGGAGTCATATTTAAAAACAGCTGCCTCAAACGCAGCTTCTGCAGCCAGCTTCACTTCTGCACAACTAGCAAACAAAAACTTTTATTTGTTCTTACATTTTGCTAAGTTTTACTAAATGTTAAAGGTTATACAGTATGTGAGCGACACATTGGCTCAGTTGGTAGAGCTGGTGTCTCTCAGCAATGGATCAAATCAGGTTCCAGGGACCTTTCTGGGTAAAGTTAGCATGTTCTGTCTGTGCATGCGTGGGTTTTCTCCAGATACTCCTGTTTCATGACTGTTAGGTTAATTGGTAACTCTAATTTGTCCCTAGGTGTAAGCGAGAAAGTGAATGGTCGTTTGTCTCTAAGTGGTCCTGTGATGGACTTGTGACCTGTCCAGAGTGTACCCTGCCCCTCGCACAGTGACTGCTGGATATGAGCACCAGAGACCTACATGACCCTGAAAGGAAGAAGTGAGTAAAATATAATGGATGGATGGATGTAATATGTAAATATTAAAATGTAAATCTAAATGTAAAAGTTAAATCTTAAATGTTGTGGTTAAATGTTGAAGTTTAAGCTTAGGTATTTTAGAATGGAATGCAGCCTTTACTGTTGGTGCTTGGCCTTTGTTATGACGTCATCATCCTGAGACACAAAGCTAATGCTGCTAACTGTGCTAATGCTGCTGAAGATGGCATTTAAAATTTTAATTCAAAATGTGTTCATTGAAAACAGTAAGGATGCAGAGACACACCTGTGGTTTGAAGCACAGCTCGAACACAGGCTGCAACTGCAAGTTTGATGTCTTAATACTTACATAGCATTTAGTAAAAATTTGCAAAATGTAAGAACAGTGAGCTAAACAACAAAAATGTGAATTTTTTTTAACTAGAATTTTACACTCACAAAGTGAACTCAATGATAAAAATGTGTTGGTGACAATAACACTATATTTTACACTTTGCGCCCCACATTAGTGTTAGCATTTAGCACTGAACACTTTTTAAAGGCATAGTCTGCTTTTCACCTAACTTCACTTGCAGTTACAATGCAGCACATGTCCTGTTTTATCAGTTTCCTGGATGTGGGGTTGTGTTTATTTAAAATTTTATTTATTTATTTATTTATTTATTATTTTTTTTTTCCCATCATTTTAACCTGGTTTCTCTAGAAAACATATTGTCACATGACATGACAGCAGCATACCTTGGTTGGAGCTGTTGGAGGAGAACCGGTCTGTTTTCTTTAGGGTTCGAAAGTGGACTTTCTTGCTGGCCTGGCTCTCTCCATACAGGCCAATGGACTGGACCTGGATGATGTAGTCCGTCTCTTCCTCCAGGTCCCAAAGGACACAGGAACGGCTGGTGGTGTTGACCTCCCGAATGAATCGCTGCATGTGTCCATCCTGCCTCTGGGTGCAGTAAAAGGAAAAGAGAGCAACAGATTAGATTGAACTACCCGAAACCTCTAGCAGTGATCAATACTGAGGGCAAATTAGCGATCAGAGTGACCACACAAAAATGCTTTAGCCTTGTTGCGAAAGGCATTGTCTTTTCTTGGAAGTGGGCATTCCTTTACTTCATTACTTTTGACGGGGCAATGTTAAAATCAATAATTGCCAAAGTCACAAAAAATGTTCTGAAACAATCAGACACTCAGGCCAGTTTGAGACGGAGCTGACCAACCAGAAAATACCCCAAGCTCCAGAGAACAACACTTCATTGTTAACAGTTTCACACTTTTCTTCACCGAATGGAGTCTTGATGAGGAATCGAGAGGCTGTGGAGTCGCCGCCGCCGTTAATTTAGATGGCAAACACTCTGTGCGAGGAGCTCGGAGGAGCTCAGACGCCGCGTCTGACCTTTTCCCAAGGTTGTCGGAGCGATCGAGGCACAATGATGTGAGATCTCTTCCTCCAGTCGCAGCCATATATCTCCTCTCCGCCCGCTCTCATCTGCACTTACGGCGTCAATCGGCCAGATGTCTCCTTTTATTAGGCTTTCATGGCTTCGCTTGAATGGGAGCTCTGTCAAAAAGCGTTCACACATTTTCAAACGGTGTAATGACTAAACCTTTAGGGAAATAACAAGACACGTTTAAGTGCAGCTGCCTAAGATGCTGAAGAACCTTGACTAAAGAGTCATGCTGAATAGAAAACAAATTTTAACTGCTGTGTAATAGTGAGCCATAAACTAACACACTGCTGTATATTGGTTGCATTATAATGTGATAATACAACATTGTAGCTGTTTAATAAACTTATAAGCAGTCAAACTGTAACTTTTTTCCTCCTGAGTTATTGGTGTTTTATATTCTCCCAGGCTTTGACAAGTTTCTCTCCATGTTAAGTCTGAAGGAATTTATCTATTGAACCACCTCCACAACATTTTATAAAAATTATTATTCTGTCTATAAAAATCATGGCATGCAGGAAAATAGATCATAATAAACCTCCTCATCCTGCCTGTGGGCTTGTTGGGCTGCCAAAAAAGCTTCGGATCAAACTGCAAATGGCTGAGCTCCCTGTAAAAGTGAAAATGAAACTGCGAACATGACAGTGGTTTATTTTAGAAGGTAAAAAAATGACCTGTTGTGAGATGGAGAAGCCAATTATGATGTCCCCCTCCGGAACCTCCCAGGACACAGTTGCTGAGTCGGCTCGCAGATGCATGACGGACACGTTTACAGGAGCTGGTGGCCGATCTGGTGAGGAGGAAAAATGAAGACAGAGGACGGGTAAAGTGAGTCTGTTCGCTGTAACTGCGAGTAAACGAGTTGTAAAGAAAAATAACTTTACCTCATAAGTTTCACAGAAGGTGTCACAGTTTTTAGATGTTTCTGTTTGTCTAGTTTTACAGATTCTCATTTTCAGGTGTTTTCTGTTCCTATCTGTGTTTTTGTCACCTGCAGTTTGGTTTGTTTTTGTTTCTGCTCATAGTTTCCTTCAGCTACTTAATTTAAAGTCACTCATGTTCCGTTTTAACCTTTGATATTTACTTGTCGCCTTCTGACTCTCCCTTTCTTCCTTTTGTCACTTTGCAGTCCACATTTTCGTCCCCAGCATTGCAAAGTGGAAACAAAAGCTGGAGCAACCCAAAGGAAAGAAAGGAGAGAGGGGTGACAGCTCTAACAGAGGAGTGTGTACGGGTCAGACAGGAAGGCCAGATGGGATCAGCTGCAACCTAAAGGCCATTTCTCCAAGGCTTTTGTTGTTACTGTACGTCTAATAACATTTGTGTTTTCCCAGAAAGTGTCAGACACTGTGTGAAGAAGATCAAGGGAGGAGATGTCAGATACAAGGAATAAAAAATGACTTTTTCCACAAAGGGGTGTCAAAGAAACCATTACATTGCGCACAATGTGGAAAAATACAGACACTTTAAATATAGTAGTTGTTCAAGGTTTATAATCTTTTAAAAGTGGATTTTAATTCCCTACAATCTTTCCGTTGTCATTTTTATTAATCAGTAAGATGTGTGATAAGATTTAATGTGCAAGAACAAAATAGGTTTGCTTACAAAAGAAAAATTAAAAACAATGAGATACAAATCTAAAGCTCGTACAAATGATTGGAGTCTCACTGTTTGCTCCATGTCCCTCTCATCTTCCTTTAATGTTTCTCTCTGTGCCCTCATTGGATTTTTACACTTTGGATGCATTTAGAGCAAACACTGACCCTGAAGGTGGTTTGAAATCCCTTAGGTCAGACAGGATTATCAGTGTCCTTTGCTAATTTAGGTTGGAGAAAGTTTGGTTCAAACACAAGCCTGGCATTCAGTTCCTCAGGCTCCTGCTGCACTCAGATTGGGTTGTGAAGGGGGACTAAAAAACTGAACAAAGTGGCAAATTATTACAATGGGATAAAAAAAGAAATTGAAATTGTATAGAGTTAAAGGGCAGTATACATTCGGGCAGTTTTTTTTAAAGCAAAAAATAAAAACTACAATTTTTTTTTCTTTTGTTTTTCTAAAATGTAAATTTCAATAACGAACTGTTTTCCGACTTCTGATTTTAAATGAAAACGAACAAAGTTTTGGGCACATTATGCAAATAATTATAAGTATACTTTATAATGCACAATGTGTACAAAACCAGATCAGACATGGTCAAAGCTGTTTTGGACACACAAACAGCTCTCAACACGGCTTCTGCAGGGCAGAGAGGAGTTCCAGGTCAGGCCATAAAAAAAATCCAAAAGTAAGTGGTTTTTTATTTTTTTTATTTTCATTAATAATCAACCAGTTCAAATCTTGTATTTGTTCTTTGTTTTTTTTTTCCTTTCAAAATAAAATGAGAAAAACAAATAATCTGTTTTTTTTTAAACAGCTATATATACTTTTTTTAATGGTTAAAGCAAAGACAAGTTTTATATTTTGTTTTTGCACCATTTGTTACTTCATGGCAGAATCGGAAATGTTTGTGTCCTGAACTCCAGGTGCGTTGCATTTTCACACAGTAGCACTTTAGAAACAGACAAAAGTCATATGAATGAAACTTTATTGATCCCATGAAGGGAAATTACAGTTCAGAGGAAGTCAATCTTACTGTGAACAAAACAGTTTTAATATCCAAGTTTTGCAGAATAAGGTTTGAATTCAGTCATTGGGAAAATCTTTAGGAATGGTTTCTATTTTCAAGCAATCTTCCAGCCATAATAAACTCTTGTTCTTTGACGACTTCCATCATTTTCAGTATTGCTCCATATTAAAACAACAACCATACTGTATATCCTAAATTTATTATAGATTTAGATAACAAAGCAATAATCGTAAACTGTGTTTTTTATTAGTTCAATTTTACATTTATGTTTTGAAAACAGTAAAACACACAAATAAAAAAATTAACTTATTTATATAAGTTAATATAAATTAACTTATATAAATAAGTTTATTTATATATAAATAAACTTATTAAATTATATATCATGTGCATGTGTATGTAGATTTCTGTGCACTACAGAAGGCTTCGTGCACTGATTTGGTTCGTTGTCCAAATTTTCAGTTTAGTTCAGTCAACAAAAAACAAAACAAACAAAAAAAAATGGTTTGTTAGTTTTATGTTTGCCTGACTGTACACTCACGCTGAAGAGCAAAGATTTTTGTTTTACCACGTGACTTCCTGCTTGGAGAATACCATATTTGTTTGCAGCAGCATGATTACCTTCACAAAGTGTGGCATCATCAGACAGCCTTTGGTTCAGTATGGCTGCATTTATCAAACTCCATCTGCCCATCCATCAGGACTTCTAATGTTACTCTCTCCAGAGGAACAGCTGGAACTATTATTTCAAATTGAACACGTTCATTTTTTATTAATTTTTTTGGAACATGTTGTCTTTTAGGTAATGGGGGTCTGCGACACACAACCATGAACACAGTCACTGTCAATGATGCATCACCTGCAGGTCATTTGTTGTTGATGGAGGCAGTAACAGCTCAGGAATCATCACTAATGTTTACAGTCAATATGTTTTTCCTTTAGGATGCAGTTTCCAGCCTAAACTGTACAAGTTTCACCTTAACTTGAGATAACGTAGGAAACAAATGTGCTTTTTTTCCCCCCTCTTATATGTTCACGTCAACAAGAACAGTTGTCACTGCAGAAACGTGGATGTCTCTCTGCCCCTGACGGAGTCCCACACCACACATTGTGTAGCGTAAGCTTTGAAATGAAGCAACAATCTGTCACGGAGGACGAGAAGTGTGTCGGTGCGAACAAATGGTACGGCTCTCCCCTGGGGTCTGGGCGCAGTGCCAGGCGGATGAATCACAACATATAGTCAAACGTTAGCGCACGCACACTGACAAATAAGCTGCTGGATCACTGATCGGCTGTGAAACCTTGTGGAAACGAGCCGACTTCATCAGAGTCAGGTATAAGGCTGTGTCATCTGTTTTTTCTAACCTCTACACTTGCTTGCGAAGCACAGTTGTAGTTTCTTGGCTGCGAGTTCGTTCACGTCAAGATGGACTGGAAATGTATTTATCATGACACAATAAAGTTTGGATTTATAGCAATGGGACGGCCTTGAAAGCTTTCTTTTTTTTGGGAATAAAAACGACAAGCTGACTGAACAGAAATTTAAACAATGATGTTCATGTAAAACTGCAATCAGGAACATCACATTTTATCAGGAGTCATGTCAGGGTTTGTGCTAAATATATGTTACATCATGATACCGTACGTTCAGATAGGCGGAGCTTTGTACCAGCAAGAGTTTAGGCAGCTCCACATGGCTACCAGAGGAGATTCAAGGATTTCTCCAACATGCATGAATAAATTAAAGCAACACTCTGGGTATGTTTTTGATGAGAAAATATTATAACATGATATAAAGATCAAAGAAGGTAAATTTAGCATAACCCTCTGCCCCTCTTTAAGATAAAAGCAGAAACTGCTTTAATGAAAAGCTCAGCTCATGGTTTATCAGGGGTGTTTAATTCTGGTTCTTGAGGGCTGCTATCCTGCAAGTTTTCCTTCTATTTCTGCTCCAACACAGATTACCTCTTCATGTTCTTTAAAACACTGTTTAATCACCTAGTCGTTCAAATCAGGTGCGCCGGAGCAGAGAAACCTCTAAAACATGCAGGATAGCGACCCTCGAGGACCAGTACTGCACACCCCTGGACTATAAAAGGCCCATGAACACTCACAGCTGCTGAATCCACAAGACTCCAGATGTTTTTGCTAACCAGGATGGTCGGCATTCATTTTTATCTTTCTCTAATAATCGCTGTGTGATATCTAATTCCCTGATAAAAACTTTCTAAAGGGGGGGGGGCAGACTTGGAGCAGCTCCGTCTGGTTGTATTTCGGAATCAGTCGATGAAAGTCTGAGCGTTCTCTGTCTGTCTCACAGCTGCTCGCAGAGCCCGGCGTTGTAAATCACCAGGTGCTCAGGGTCTTATACAACATCATGCTGGTTTCATCTCAGCTGCATCGCCAAAAAAAACCACTTCATCTCTGAATCCCCTGCAGCTCGACCCTTTTCTTTACACGTGATGCGACTCTTTGCTGAGATCTTTACAGTCGAATGGATTGAGAATTTTACTTTTAGCTGAATTTTTTTTTCTTTTTTTTTGTCCCCATGCTGTTTAGCAACAGGTGTCTTCACTGATCCTCATTAAGGCAGAACCTGTCTTGCCTCTCACAGACCTAGAGGCTGTTTAAACTGCAGTGAGACCAGATGAAGGGGCCTGGCTAACATTAATGCATTCTCCAACACAAACTCCTGCTCGTTCAGTCGCGAGCCAACACTTTAATCATTGCAAAACTGTAAACATAGCGCGTGGTGTCACAGAGGAGATTTATGACCCTATGTACAGCTTTACTGTAACCACCTACAGTGGGCATTCAACAGCTATCCACCAAACATGTCAACAAGTGTTAGACGCAGTGAGACGCTCTCCTTTCTATCAACCTTTAACGCAATGATTTGATATAAAATGGATTCTCTCTGACAGCAGAGACACTTGTGACAACGGGAGCAAATATTTGCGAGCATTCTGAATGGATTGAGCTGGCACACGGCGCTGCTATTTGTCAGGAGCGCGTCAGCGGGTTTATGAACAGCAGATTGCCAATTTGATTTGAGCCAGGCGGTCCAGTAAACGCAATAAATCTTCATTTGCGTTTGTTTTTGTGTCTAAAGCAGAATTTATTCTGTTGCATTCTTGTTTTCCAGAGATCATGTGCTCTTTGATTAACATCTGAAATGTAAATGTTAAGCGAAATATAAATTGTCTTGCTAACTTAGTAGGAAAAAAAATGAACTCTTTTGACATATCGCTCAGGGATATCAGTGCTAATTTAGTTCAGAGTTCTCTGGAATGGATTTTTCTCGTGCATCCTCATTATTAAGATTATCTGCTGTTAAGAAATTTGTTTTGGTTCCAGCTACCGCCACACCAAGTTTTAGCTAAATACCTGTTAAATTGACTAAGTTATAGCATTTTTGTCTTGGTTAGTGTTGATTGCTGTGACAGCCTTTTTGAATTGGGTTATGTTCTGAGAGTTTTAATGAAATCAGCCCAGTGGTTCATGAGATATTTACTTTTAAACTTTTTTTCCTGCAACCAAAGCCCTCTTTTCTTTTCATTCATTCCCATTTGACTTTACCTTGAACCAAAGAGCAGTGCAATTAGTTCAGACCTTTCTCATAATTGCATGTCAGTGTGACTCCTGTAGACTCCTGACTTGAAAGAACCTCTTAGTCATTACCTCAGTTTTTACTTTGAAGTTCTACAGCCAGAGATATATTTATAAGTTAAAACGGCAGCTTTGTGAGCTCTCTTACAAACTTTATACCGAACTGATTAGAGATGCTTCTAACGTCACACAGCAGAATCTAGCAGAATCTGAGTGTGACACATCCACAGGAACAGTGTTGGACAAATCTGGCCAAATCATATGTTGGACCCAATTCTACTGGGAGGTGAGGAGGAACTGATAGAAGCAGACAGAGAAACAGTAATACTGTAGATACAAACACAAAGACTCAGAGAATGTCTGACAGGAGGGAGAGTGTTCCAAATATAAAAGGACATTATTCTTGTTTCTAACAACAGCTATCTGATGAATTTATCTCCAGTGTTTATAACAAGCCTTTATTTTTTTCCATTATTTTTCAGCCTCTTTTTTTAGTACAAAATGTTGTTTGTACTCATTTATCCATTCATACATCCAGATGATCAGCTTCTTTAAGAGATGAGTGCTACAACCTTTACTTTTTATAGCTTTTATAACTTTCTAAACAATAAACTTCATTTATAAATCTTTTTCCCTTAAAAGATTGTTTAATTCATTAAAAAAAACTCTCTTTTTTGCAGTCTGCTCCAGTATTTTCCATGCATTATTCTTTCTTGGACTAATTTTAGCTAGCATTCTGTTACTTTTAGCTGTAGCTAACCTTTTGTTGTGTTTTTTTTTTAACTAATACTATATTTTTAACTAGTCCTGTGTTACTTCTAGATTTTAACTTGTTTTTTTAGAAAGTCTTTTGATATTTTTAGCTTTTCACTGTCATTATTTTTTGACTTTCAGCTAAGTCTTTGCTTTTTTTCTTTCTGGTTAGTTTTAAGTTGATTTATTAATTAATTAATAATTATCTTCTGACAGTTGTGAGTTATTCTGCTCATTTTTATTAATAAACGTTTCATTATCAGAGCTCAGATTGTGCCATCTTCCTCATATGTTCACCATGAAGAGGTAAATCACTTTTATAGTTCATTCAATCTACTATCACAGGCTGAGTTAGCAAGAACTATCAACAGTATGAAATCTTCCTCTTGAGATATCTTACCAACAATTTTTTAAGGATGTTTTTATCTTTTTACTTTCTGACATTTTAACAGTTTTTAACAAATCATTATCCACAGGGATAGTGCCCAAAATGTTTAAAACTGCTGTTGTTCAACCATTATTAAAAATAAACAGCCTGGATTGTAACAATCCAAATGACTTCAGGCCAATTTCCAAAATACCTTTTATTGCTAAAATTTTTAGAGAAAGTGGTTTCCTCTCAGGTTTTAACTCATCTTAACCAAAATTTGCTTTTTGAAACGTTTCAGTCTGGGTTTCATAAATATCCCAGTACAGAAACGGCTTTATTAAAGGTTGTGAATGATATCAGGATGAATGCAGATGCTGGCTGTTGTACTGTCCTGATGCTGCTGGACCTTTCTGCTGTATTTGATACAGTTGACCATGATATTCTTTTAACTTGACCTTTGGTCAGGCTTTAGAGATACTGCTTTGGGCTGGTTTAAATCATATTTACAGGACAGAACTTTCTCTGTAACTTCTGACAGCAATTCCTCCAGTTCAGCTACACTTACCTGTGGTGTTCCCCAAGGGTCAATTCTTGGGCCTTTATTATTTTCTATTTATATGTTACCACTTGGTCAAGTTGTTCATAAATTTAACATCTCTTTTCATTTTTATGCAGACAGTTCCCAGATTTATTTGGCTATTAACCCATCTAACCTCTCTACTCTTAATAAACTTACTTTTTGTCTTTCTGACATAAAAAAAAACTGGACATCTGATTTTCATACTTTAGCTTTTAGCTACCTTTGTGCTATTAGTTTTTAGCTGGATTTTTTGCTACTTTTAGCTAGTACTTTGTTGTTTCTTGGAATTTTAGAGCTTTGCTATTTTAAGGTTTAAATCAGGGGTGTCAAACTCCAGTCCTCGAGGGTTGCAATCCTGCATGTTTTAGAGGGTTTCCTGCTCCAACACACCTGATTTTGATGGATGTGTGATTACCAGGCTTCTGCACAATTTGAAGAGTTAATTCAATTACTGAATCAGGTGTGTTGGAGCTGGAAAACCTCTAAAACATGCAGGATTGCAGCCCTCAAGGACTGGAGTTTGACACCTGGTTTAAACAATCACTTTACAACATTTATTAGCTTTTTTTTCTCTTGATTTTAGCCTTTAGCTATTTTTATTTTATTTTACCTGCTCAGATTCAGCTATTTCTAAGTCTTTCAGCCCCAGCGTGCATGCTGTAGGCCTATTTTCCCCAAAAAATATTCTCTTTTTCAAGAAAATAGTTTTTTAGCCTCAAAAAAGTTTTTAGATGTTTCGATTGCTTGTCTTTAGTTGCAAGTAAAAAGTGTCTGCAGAGATTTTGATACTTGTTGAAGATGTACTTGTTCTTTTCTGTTTTTATAGTAGGAAATACATTTGAATAATTTAGAGAAAGCTGCACCCAGCTTCAGGTTGAACAGGTGTCACAGTGAGCTGCATGTTGTGATCACAATGGACAAAGTGCAGTAAAATATGGATAATTAGAGCTGCAGAAATAGCTCTATACTTACTCGCTCCAACCAAAAACACGTCGCTGCCAAAAAGCAACAGGACCACGGAGTTGACCCAAACCAGTAGACGAGCCATGCCTCGGAGGATGAGCTTGCTCTTTACAGATTGTTAAAAAAAAAGAAAAAGAAAACAAGCAAACGTCCTACTGTCCAGGCGTGAATAAATCAAAATAGGTCATTTTTTTCTGTCTAAGCTGCAGAATTCCTCCGTGGAGGAGTGAATGAACGCTCTGAGTCTGCTTCTTGGTGGTCAGTGGAGACAGAACCTGTGACCGAACCGAACAAACCGAAACATTTCCATCACTCAGCCTTTAATCCCACAGGTCCTTCATCCGGGATTTCACGCAAAAAAAAAAAAGTGTCGGATGTCAGGTCTAACCCGTGCAGCGCCATCATCCTGGTCGATCATCGGTGGGCTGCAGGTGTGAAATAAAAATAAATAAATAAAAGAAGAAGAAGAAAAATGGAGGGTCCAATGTTAGGGATCCAGCACCACGGACAGCGCCTGGAAGTTCACCGGAACGCGCTCATTCACGCGCTCCTCCTGCGGTACCCTGCTTACTGAGCGCGGCAAGCCAATGAGACCCCCGGGTTTTCTAAGTCAAGTGCACGCGCAGCTTGATTAATCCTCCACGTGTTAACAGAGGAGAGCAGCATCGATCGGCTCTGATTGGCCCCAGCCTCTGGCCGCAGCGCCCCTGGAGTCATGATATTTACAGATCGGAGCCCCCAGGGGCTGATGTGCTGTTCCACATGTGAGTCATTTTAGTCTCGTTCTGATAAAAAATAAATAAATAAATAAATAAATATGACCAGCAACTGGTGGCCCACTGGCTACATGCAAACAGTGGGGAGGGGTGATAGAATGTATTACTGCCTAGGAAATGTTTGGTCTCTATTAAATATAAATAAAAGATTTATCATTATGGTTCAGATACAAAAATCTCCTGCTCAGGATCACAACTATAGGTTTTGTCATTTTCATTGCGCTTTGCAAGAAACAAATTAGCTTTAACAGAAAATACCCTTTTACAAGTCAAGACTTTGAGATTATCTGCTATTTTAGTTAGTTTCTGGATTACAGCAAATACTAACATGTTCATTTATTAAATATTTCAAAGGTGCTCTAATGCAAAGATTCCAAAAACGTTTCAGCTTTTGTAGCAGAGACCTGTGCCCCAACAACTGTTAGGTTATAATTGTATCTAACAAGCAAGGGCACAATATTCATTATGCTAATTGATTCATTTTTAAGTACACAAATGTCACTCTTCTTAATATCTAATGCAAAAAAATGCTGCAGTAATTTTTAAATCCCCTCTGCCTTGCGCCTCACTGTATATTTGCTGTTTTTCACTTTATTCTCTTTAAACTCATGGTTGTGTGCAAAAATCACATTCCGCACAGACCAACCCATACCACATTCAAAGTATTAAATCTCCTTTTTTCCCCTGTTTTAACGTTGGGTTTGAAGACGTCTTCATTATGTGGCATTATGTTCATTGAGTTGAGCTTCTGAACAAGTGTGCCTAATGAAATGTCCGGTGAGTTTACAGTAACTAAAACGTGTCTTTCTGCACTACTGCACCATTGCAATCGCTAAACCTCCAGAAAAAAAAAAAAACCTGAATAATAAGAATAGATGAGTATCATTCCCCCTCTGTGTGCTGCACACCAGCAGGTTCCAGCCTTCAGACACAGCTCAGGGCCCAAAGACTCACCATGTAATCAGGAAGATGAATCATGTTGATAAGCTGAGTGCATGGCCTCAAGGGCTCAACGTTTCAAGGCAGATTGGCTGTCTAAAGAATCTCAAAAGAAATAAAGAAAAAAAAGAGCCATCAAGTGTTTTTTCTTTCTTTCTTTTTTTATTGCCTGAAATTATTTTTTGTTAATCGACATGTAATGTATTTTCAAAAGGTTACATTTTGTCATATTTTTTTCTTTTATAATGTATAATTGTCTGGAGTTTATGAAATAAGTTCATTCCTCTCTCGGCTGACTCATTTTGAAAAAAATAAAAAATCGAGATGTTAAGATAGTGAAGTTACCACGACATCTGTCTTTTTGTAGCTGATACTTTTGTGTGTTTGTCTCTGAGGAGTTTTTGCCAGATGCACTGAAATGTGAGCTAGCAACCCTGTATTGACTGATATCTTTTGTAAAAAACCCTCCCAGACTGAAAAGTCTTGAAAAATAAAGTGAAAATGAGGTCTTCGTGAGCAGATTTTTTTGTGCACTGAACTTCATTTCCTCCACTTCTTTATCAAGCTTCCTCACAAACTGAAACCATCTTTTTATTATTATTATTTAGGTTGCTTTAAAGTCACAGTTTTAATTGGGGTTAGTACAGAAACAACTGCATTTTTTGTTGCAAATTACATTTTGATTGTAATTGGGATGCTCTTTTTGTATAAAACTAATAATCAAGCAGAATGTTTCAGTGTTTTTACCTTACTGCAGGGCTACTCAACTGCTGGCCGGCGGGCCACATCTGGCCCACAGGTGACTTCAATCTGACCCGCCAATATTTATTTATTTATTTTACCTAATTTAATACAAATATCAAATTCAAATCATTGCAATAAAATAAACAAATTTAAAAGGTAAAAGACATTATTACTTGTTCTGTTTCATGCTGCAGTGTTTAACTTTCCAACCCCCCCAAACCATCGACCCCGAACTGTTGGCCTTTGAGTAACTGCGGCCCCCAAATTTAGTTGAATACCTCTGTCTCATAAAGAGCTACATTGCCCACAGTGTTTAATTTTTTTTTAAAAAGGGCAAAAAATAATAGCTGCTTTATAAATTTTGTTTCATTGCAATTTTATGATCCATTGCAAAAGTTAAAATACTTGAATAAAAGCAGCTCAACACATATAAGTGTCTGCCAGCTAAAATGTTTGGAACTCATGGTTGTGTGTTTACAGTGTTGATTAAATTGGTTTGATTGTTCACACTGAGTTTGAGATGCAGAGTTTGATGGTAAAGAAAAAATTATCCAAAATTGTTACTGAAATAACATACCGTATGCTCGAGAAAGCTCATGAGAAATATGTGTCAAAAGCTTAGAGAGACAATTTATGAATAACTTGTTTATGGTCAAAGTTACCATAATGGTTATCTTAGCAAAGCAGGTTACTGATTTATTGATTCAGCGTAAAACAATCACCTTGTTGCTTTTTACACTCATGGTTAAAAATATATCTTGTTTTGATTGGTTTTATGTAGCGATGTCCTGATACCAGTTTTTCTCAAACTTTGCTGTACTTTTGTTGTACCTGTGCAAACTATTAAACATTTGATTATGTATTTACTACTAAATGATCAGGGTGTTTTGTACGAGGACTTGTAAAAATGCTGGTTTCAGAACACCGCTCTTATGTAATGCCTTTATTATATTGAATAAAAGCAGGTTGATTTGAATATGATTTGAAATACAAGAACCAAGATGGTAGTTATCGTTAATCATTTAGCTTTTCTCTTCTCTGAAGCTGCTTTTTGTCTGATGTTCCCACACAATCCTGTCAAATAAGTCCCCTCTGAGTCATAATGTGCCAGAGACACTAAACCGCCCGACAGCGTTTTGGATATGTCTTTTATCCCAGTTTGAATAAAATAATGCTGCGACAGTTGTGGTTACATAAACTCAGCTGTTCTGCAGAAATACTGTGTGTGAAAGCACTTTTTGGAGTTTTCTGTTCTCATTTGATCCAGTAAAGGTGGGTTTCAATCCTGCTCCTCGAGAGCCACTATCCTGCATGTTGTACTTGTTTCCCTGCTTCAACACATCTGATTCTGTGATCCTGATACCTCTTCAAGTTCTACCTGGTAATCCCCCATTCATTCAAATCAGGTGTGCTGAAGCAGAAAAACCTATCACATGCAGGACAGAGTGGCCCTTGAGGACCAGAGTTGGGCACCCCTGGTCTAGAACATCATATTTGTTGAAGTCCTAATACAGTTTTTGTCGGTCGCTTTGGTACGTTTCTCAGATCAGAACTAACATTTGCACAACAGTTAGTGCATTTCTCAA
>JARVGW010000086.1:10047214-10073962 GCA_031762495.1 Anablepsoides rubrolineatus | reverse complement strand
AGAACAGAGTTTTGTCTCTCTGAAGGAGGTTTTCTGAGACCAAGGTCAAAGACAGGTGGAACGCTTTATTCCACCTCGAGGTGACCACTACACTCATCTGTGCGGGATGTGGCCACACAGTGATTTCTAAATAACCAGGGGCAACATAAAGACACAAAATTCTTAAATATATGTTTAGCATAAGATATCGTATAAGAAAAGCTTAAAAACGTGTCTCATTCGTTTCTGTTTGTTTTTAAATCACGTAAAAAATGAAGGAGGAAAAGATAACCAGAATGAGTTGAGATTGAAATGTTTCGTATTTGGAATGCACACGACACATTTTAAGGAAATAAATTACCATTTTATTTTGAATTTATTTTTGAAATTGTAATTTTAAAGTAATTTTTTACAGTGTAATAGTGTTAAGGGTTACAAAACCTGAGTAGCTTTTGTTTGATGAGAACTTTATTTGTAAAATTTAGAATTTATTTTGCTGTTTTGAGCTTATTTTAGTGTTCAAACAAGCCTTTTTCACATAATTCTGAGCAACACAATCGAGGGTAGTTTGGTACAGAGTGAAATTCTCTGACTTTAAATAAACCCTCTAAATCAAACGGGAGAATATGAGACATGTTTTTATTTGATGATTTGGCTTTGACTATTAAGCATTTCTTATGCGTTCATGTTTTATTTGTTGCTGTTTCTCTTTCTTTTTATCTCCTCTATTTTACCTCAAGCATTCAAGTTGATAGACATGCCTGTACTGCCTATCAAACTAGCAGTTATCGCAGAGGAAACTATAAAGACCTTTATGAAAATGTCACTTTTTAAAGATTACTGGCTAAAATTTGGGGAGTTTTTCTTTAAACCGTTTTAGCAGTGCAATTTGTTGTTTTATCCTCCACTGGTCAAACAGGGGCGCCTCCAGAAAGTTTTCAAAAATGGAGCCCCTTTGGGTGGCCCAACAAAACTTAAAACCTGAAAGATTTTCTGCCATTTTTTAAGTAGCACATTTCCGCAGTATGGAAGTCAGAGATTTGCTTTCTGATAAAACATTTAACTCAGTTCCTAATTTTGGAGTTGATGCTTATTTAAGGGCAGCACAATCACTGCTCAGTTCATTCAAGCCTATTTTTTTTCCTAATTCATCTTTATAAAAATATATTATTATCTACATCTGACCATGGATGTCCAGTGAAGAGGGACAGCAACTTTTAGAGGGTGTCCAACCGTACTCAAACTACATATTTTATAACTCACCGTTGACCATGTACTCCGTCACAATAAGAATGGGCTCCTTCGTGACGACGGCGTGCAGTCGCACCAGCCGTTCGTGCTGCAGCTGCTTCATTAGGTTTGCTTCCTGCAGAAAGGCCTCCGGCTCCATCGTTCCCTCCTTCAAGGTCTTTATAGCAACCTTCTGGGTGCTCTTGTAGTAACCTGTTGTAGGTATTTGAAAAAGACTTTCTTTATTTCTCACAATGTCTTGATTTTTTTAAGATGTTTTCAATCACTAAATAAAGTTTTTTGTACCCATCCAAACTTCTCCAAACTGCCCGGCCCCCAGCTTCTTCACCATCTTCAGCGTCTCTCTGGGAATCTCCCATTGGTCCTGCTCCCACGGCTGCTGAAGCGCCTTCGGCTTGCAGGGAGCGTACAGCCGCAGACACAACCCGTCCGCTGTGCCTGCACCCCACGATACACGACAATTCAGGAAACAATTTCTATCGTTGGCGTCGAAAACAATTGACTGAAACAGTTTGAGAAGCTTCCATCTGTGATATTAAAAGTGTGCTTGCATGAATGTGTTTTTATCAGAAGTGTTTGTGCACTGGCAGATCATGTTTGGCAGTTTTTCATGTTGTGGTTTAGTCACAGGAGAGGAAAGACTATCAATACATTCACACAGGAAATGCAGAAACGCATCATGGTACTTTAGGCTTTTTTTTTTTTTGCATTATGTTTAAACTTAAACCTCAAATTCAGAAAATGTTTGAAAACCTAGACGAAATAACTCTAAAAATATGGATGTATATATGTTTCACTTACGACTGTAGTATTTGATCAGGTCTTGCAGGGAAGGGAACGTGTTGGAGGGGGCGATGTAGTAGCCACCTTTGTCCAGACAGCGTATTTTGTAGTGTTTTACCACATCTCCCTGTTCTCGATCGTTGTCTCTGATCGACAGCGAGTAGGAACCTAAGAACACCCAGTAGGTTCAGTTCTTACGGCTGTAGCATTGACTGCTTCGAACCAGATGTACGTGCATGGTTTTGACTCGGCTCACCTTTGCAGGTCTCGCTCTCTCGAACCAGAAAGGCGCCCGGTTTATTCCCAGGAGCTAAAAGCAGTCGTTCAGTCTCCCTCCTGCTCAGATCCTTGAAAAACCATCTGTGCAATTATAAAAAAGGGACAAAACTTGTATAAGTTAAGAACAAAACAAAAACAAAACTACAACAGTGCATCTACAGTGTTGAAAGTAGTCGCTTACTTCTCCTCCTCCAATGAATCAGCTCTGGCTACAAAGTTGGATGGGATGAAGCCTTCCTGTCCAGTGGTCAGACATTTAGCGAGCCACCATTCTCCACTCCTACAGAGCAGACGCAAACATAGATGATGCTGTTTCTCCTGCGTAAAACGCTCTGAACGCCGTGACGGAGAGACGGCACTTACTCTTGCAGAACTTTGAGCTTGTCTCCCTTTTTGAAAGGCAGATCCGTCTCGTTGCTGGCTTTAAATTCGTGCAGGGCCACAAACACATTTTCATCTGAAGAAGGGAAGAACACAAACATTTCACTGCCAATTTGTTTTTGTGTCATTTATTTTTTGTTGATTTGTTTTGCATTTCTTATTCACATGCACCTATTTTACTACATCATGCTAATTTGAGTGAAGATCGTTCTGTTTTTTAATTGTCGTGACTTAAAAATGACTTTCCTGCGTGAGCAATCTTCTTTATCTTATCCCCAGAAGAGAAGAGAGGAAATTCAGCTGCGATATCAATCACGAAGTGCGGCCCTGTGCTGCAGCTATTCTAACATTTTCTGTATCTAATAAATGGAGGCGTATCACTTTATAGATAAAACTCAGTTTTATAAAAAAAGAAACAAAAAAAGTGTTGCTGTGATGGGGCGTCTAATAATTACCGTTAGCTGAGTGGGAGTTTTCGTTTTGTTTCTGAAAACAGAAAAGAAAGTGGGGGTTAGTCCGGCGGAAGACATGTTTGATGATTTAAGATGATTATGACAAAGTAACTATTTGTGGCACTTTAATGAAAATGTTTGCTTCTTTTTATACTTACTGTCTGGTTTTGTTTTATTTTGTAAAATCCTTCCTCTTTTTTTTGTTTCTGGTCACTGCAAGTGCAGCCCATCCTGTGTGTCACAAGGAGAAGTCACTTAAGTTGTGGATTTGAACAGAATAACTTCACTTTGTTACATAAAAGCCTAATGCTGTTGTAATACAGTTTTAATTCTTTTTTAAATTTACCTGATTAAGCCGATGAGCTTCACCGTTTTCGGGTCACTGCCTTTGACTTCATGCCCAGTCTGAAAAATGGGTTCAAATCAATCAGTTGTGTGTGTGTTGGTCACAAGTCAAACTCTACCAGAAGAACAAAAAATGGGGGTGGAAAATATATTTACATTTTCTATGATAGCGATTTATCTTTGCACACGTTCAAGAGAACCAGACTTCGAAGAAACAGGAAGATAAAAATTAGAATTTCATGCATCATTGGAATTTTATTTCTCAGTATTTGCATTATTGGGATAAAAGCATCTATGACTAGGAAAGTTTGAATTATTATAGTCTCAATTAATCAAATTCATTGAATATTTTTTTCTTTTACTTTTTTTTCCCCGCATTACTGAACTTTGACAACTTTTAGATTGTTTGTCACGGAAGTTAAAGTTTATGATCTCACATGCAAATGAGGAACAAATGGAAACACTTTGTGTCCAACAAAGACGGACCTTTAAAACACACTGAACTTTCATACTTCTGTAATAAAATTAACTTTCACAAAAGGCCAAGGAGCCATTTTACATAAGCTACGACATTTTATACAGAGAATAATAATAATAATGGTGATAATTTGAAGAATATTTAACACTTTCCATCACCTTGATGCAAGAATGTATTTTATATTTTTCTTACATGCAAATAAATCGATTAATTTTTCTAACCACACATTATTTATTCATATTACAATATTTATTTATAATAACCTCTTAAGATGGTTTGCCTACCTGTAAGTTTAGCATCATTTAATGTCTACCATTTTAAGAGTTTTAAGTCAACACAAGTGTCTGAGTTTTTATGTTAAAATATCTTGTTAAAGTTGTCAGAATATTACCATTGGCACTATGTATATTATAATAAAGTAAAAACTCTACATGTCAGATTATGGGATGATGAATACAGAAATAATTCAGAATAATGCAGAAGTTAAATACCTTGAGTTTTTGTCCAGAAGTTGCTCGGGTGAAAAAACGTCTTGAGTTCTCACAGTGAAAACAGACCACTCATCAGAGAGTTACTCTCACTCCGTCTGGTTTGAAAAGTTTCAGTCTCTCTCTCTCTCTCTCTCTCTCTCTCTCTCTCTCTCTCTCTCTAACACACACACACACACACACACACACACACACACACACACACACACACTCACCCATGACATAAAGACAAGGCCTCCCCCTGAGAGACTACAGGGCACTGAGTTTACTAGAAAATCGGCAGCTGTGTTTTCTGTCCTGCTGATTAAACTCCTGTGAGTCTTACTGACGACAATAAATCCTGATGTTTCTAAATGTGACACGAAGGAGTGTGTTTAGTGATTCAGTCTGACAGCTGTGTTCACGTCCCTGTGTGTGTAAATCTATCTAAACTAAAACGTGATCGAATCAATCTTAGGTGTGTAAAACAGACAGCATGGTTTCCATGACACGGTTCTCAGTTCCTCTAGTGGTCTGGGTGGCTGTTGATCACTGCAGTGTATTTCCACACATGCTTGAAGATGTTTCTGTGTGGTAACATTTGATGTTGGCAATAATAAAAGTCAGGTGAATAAATATATATACTCTGTGACAGAAAAATGATATAAATAGTCTCTTGTTCTCTTTGTAACTTCTTCTGCTTAACATGAAAGGCAGGCAGTAACAAAGTAAATTTACTAGAGTACTTAAGTAAGTTTTTGAGAATTTTTACTTTACTTGAGTAAGATTTTTATTTAAAACTTTTTACTTTTACTCCAATACATTTTAACGATAAAAATCATATGTTTTACTCCACTATGTTTCTCTAGATACTAGTTACTTTTTGGCCGTGTAAAATTACAGTACACTAAAATTACACACTTCACCCCTATGGTGGCGTTAAGCAGCTTTAAACCAGTTGAAATAATAATAATAATAATAATAATAATAATAATTGTCCTAATAGTGTTGCCATAGGTATTGGTGTACTATTGTGGGTCTTTGTTTAAATCCTGATTAGTCCTGAGTTTAACATGAACTCGTCTCATCTAAGACCTAAGTCAGAGCATATTAGACTTTTAGTCCCTTTTTGTATAAAAGGATTTCTACCAAATAAACTTTGTTCAGCTTTTTGTACAGAAGTACAAATGTTTTGATTCTGTGAACTATATTAAAAATAACTACAAATCTCAGATTAGATTTAGAACTCCTCAATTAGTCACTTAATACTTGATTCTATCAGAAACTTTTCTAAGCCTTGTCCTTGAAGACTATAGACTACATCAGTTTTTATAAAAGTGGTATAAGTTAAGATAGATTTCAGTGGTGCAACGGTAGGCTTTGGCTCTGCAACCAGAGTGTCGCTGGTTCAAATCCCCACCCAAGTGCATACTGTCGTTGTGTTCCTGGGCAAGACACTTAATCCAACTTCCAATCCAAATGTAAAAGTTTAAATCTTAAATGTTGTGGCTTAATGTTGAAGTTTACATTTAAGTTTTCAGAATGGAATGTCAACTCTGCTAACATTTCCCTACAAGACATCAAACTTGCAGTTGCGGTCAGTGTCCAAGCTGCACTGCCGGACCACAGGTACCATCCATATTGTTTTTTAATGAACACATTTTGAATTCAAGTTTTAAATGCCATCTTCGGAAGAGTTAGCAGCGTTAGCTGTTGCTTTTGTCACAGGATCATAAGCAAGCAAAGGGTGCGTTCTGTTCTGAAATACTTCAACATTTAGCCACAACATAAAATTTAATTCTTGCATTTAGATTTAGATGTAAGATATGCATATAGTATTTAATATTTGAATTTACCATTAAGTTAAAAAAAAGATCAATATGTAAAAACAATGAAATAAATAATAAAATGTTAGTGAAATTTTTTTAACTACTTTTACACTCAGTAAGTGTGCTAAAAAGTGAAAATGTGTTACTGACATTTTAAAATACTTGATTTATATATATATATTATTTTTTTTTGTCATGTCACAAATGTTTACTGATAATATACACCAGGTTTTTTTCTCTAGTCCTGATAAACTTTAAGATCAAAATGAATCTATTGAACCATTACTAAAAATTATTTCTGCAAAAAGAACAAATATTTATCAAGTATTTCCAAAATTCCTTCAGTGAAAGCTGCTGTTCCCCAGTTTGGTCACCAGGGGGCACAATCACTCATGTTTTGAAACACAACTCACCACTCAGTCCATTTCAACTTTTTTCAATCCACTAAACTTTTACTTTGACTTCAGTTTGAAAATAATATTCTGAGTTTTGTGGATTTTTTATTGCGTGCTGCTTGAACATCTGTGTGTGTGGCGCAGAGGGCAGCAGGCAGGTGTGAATGCAGATTCCAAGTCAATCATATTTGCATCGAAAAAAAATGAAAGCTTGCGTGTGGTCAGTCTTTCAAACTGTAACAATGCTGTGGTTTTTCACACCTTTTAGCACAACTAACCAGGTCGTACTTTTTCTCACCGCAGAGAGAATTCACCCATCTCCTGCAGAAAGTGACACATTGAATATGTCCTTGAGTAACCTGTCAGTATAATAATCTGTGCTTATTGCTGCTGTCTTGCTGCATAATGCTATTAACAATAAAGCTCTTGTGAGGAAGATATCGTTCACGGTGCACTCTATAACCTGTAAGTTGGGGGTGAGGAATAAATCTTACAGAGTTGGAAGTGTTTGTTTTCCTATGGGGGGCTTTATACAACACACAACATGGGGATATTACTCTCTGGGCAACACTTCACAGGTTTTTGTTTGGACCACCTGTGCTGTAGTTCTCTGATGGAACTGCTTCTCTGCACACACACACACACACACACACACACACACACACACACACACACATAGAGGCTGCAGGTGCATGGTGAGTGTTATTGAGTGCGTCCGGGCGACTAACGACTGTTTCTCTTTATACTCCTTTCTTCTAGTTTTCCATCAGCCCTTGTTTTCTTCCCAGGGCTTGGCGGATGCTTGTGTATGGCTCTGCTGGGGTCCCCAGACATTGCATCCTGCCTGCAGAAGGGTCATAAGTGGCCCCACAGGATGACCTGAACAACAGTGGGAAAGAAAGGGAGCGTGGATCTCCTCTGGTAACGCAGTTTAGATCAACTCCGTGCCAAACTCGTACACACTGCCAACCGCTGCCCTCTCAGTTCCCATTATTACTGTGTGCGTGTGCTTGTTTTATGTTCTGTATGTGTGCTATTGTGCTGCAAAATGATGAAAAAAATGAATATTTCCACAAGGATGTGCAGTAAGTGAGTTCATTTCAAAGTTTATCACACCTCTGATTTATAAACACTCTCCTTCACACACACACACACACACACACACACACACACACACACACACACACACACCTACACACACACAGACTTTCCTCAATTTCGATTATCCACCGCCGGTCATCACAGGAGGCCCCTTTTTCACTTCCTTACTGTGTGGGAACCCTTTCTGTCCTCTGTCACACATGAAGTGGTTTATTTGCCATATAAAGGCAAAGTGATTTTCAATAAGCAAGAAACAATTGACCTCATCTATACCCCCCACACACCCACCCCCCAACCTGAGCAACAGATGTCACAATGTGTATAAATGTGTATATTGTGTTGCAGCTATTTTAATATCTAATTTCCATTTGGGATCAATAAAGTATTTTTGAATTGAATTGAATGTCTAATAATTTGCGGAGTTTTTATTTGCATTTCTTGGTTTATTTGTCTTTTCCTCACTAATCGCTAAAGTAATTTTTCAAGTTTTTCAGGAAACCCAAGATCCACAGGCCACTGATTTAAGGGGTAGAATCAAAAGGTCTGATCAACTAAATTGGTTTTGCCAAAGGTGGCCAGCATCATGAGATGTTTAATCAAAAATGTCAATTTTGTTGAGTATTTTAGGAAAATGACAAAATGATATATAAACCCATTTCTCCCTGTTAGAGAGGACCTGTCACTACTGTTGGGCTGGAAGCGGGGGTCTCTGCAGCTGCTCCAGAGACAAGTTGCTCTGAGGTAAACATGGCTGAAGAGGGAAAGCCCCCTTATTATTGTGCTCCGGATGACGTTCTTCACTCTTGCAGTGTTTACGGTGGAAATTAGTGCCAACATCCAGCAAGCAGGTGCTTCCTCAAAAAAAAAACTCTGCTCCTTTCCCAAATGATTTAAGGATTAAATGAATCTCAGCAAGTTCAACTTTTAGATTTAAAGTTTTTAATGTTAGAGGATTTTTAGCAGAATCAAATTGTTTACCTATAAAACAATTACATTTCCTTCCTCTGTTATCAGTTACTCTGAGCTTGTTGCTGACAGATTTTACCTGTGTGAACCTGAGGTCTAACCCAGCCAACATCATTATACTCCAATACTCATCATTTTCTTTTTAACTTTTTCTTACTAGTTTACTTTGATAACCCCAGAAGAATGAAGAGTTTATCCTGTCCTCTTCTGCTCAGATCCATGTTGAGCGTGTCACCAGTTGTTCTCTCTGTTTGTCTGTGACAGGTGGGCCTCAGGACCCTCTCACAACCTGAACACACTGAAACAGAATACTTAACATTCAATTTAGAAGTTAATCTGTCAGTTTACTGTTGAAGATTAACTCTTAATTGGGTCATTTGTAGTAGCTTGAATTTATTTCAAATATATAATTGGCCTCTATTTGCTGTTTTGCTGTTTTTGATGTTTTGATGTTGAGTTGGAAGAGGCTTAATCTCTTAAGCCCCAAGAGGTTTTCATCAAATACCATGCCGAAATATAATTGAGTCTATCTCAACATTAACAAACTCTATTTAAATAATCTTGGTATCAAAATAAAGCTACTTTTTGGGAGATTTCATCAGAAGTGTAAGTATTAAAACAGCTGCCGTGGTTTTAGAGTTTTTGGGGATGGAACATCATTTTATTTTCACTCTCACCTGAATATTTTTTATTAGACAGTATATAACCTATTTAAAACCATAATGAATCAGGCTAAAAACTCTTGCAAACCATAAATCTACTTGTGGATATTATCTGTGCAAAGATTCATGCTGCTAAAATTAACTGGAGCAAAGTTACAGAGGTTTTAGTAAAGAAATAATTTAGCATTTTGTCATTCTGCACAGGACAGACCATGATTGTACAATTAATAATTGTTAAAAAAATTGAAGTTTTTATGTTCAAATTATTATTTTTTTCTTACCTGCCTGAAAAGATTTGTTATTGAATGTTTGTTCTTTTGAAAAAATATCCAAACATTTCTCACCATATATTATATAAAATAATGAGAAATTATATTTGACTTCAGTTGGACCATGTCCACTCAAAATCAAGTGAAAAAAACTTTCAACACACTTTACATTTTTAGGTATCTACTTTGACTTGCTTTAGAATAAATATAGTCAATTTTTTTACAGATTTGCTTGAATGTATTTACAGATTTTCAATGATGCCATTTTGTACAGTTTGTCTATTTTCTGATTCAACTGCTTGACTTTTGAACTGTTTGGTGAATATAAAAACAGTTTCCATGAGCTTTTAGCCAAGATTCTTTTGATACCAAATATGTCCAGGTTCAACTGACACATCTTAAGTTAAAAGAAATAGAAAACGGGAAAAAAAGCTCAAGAGGTTAATAAAACCAAAATGCTTTTTTTTCTTTTGTTTTAGATGAGATCATGACAGTAGAACCCAGAGAGCTGCGTACTGTGAGGTAGTAGATGAGAAGTAAACAATATGAACCATAACTGCTCATATTTTCACAGCTGGTGGTTAAATGTGTCGCTGTGGTTCACCCTACAGTGATGCTGACATGTTTTTGTTAAGCTGGTGCGTTTAGCCATTTTTATATTTAAATGTGACTAATTGTTTCATTCTTTGAGCTTCTCCAGTCCTGCTGCCCTTCAGTCAAAATGACCCAAAGGTTGTTTTTTTTCTGCTTTCTGTTTAATTTCTGAAGACATTTTGCTTCTCACCAAAGGAGACTTCTTAATTCAAACTGAAACTTACAAAACAGCTTTTTATTTCTAAGCTCACTTTACCCATAAATCCCTCTCCCTCCCCGCTCTCCAGAGGGTCGTTAAATGTTTTGCTGTCCTGGTCTACAGCGAGATGTTTTGATTATATGCATGAGAGTATAAAATGATTTGAAATCTGTCTGAGGAGTCAAAGCTGCAGTATGCTGTGTGTACTGGAATGTTGAAACTTTAAACCTCCTCCTCTATTTCACGCTGCTCTGTCTCGGTTGACAAAGATGTTTCGCCGCTCCTCGAAAGCGATTCTCAAAACGCTACAAGAGCAGACAAACATCAAACCCACAGCAATAAGAAGGAGGAGCAGGCGGCCCACGCAGCTCATCGAGACACTGGGTTTTACTTGTGTTAAGCAGTCAATCACAGTGACACCAATTATCTGTGTCACATGACCACAGGAGACAGTAAAGGAAAACGTGAGAAGGGCATATACATCAACCCTGACTGGAGGTTCTGTGAGGAAAGACAAAGACAGAATTCCTCAGAGTCGCCACACTCCACCTTCTTTAAGATGCCTAATGTTTGGAATATCTCCTGAAACAATGCGTGCTTCTCCAGAATTCATTACAGACTCCGTTTTATGAGATTTCTATTGCATCATAACAGTCAAAATATTCCATATTGTCGCACATTATCTACAGCTATTCTATCTCTGCTGCAGTTCTATATAAGTGAGACATTAGATCCCAGTGTGACTTTACTGTTTTATTTTCACATTATGTGAAAGACATTCAGATAAAAGCATTAATTACAGAGAATGGTGTCTTTTTTGTCAGAGAAACACAACTGAAAAGTCTTAAATACAGAACAAAGCTGTCTATGATACAATGAACCAGTAATGGAGCTCTGCTAGAACATGGTTATCTGAGTATTTTCTCAATTACCCAAAGATAACTAAAAAAATAAAGTACTTTTATAATATTTTCAATGAAGTTAAAGTATTTAGATTAGATAAAATATGGTCAGACTCATTTTCTGAACCTACAAAAATAGAGCAGCAACAATGGTGTGAATGCACTGCAGATATTTGAAGAAAAACTACAGTATTTGCCACATAAATCCATCTTCTAACAACCACATTATTGCATCAGTTCTACATAAAGTTATGATTTGTACCATTACCTGTTCATGGGTCAGAGTTACAGATGTTACATTCACTAAAGAGTTGTTGAGACTCAAACTGTAATAAAACATTATGCAAATCTACATACAATATATGCATTCAAGTATTTCAGATCATTTTGTTATATAGTGTTTGACCAGCTGTGCAAATGTACCATTTAAACATGACAAATACTTTTAGTTCTTGTTTAATAGAAACTAACAGTCCTCACTGATAATCAAGCAGAATTTACATGTTTTTCAGACCATCTCTTCTTTTTGCAGTTCTTCAAAGAAAAAGTTCTGCAATCGGTTCAAAATAACCCAAATAACTTGTAGAATTCAGAGGTGTATAAGTACATTTACTTTGTTACAGTACTTATGTAATTTCTAATTTTACCAAGTATTTTTTTTTATTTTAACTTTTATTTTTGTTTTGTTACATTCAAAACATAAAAATTATACTTTTACTTCTTTATTTTCAAATATAACATTGTTACACGTTACAAATTTAAATGTGATGGAACTCATCATGAAAACAGTTATTCATGAAGTGTTGAATTTACTCAACCAATCTAAGTCAGTTGGTTCCACTAAACTGAGATGAGCAAAATGAGCAAAAGAAAATGTGTAAATTCTTTTTACATTTATTCAACTTAAGCTGGTAATGTAAATTCAACACTTAATTTTTTAGAGTGTGTGTAAAAGTACATTTACTTTCCTCATTATTGTGAGCAGTTTTATGACTTTTACTTCAGTAGTTTTCTTATCAATCAAATATATTTTTATTAAAGTCATTTTCTGTTAAGGTATTTTTACTTTTACTTGGTTATTTTTTTCAAGTACTTTTTACACCTCTTTTCTCTTCCTTCTTAGTCAGATTTATAGTCAACTCTTTTTCAAACTCTTTGACTCAAGGCTTATATCTTCTTCTTGGCTGTTTATTTCAGTCTCTGAATCTTCTACATCAGCGTAAGCTCCGTCCTCTGATTCATCTCTCTGTTTCTTCAACTCATCCAGTGGCATTAACATGGTTTCTTTAGCTGCTTTGGTTAATTCATCCGAAACGTCTGCTTTGCTGATGATAAAAGGCTGCTGTTCATCTTTGGTTTCTTCTCCTTCTTCTTCTTCTTCTTCAGGCTGATCTGAGTCTTCCTCTGCTTCATCTCCTCCATCGGCTGAAGCTCCCTGGTTTCCACTCCAGTCTTCGTTGAGCGTCTCCTCGTCCTCCTTTTCAGACTCTACCGTGTTTTCCTCGTCATCGTCGAGGCTTCTGTTTTCCTGACACTCGTCACCCGTATGTTTGATTTCGTCCATTTCAAACTTGCTCACAGCATCCACATCATCGTCTGCTTTAACTGTAGATTCTTCTCTTCCAAGTTTAACTTTGGTTTCTTCATTTTCATCCTCTGCTTTGAATTCTTCTTCATCGCCACTTTTTGTAATCTTGTCATCTTCTTCTGGTTCTTTGGACTCCTTTGTTTCCTGATCTTCAGTCTCATTTTCTCTTGTGTCACATTTGGATTCGCTTTCATCATCAGATTCCTCTCCGGGTGTTTCGCCCTCTTCTGCTTCCTCACTTTTAGATGCTTCTTCACTTTGTTCCTCTTCTTCTTCCTGTAAGTCTTCTGTGTTTTTTTCTGACGATTCTTTCTCATCTTCAGCTACTTCACTTTCATTTTCATCAGTAGCTTCTTGTAGGGTCTCACCATCAGTTCCGTCTTCCGACTGAGCTTCTGAATCCTCTTCTCCTGAGATGTTTTTAACCAACATATCTGTTCCGTCACAGATATCTTGTTTTTCTTCATCTGTTGTTTCTTCCTCCACAGCCTCAGTGGTTTCAACACTGGCTTCTTCTTTCATCTTCTTCGTAATCTCTTTGTCTTCTGCTTTCTCATCTTCCTCTGATGTCTCTTTGTCAGATTCATCTTCAGTTGTCTCTGCGTTAGTTCCCTCTTCTTCATTTTCTTTTTCACTGATTACATCTAGATCAGGTTTCTTTGCTATAGCCAGTTTATCTTCGAAGTTAGCCAGTTCTTCGTCGGCAGACTTGTCCTCTTCTGATTCGTGCTGACTCGTGGTTGTCAAAGTGCTTACTTCTGCATGTTCGTCTTCCGTTGTGGTTGCTTCTTCTACAGCCTGCTTATCTTCAGGGTCATTTTCAGCCTGCTCAGTCGACAGCCCACTAGTCTCGATATCCTCCTCATTCGTCGTGACCTTTCTACCCTCTGCAGAATCATCTTCACTGGTTTCTTCATCACCATCCGTTGCTTCTTCTTTCTCTGTCCCATCCGAGGTTCCATCTTCATCTTTTGATTCCCCTTCCTGTGAGACAACAGTCTCATCGTCTACAGTCATGTCATTGTTAGTCATTGCTTCTTCGCTTGACTCTTCTGATGATTCATCAGGTGTGTCTGAATCGATATTTTTAGTATCGGGAAACTTTTCTACATTCGTGACTTCTTCTTCAGACTTTGATGCATCTTCCTCAGAGTCATGCTCACTTGCAGCTGCTACAGAGGTCTCTGGTGCTTCAGTCTCTTCTTCTAAAGAACATTCTGCAGCACAGGCTTCGCTGGCGTCACCAGTTTCTTCTCCTGCATCGGAGTTTCCAACTTCCACAGCTTCCTCATCATCAGATTCTTGAACAGTGCTGGATGCTACAGAAGCATCGTCATCTTTAGCAGTTTCATTCTTTGATTCGTCCTCTTCTGAGACCACAGTCTGATTCTCTACAGCGTTCTCTCTGGCTGTTGTCACTTCATCTGGTGTTTCTGATGTGTCGTCAACACTGGCGGAGCCTTTTCCACTGGGACAAGTTGCTTCTTCTTCACTTTCTTCTACAATCTTTTCTTTTTCAGATGTCTCCTCCACTACAAATTCATCTTCAGTTGGTTCTTCAGCTAACTCACTCAATAGTTTGTGATTTGTGTTATCCTTTTCCTCTTTAGGTCCATTAAAAGTGGCATCTATATCATCTACCAAGTCGTTTTCACTGCCAGTCTTCTCCTCAGCTGCATCAGTGTCAGATTCCAGATCTGTGGCGGCAGTCCGCTCTACAACCTCATCTGTCTCAGAAGAAGGCTCACCGGTGACTACCACCGCTTCTTCATCTTCTGCTGTGGTTGCATTAGAGGTTGTTTCCAGGATATTCTCTTCACTTGACATGTCATCGTTTGTTTCTTCATTCTCTTCTACACTGGATTTGCCTTCAGTTGTCGCCACATCAACCTCTGCTGCAGCATCTTTATCTTCAGTTGTGGAAACTTCAGCTTCCACCTCTTCAGATTCACCATCAGTTTGCCTTTCTGCAGCTATTTTGTTCTTGTTTTCAGCTTCTTCTGCTGCTTCTTTTACCGTTTCATCAATATTAGCTATGTCATCTTTTTCAGAATGCATCACTGATTGTGTCATTCCTTTCATCCAAGGAATTATCCATAGTGTTGGCATCAGTTTCTTCTTTACTGTCAACCAATTATTCTTTATTTTCTCAGTGTCAGCCTCCTGTTTGGTCATAAATGTCTCTTCGACAGAAATGTCCTTTGCTTGTTCTGTTGACTCATTGTTACATGGAATCCTAATGCTCATACATTCTTCCAAAGCTGCTTCATCATCTGATGTCTTTTCTTCAGCTGCGGTTGTGACAGCACTTTCACTTTCTGTCCTTTCATCCTCTGTTTTGTCAATTTCCTCATCTAGGCTGCCATTATCCACAAGATTTTGTGCACAACTATCTGTTTTCTTCAACAGATCCTTTTTGAAACTACTGTCCATGAAAATGGGAGCTGTACTTCTAACTATTGCTGCAAGATCCAGACTTGGAGTCATCTCCTCCTTTATGCATGTTTCACACGGACAGCCTTCATCAATGTTTTCATTGCGCTGGTCGCTGTAAGACGTCCCCGATGCAGAGTCATCACTTTTTCCTGCTTGTGAACCCATAGACTGTTGCTGCCGGATCTTCCGCCTCTGTCTTCTCTCCTCTGATGTCATTGGTGAAACTCCAGACGCTGCATCTTTGGGTGGTCTTGGTAAACCCGCTTGGATTTGAATCCTCCTCACCTCTCTGTCGATGCTTGTTTGGATTCTTCTCTGAATCTCTAGTTTATGTTCGTTTATTATCACGTCAAGCTGATCTCTGTCTTCCAAGTCCAGTCGAACTTTGAACTCTTGCATTGCATTGGTATAATGAGTCATAAACTGATTTTCTATTTTGGTTAGTAAAGTTAACACCCAAACAGGATCAAGATCTTGGGACTGTATTTGGTCTAGTTTTTGGCTGAAGGTGGGGCTTTGAGAGTTGGTGTCTTCCTGACTTTCTGATTCATCTTCTGGAAGTTTTTGACCATTACTGCTGGAATCTGCTGATGTTTTGTCTGAGGATGATGGCGTTTCAGGTGGTTCTCTTGGACTGTCATTGCTTCTGATGGTTTCGTCTGTTCCTGGGTCTTCGTGCTCTTGCTTTTCTTCTTCTCTTTCCGATTGCCATTGAGTCTTTGTTTCGTCTTGTGCTTGCAAACCGTTCAAATCATTACTGCTTTTCACTCCATCACTGCTCTTCCCAGAACCTGTGGAGCCACTGTTGACGTCCACACCAGAGGATGATGTGTGGTTGTACTCTTCATCCACAGAACGGTGTTCATTTTTGTTTTGTACGTGTTCAATCACTGGGGGTTCAGAAAGCCAAAGTGACTGGAGGATTCCCATAAGCTCTTGGTACCTTTTATCCTTTTCATTTGCATTTTTAGGGTCATGGTCTATTAACTGTAGTTTCACGAGACAATCCAAAAGGCCTTTAGCTGAGGTACTTAGCTTACGTCCATAAACTGGAGAGATTTCTGGTAAACTGTTGCATCTATCAAGTTTAGGATTTAAAAGTACTTTCATAACTTGTATGGAGGAGTTGATCATTTTTGAACCAGCTTCCCTCTGAGTGCTGGAACTATCTTCATGTGTTGCATCTGTACTTGTTTGGCACTCGTTACTATGAGCAACATTCACCACGTTTTCATCATCTTTTATTTTATTTTCTGTCTCAGTCTCTATAATCTTATCAATATCCTCTGCTCTATCACCTTCTTCTGCTTCATGATGACTTTTTAGTTCACCACAGTCTTCATTAAGTTCCTCTAAGTTGTATATGTCTCCCTCCTCGGGTAATCTTTTCAGCCATTCGTTTACCACCTCAGTAGGGGAAGAATTGGGCAGGATGGAAGTGACCAGCTCAAAGTCGTCAGTATCTTTGTTCTTTTGACTTATTTTACCACTTTTGTCACTTTTATTAGTGACAGTTCCTTCATTGTCTTCAGCTTCCAGCTGACCGTTTGCTATCCTCTTTGAAACATTTGACTCTTCAGGAGCGGAAGTCTCACAAATCTCTTTCATAATGTCTGAACTGGACAGAGTTTGTGACAAGTCACTTTCACTTGACTCTGCGTGACAAATTACTTTTGCTTTCTGTGCACTTTGGGAGGCCGTGGAGTTTTCAACAGTAACCTCTGTTCTTGTTTCTTCTTTACTTTTTCCTCTTGACTTGTTTGTGTCAAAACTGTCTTTATCAGATGTACTTTCTTTGGCTTTCTTATGCAAACTGTTTGCATTTTCATTGCTCACAACTTTCCTAACACCTTTGGAGGAAATGCTGGCTGTGGAGATGTCTGTCCTTGTGGATTTTTTAGATTTAACAGACAGATGTGAGCGCACACTTAAAGAACTTTGTGACTTTTCATCTCCTTTCTTTCCCCGAATCTCAGATGTCTTTGACTTCTTTGAACGTGCTGAAGCCTTGGACTTGGTTGATGTGGTCGTAGGTGATCTATCTTCACTCTCCTCTACTGTCACAGCAGGCACATCAGATAGATTGGATATTGCTGACAAGGGACTAACTGTTCTTTCCTCTATATAAGTAGTTCTTTCTTCAGCTGGAACATCAAACACTTTCGATTTCTTAGATTTTGCTGAAATACTTGATTGTACTGATGTGACACTTAGTGTTTTCTCTAGTTTTTCTTCAGTATTTTCATCACAGGGTTGGCTTGATTCTTCAGGATGCAGTTCATGAACTTTTGAAACTGTATGTGTCGGTGTCTGTGGTTGGGTTACATTTTCAGACCTGTCTGACACAAGACTTTCTTCTCTCTCTACTTCAGCAGGCTCATTGTTGTCTTTTGGTCCAGTTGATTTCACAGATTTAGCTGAGTGTGAAGATTCAGCCGACAGTGATTTTGCTGATTTAGCTGACAAGGTACTTGGCGCTCTCTCTGAAGTTTTCTTTTGCTCGCTCGCATCTTCAGCAGCACAAGTGTCAGATTCAGAGGATTTATCAGATGCGTCAGACAAACTTGTTTTTCTTGATGTGCAGCTTGCAGCTCTGTCCTCTGCTGTTTCTTCATTGCAGTCCTTGTCGGCTGCAGCATTCGGGCGTTTGGAGTCCTTTGATTTAGCTGAAATATTTGACCTGATCGTCTGAGTGCTCTCAGGTCTTTCTTCATGATCAAACTCTAAAGCACTTTCTTCTGTTGGAGTAGCAGAAACTTTGGACCTTTTAGATTTTGCAGATTTTCTTGACTTTGCAGACACAGCGCTCTCTGGTCGGCTCTGAATGCCTCTGTCATCATTTCCCCCCTCTGGAGTGTTAGTTGAAGAAAGAATTTGAGTTGAAGCGTTTGACTTTGGTCTGGTGATGTTCTCTTCAGCTGCAACATTGATCGAACTTTTTGACCTATTGGATCTTGAAGAAATATTTGTCTTGACTGAACATATCGACATTGAGCTCATTGATTCATTTTCAGTATCTTCAGTTTTTTCTTCATTACCATTTTCAGCACAGGGCTCACAGGGAACACCAGAAACTTTGGATTTCTGGGACAATGTAGAAACTGTCGACTTTGCTGATCTAGAGGAAGCATTGCTTGGACTTTTCTCTTCATGTTCCTCATCACCAGAGATGTCTTCATTTGCTTTTAACTTAGTAGATGCTGTAGAAATAGTAGACTTTGTTGTTTTGGCTGACAGTGCACTGTTGGTTCTTTCTTGAGCGTTGTTTTCATCATCGGCCATCTCAGGAATGTTGGAGGTTGATCCACACTGAGTTGAAACATCTGTTTTGACTGATCTTGCTGAAGTTTGTGATTTTGCTGACTTAGCACTCTTTGGTCGGTCTGCAGACTTTGATGATCTCTCAGAAACAAGAGATTGGACGGATTTAGCTGACATGCTGCTAGGTGTGCTGTTCTCACTTTGCCTCGTGTTATTTCTGTCATCAGTAATCTCAGAGCCTTCTTTAGTGGGACTTGGTGATCTGTCTGACTGAGGTGATGCTAAACTTACTTCTCTCCCTTCAACAGTTCTTACATCAGAGTTGTTAAAAGTGTCCTCCACAGGAACTCCTTCAGAAGCTGTAGAAACATTTGACTTAGGTGATGTCTCTGATTCAGCTGATAGACTGCTTGGAGACCTGACGGTATGGTTCTCCTCATTCAGTCCTGCTGTCTGAGTAGATTTACCTGAAATCCCAGACTTGGTAGATTTTACTGACACAACACTGCATGTCCTCTCTTCATCCTCACTGTCTGCCTCATCAGGAAGAGCAGCAGCTTTTCCAGACTGCATATCAGAAACATTTCTTTTCACTGAAACGGCTGAAGTTGCAGACTTAACACTTGATGCTCTCTCTGCAGACTTTACAGAAATCTCTGACACAATTGATTGAACTGATTTGGTTGACCTATTTGACACCACTGATTGGGGTGACATTAGCCTCTCTTCTATCTCTTCTTCAGCTGCTTTTTTCTTTTGACTGTTTACCCCTTCCTCCAAGCAAACTTCCGAACGTTTTTTCCTTTCAGACACTGAAGAAACATTTGACACAGTTGATATTTCTGATCTGACTGACAAGTTACTTGAAGCTCGTTCTACGTGATCTTTTTCACCAGTTAGGTTTCTCTCTGTTGGATCATCAAGTTTTTTGGATTTTTTGGATTTGACAGAACTTTTTGACTCAGCAGTTTTGGCTGAAAGTGCACTCTGTGATCTCTCGTGTGTTTCCTCTGCAGTCTTTTCTTCAGCAGGATTTTGACCTGAACAGGCTTCAGAAACACTCGATTTGACTGATTTTACAGAAGCACGTGACTTTGCTGATTTTGTTGATAAAGCGCTTTGTGTTCTCTCTGCAGATTTGATTGATATTTCTGAAACAGAAGACTGGACAGATTTAGTTGACACGCTGCTTGGTGGTCTTTCTTCCTGGTCTTTGTCATTCTCTTCATCAGTAGCCTTTAAGTCGTCTTCAAATGAGGCATTAGTTGCAGAATTCGATTGATTTGTTCTTACTGAAATATTTGAATCAACTGATTGGGAGGACATTGGCCTCAAATTATTGTCTTTACTCTCTCCACCAGGTGTGCTGAGCTCATCCTCCAAACAAACTGCAACAACCTTTGATCTCTTAGATGCTTGAGAAACATTTGTTTTTGTTGATTCTTTTGATCTCTCAGACATATTACTTGGAACTCTCTCCACGTGTTCCTCGTGGTTAGATCTGTTTTCATCAGCTGGATCTTCACATTCTTCAGACTGTACAGTTTTGGCTGATAACCCGCTCAGAGGTCTCCTTTGAGTTTCATCTGCATCTGCTTCATCTGGTGTTTGAGCAGCCGTGAGAGTCTGAACATCAGTTATATTTGTTTTAGCAGATCGGTTTGAAGCACTCGACTTAACAGATATAACCGATGAAGCACTCTGTGGTCTGTCTGCAGAAACATGTGAGTGCATTGTTCTGGCAGACATGCTGCTTGGTGGTCTTTCCTCAGCTTGCTCTGTGTCCTTCTTAGAGTTTGTCTCCTGTAGAGCAACAGTGGAGCCTTTTGACCTGGTCGATCTTGCAGAATTAGTGGATTCAATCGTTTTTGCTGACATGGCGCTATGAACTCTCTCTTGAATTTCCTCATTATCATTTTGTTTGTCAGAATTCGTGTTTGAACAAACTTTTGAAGTATTTAATTTGGTAGATTTACATGATTTTGCCGATTTAGCTGACAGAGCGCTTGATGCTCTATCTGAATGTGATTCCACTGATGCCCTGCTCATCGCTCTCTTTTCATTTTCCACTTCCTCATTTTCTGCACACCGGATCTCAGTCCTTTTAGCAGCAGGATTGGGAGCAGAACAGTTTGACCTTGTTGAGACAGTTGACTTATCTGACAGTTCAGACACTGAGCTCACTGATCTCCTCCCAGTCTCTCCTTCAGGAACAGTTTCCTCTGAAGCATCATTGTGGACGTCAGTGGAAACACATTTCTCACAAGTATTTGACATGAAGGTTTTATCAGAAACAGTTGATGTATTGCTCGGGGCTCTTTCTCTCTGTTCGGTCAGACATTCAACTGAATTGTCACTTTGCTTTAATGGATTGGATTTTGTTGAAGCATTTGAAAATGTTGATTTGACTGACAGATTTGACTTCACAGACATTACACTAGGTCCTCTCTCCTCCTCATTTGGTTCTTTATCTGATTTGTCACCACATTTTGACTGACTTGATCTAATTGATCTGTTTGATTTGACAGATTTATCTGACATGCAGCTTGATCTATCAGTAGTTTCCTGTTGATCATCTCCTTCACATATATTAGAAGTGTCTGGTGTTTTTTCAACTCCATGATTGTAACTTAACATATTCGACTTGACAGACTGGACCGATACGACTGACAAAGTGCTTTGTGGTCTCTGTTCACTTTCTCCTCCATTACTTACATTGTCTGAAATGTCGGCACTTTCTGTAACTGTACACTCAGATCTTGACTTTCTAGACCTGTTTGATTTTTCTGATTTTGCACTTTGTGCTCTCACTTCAGATTCATTCTCATTTTCTTCCACATCTGCCGAGTCCTGACTGCTGTCCTCTTCAGATGTCTCACATGATATTTGTTTTAATTCAGCAGACACGTTTGATAAAGCGGACATCACGCTCTGTGTCCTCAACTCAAAATCGTCCTCGACTTTGTTTTCACTTGCAACACAAGATCTTCTTGACCCTTTTGATTTGACAGAAGCTTTGGATTTTGATGACACAACACTTAATGCTCTTTCTGTTTCTTCATCCTCCTCTGAGTTGATTTTTTCAGATGTTGCACTGGACCTCATAGGTTTCACAGACACGCTGCTCGATGGTCTCTCTTGTGTTTCTTTATTATTGCCTGTTTTTGTTTGTTCAGGTGCATCTTTTGAAATATCAGAATTGCATTTTGTTGAGGCATTTGAATGAACTGACATGGCACTTTTGGATCCCCTCTCATCTTCTTTGCACTCAGTGTTATGTGTTTTCTCCGATTTGTTAGATCTGTTTGATTTGAGAGACATGGAACTGGCCTGATCTCTTTCTATGTCACCTTCTGATACAGCTTGGGTTTTGATTTGCCCCTTTGCTTCATCCAGAGGATCTGGAGACACGCCACAATAACAGGCATGGGCGGGTTTTGAGGCTTTCAATTTTCTTGAGTGCTTTGAAGTATTTGATATTTTATCTTTGGAGCCTGTTGGTGGATGTGGAATGGGTGACCCTGTCTCCAACATTTTACCTCCAGCGGCCTCTTTTGTTTCAGGGCTGCTATTCTGAGAAACCATATCCTTGCTGTCCTCATTCTGATTTTCTTCATCATCTAATATCTGAGAAGTGCAGCTCACAGACTCCTCTTGTTCTGATTCTTGAGCAGTTTTGACATCAAGCTCAACATCTGTGTGGTCATGCAAACCAGCAGTCTCACTGTTATTTAGTTTGGACTTTGGCGAGCAAGTCTCACTCCGGACAGTGCAAAGCTCCATCGTCTCTGCTGCCTCAGTTCTCTGCGTTACACAAGTCTCCTTCTCCACTATGCCCTCTGTGAGTTCTCCACTTGATCTAGACACAGACTGTCTTTCGACAACGGTTTTTCTAGACACCACTGTGAGTGAGGATGCACTGGAGCTTGAGGTTAGAATGCAGCGTCTTGCAGTGTGTGCCCTTGGTACGTTTTTACTGTTGTCGTGATCCTGACTGCAGAGGTGAGCACAGAGAGGCTCCTCTGTGTGTCCCTGATGGCGCTGAGTGAAACAAGCCTCGTCAGCAGAAATGTTTTCAGATTCTGAACAGCTTACATCACAAACTTGTGCAAAATATGGATTAGTGTGTCCTTGGATGTGGTCACTGGTCCCGCCTGTGGTCTTTCTTACTTTCGTGGACCACTGCAGCATTTGGTCATTTTGTAGTCTGAAGCGTACTTTCATCTCCATGGTCAAACTGCCATCTTTATTAACGCGGACCAGCTTCTCGATGTCATCTTCTCGTATGCTGTCGCCAGTGGGTGGGCCGGAACCAACAGCGTCTGGAGAGTCGGTTCCATCTTGTCTGGACTTTTCAGATGACGACTGCTTGGTGGCTCTGCTATCGGATTCCAGATTTGGAGGGACGCCGTTCGTCTTTGTAGAGAGTCCTTGGTTCAGCCATAAAAAAGAGACAAATATGAAAAAGAAGTGACATGTTTAGAAAGTATCATGATTAAAAACAACATAGAAACTTTTTTTTTTTCTTTCAATGGACCTATTTGTTATCAGTGACCTAAAAATCTTAAAAAGACTATGAACTGTTCATATACTGGATCAAAAAAGGTTCACAAAAAAGACTTTCCTCCTTACTTTCATCTGTGTGTCCAGAGGAGCGTAACTTGGCGCTCAGCTTTGGAAGCTTGTCGCTGAATGTTTTCTGAAAGTTCTCAATGACTGACGGGTGAGAAGGTTCCCGTCCAACACAGACGAGAACACCTGGGCACTGCAGAAGACTCTGAACACTGTCAATCTGATAGAAGAAAAAGTGTCATCATTTTGCCAATTAATAGTCAAATTCTATCTCACTACATTCATCAAATAATAAATTATTCATTGGCAATGAATTATCTAATGAATGGATTATTAAACCTTTTTTTCCCTCATGAGGTCAAGTATAAAGAGTGCTCTTAGTGCTCTGATTTATGTTTTGACATTTTATTCAGAAACAATTATTCATGACAAATTGTTTTACAAGCTGCCTTTATGTTTACTATTTACAAAACCAGAACTCTAATAAAACAGGGTGACAGAAAATCTGCAATGTTCCCTTTAATTGTTTCGGCATCTTTCAACACAGCTGCAAACAAGAACAATATGGGTTCCTACAATAAATCAGTAACTTGTGAATAAATACTCATCAAAGTTGCAGAATCTGATTTAAAATAACCTTTTTAACTTGTTAACTTTATTTCCCAGTATGCTTTTTAATATTGATTTCTGCCACCTATTTTTCTTATTGACAACTAATTTTGTGAAAATAGGCACACTGAAATATTGAGTGCGTGTTTATTTTTATTTTTTTTCTGCTTATGTACAGTCAGTTTTGATGACAGTGCAGTTTTTACATTTTAAATGTGGTGTCGGGAGCGGCAGATGAATGGCTTCATCTGGGGTCACACAAAGCCCAGATGAAGATAATTAATTGCCACAGCAGAAGACACATTTCTGAAACGCCTCTGGTATCAGAGCAGGGGAGTTTCAACATTGACCTGTTTCTCTTCTCTCAAAAATAGCTCTGATTTGACCAAGATTAATGGGGTTTCTGAGAAAAATCCACAGTCTGAAAGTGTGTGTGTTAAGGAATATCCCCATTTCACTCTCTCATAGACTCACTATAAATATGTATCCCAGTTGGATAATTAAAAGCTACTTATTTCAAACTAAATGTAAATATTTTCTGAAAAGCATTTGTTTTTTAAATTACTCTTACAGCTGACACCCTCAGCTGTCCGGATGCATCTTGTTTAACAGAGTTTCAGTAGAATGGGACCATTTATATGTAAGAGAATTTTTGTTTTGTCACAAATACTTTGACAACAGAAGGAAAAGTTGACTTCTTTCCTAACCGATATGGGGCGCCAAGTGTAAAATAAATGTTAAAAATATCACTAACACATTTTCATTATTTAGCTCACTTATTGAATGTAACATAGTTCAAAAATTTCCACTCGCATTTTACTGTTCTTTAGCTCACTGTTCTGACCTTAATGTTTACTAAATTATACATTTAAATGTTATGTGTAAATGTTAAACGCCGAATCTAAAAGTAAAGCTTAAATGTCGTGGCTAAATGTTAAAGTTTCCATTTAAAAGTGCAATATCATGTAAAATCAACTTTTTTTGTATTTTATATCATGTTATAATGTTATTCTCTCATCAAAAACATGCCCTGAGTCTTGATTTGACTCATTCATACATCCATCCATATACACGCTTATTCCTTCAGGGTCACGGGGGGCACTGGTGCCCATATCCAGCCAACTCTAAAGGTACAGTAAACTTTCGATTTGATCCATCTTTCATTAAAACTAAATGGAACTTTAAGAACAAAATCTGATCTAAACAAAGCATCATGTAAATTGAAGTCTGCTCACCTTGCGGCCGTCTTGAGTGTACAGTTTCCTGACATGGTAATGCATGAGCTCTGAAACTTCCTCTAAAAACAGAGCAAAGCTGTGCAGACTCCTGCGGCGCAGTATGATGGTTTTCCTACACGAAGGCTCGCTGTTTTTCACCAGCACCACCTTCTTGTTGAATCTGTGATGATGACGATGGCATTCGTTGCACGGGCGAGTCTCTTCAGGCCTTCTCAGTTCCCTGAGAGCGCACTGGTGAGGATGACGGTGAGATGATGGGTGGTAGAAAGGCAACAAGTGGGTCTCTGCAGCCTCCAGGGCCTGGGCATGTTCATACTCTGAGCAAAGGAAGCATCCCTCTAACAGGTTGTGATGGGCTGCCAGGCCGTGGTGGGTGATCCTGGGTAGGTGGGTGGTGTGATGCTGGTGGGTGCCTTCTCCTCCTACAGCACTGAAGCACTGGAAGTTGTGTTTGTGGCAGGACATTATGGCTTGTTGTGGTAATTTAAGCTGCCAGATGAGCGGGAAGCAGGTGATGGGTCAGCTGAGATGAACGGGGACAGAAGGTTGTCATGTTTCTCCTGACCAACTTAAAGAAAGGTAGAGCATAACTCGTCTTCATGACTCCCTGTCCATGACTTCACGCAACACTAAAAGAAAGACGGGGAAAATAAGTTGTAAATAGGTAAAAATTGTGTTTTTGTAAATTTTGTACATTGAAATTTACAATAAAATTGTGTTTGAGTGGATGCAACAGAAAAATGTTTTTTGCATTTTTATGTTGTGTGATTTACAACAGCCAGTTCAGGGCTGAACTTTCTTTTTGTTTAAGTTTTTCCACCACTGATCATGATTCTTCTTCTAAATCAGGGGTGTCCGATCCTGGTCTGTGAAGTCCACTATGTTTTAAAGGTTTCTCTGCTCAAACACACCTGATTTGGAAAGAAAAGGGGTATTACCAGACTTGATGAGGTAATTGAATCACTGAATCAGGTGTGTTTGAGCAGAGACACAAGTAAAACATGCAGGATAGCGGCCCCAAATGACCAGGATTAGATACCCCTGATCTGAAGTCTTCATTAGTACCAAAATAACCTCTGAGACGAGGCTTTACAGCTTGTCTGTGAATGAAAATCCTCCCAAAGAGATAAATTTAGGTCTGTTGGTGTAATCGTGATGATGCTCTTATATTTGTAAAGGTTCTTCCTACAGAAGGTGATAAACAACTGGTTTCAGGCTTTTATTTTTAACTCTAAGATGGTTGTATTTAGCTCTGTTTAGTTTCAGAGCAGCTCAAGATTTGTAACTCTCACATCCTGAGTGCTGGGAAATCCTGCCATCCAGACATAACCCTAAAGATAGTTCAGAGTTTTTGAAGTGAAGTTCCTCAGAGAGATTATGAACAATTAATATCTTACCTGTTGTAGATATGACAACATTAGTTTGTTAAACTGAGAATGACTGCAGTAACAAGCTCAAGACCAAACAGGGCCAAGACCAAAGTGTTACAGAAGGGCTAGAGCTTGCTACTACTGCTGTCTATGTTTACTGTTGCCAAATACATTTACAATATTAAATAAATTGTGTAACATAAAACTGACAATGATTTACACATTTATTTAATGTGACCCATCACATTGAACTGAGGATTGAATTGCAGGGGTGTCAAACTCCAGTCCTCGAGGGCCGCTATCCTGCATGTTTTAGAGGTTTTCCAGCTCCAACACACCTGA
>JARVGW010000086.1:10030686-10046717 GCA_031762495.1 Anablepsoides rubrolineatus | reverse complement strand
GGGCAGAAGCCATTTAATCACCCAGCAATCAAAATCAGGTGTGTTGGAGCAGGAAAATCTCTAAAACATGCAGGATAGCGGCCCTCAAGGACTGGAATTTGACACCCCTGGTGTAGTGCAATGGATAAAACATTAATTGCATTTTGTCATAATGAATAAATACCTTATCTACAGGTAGTTTCCGTGAAATATCTTCAATATAATCCTAAAGAATTCTTTTGAAACCCTTGTTTATGTAGAAAACCTTCATTTTTTTTTTGTCATTTTCCCTGCGAGCTAGCAAAGCGTTTTGCCTTTCGAGCTGGTAAATCCAAAGAACCAAATATTGTTTGAGGTTTATTCTTTGAAATAGTATTCAAACTTCCTCATTAAAATAAGCTAAAAATAGGATTCAGACCAAATATAAATAAGTTATCCTGACTAGGAAGACAAATCAAGCCATCCTGGGATCAAAATGTATTTAAATAGCAGGAATCTGAAAATGTGCTTACAGTAGATCATTTTGACCAAAGTTGACTTAATCCACTGTTTTTCCATATAAACAATGTTCACAAGAACATTATGAAATTATTGTGATTTGAGATTTTAGAGTTGTTGTTTTATTAATCTGGTCAGAAATCATTTATATTACTCCAAACAAATCATTCAAAAAGCTATCTACAGGTAAGATATTACTTGTTCATAACCTAAAACTGGTACTTGTCTGGTTAAATAAAGATAAAAACAATAAATAAATAAATAAAATCCACAGACTTGAAAATGTTGAACCATCTATAGAAGGTAAGAACTTGTTAAAGATTAGGCCCAAATGCTCTTTTTACTTAAATGTAGAAGAATCAGTAATAACTGTTGTGACTGAAGCAACACAGACTAATAAATATACTCTGAGCAGTAATAATAGTAGAGCTAATCTACTCCAGGTTTAGCACATGTTGAAGTCACCTGGGGTTGCACAGATCAGGGATGTTTTGAAGCGGTATACATAGCACCTGTATGTTATTTACAGCATGTATTGGCTGGTGCACAGATCAAACGGTAAATGAAGGCAGGGGTAATGGGGATTTTTCCACAAATAAATCCTCCAAGTGACTTTAAATAACAAGCTTAAGTCTCCACATGGAGTGAAAGTGGACATTACCTCGGCGATTGTCTCCGCCTCTGACAAAACCACACAGTTTGCCCATTTTCCCCTGCAAAGAAAAGGAATGCAAAGATTATGTACAAATAGCCCAAATGTCTACAATAAGCACACATTATTGTGACAAAACACGGTGGTAAAGACAATGCATTGTGACGAGATAGGACGCAAGTCCACCGTGAAAGGATGAGCTGGAAATTCTGGAAAAATAGGCCAAGCTTGATTGGCGTTCTTAAAGAACCGCTTTTTGGCTGTCATCTTCCATATTAGCAATGCTTTATGGTAAAACAGCCAAGAGCTAAACATGTTGGCAAATAAAAGACATTCATATCTGCAAATGTTTAACATGCTTTTTTTTATTATTATTACCGAGTTGCTTCGATACCCATTTACAGCCAACAAATGTGTTTGTATTCAATACAGCAAGAATAAATCAGTTATTATAGTCAAATTTAGGATTATGGAAGGAAATTCTGTTTTTGGTCATTCTTTTGGGACTTTTATTCTTTTTGTTAAAAATGTTTTATTGTGGTCATCTCTAACCACACTAACAAGGTGACCTAATATAAATGTTGACTTTATCCTTCTGCGTCATGATCCCATAACTAAAGCCTGAAATAAGATGAAAATAAATATATTATTATTACTGGATCAAATAAAGATAATGGGGAAAAAAGAACAGGGATGCATTTTGAAGGATGAGACTTAAAAATGCCAAGTGTGTGGGTGAGTGTGAACTGATGGATTTAATAAAATGATAAAAATGATTCAATAATGCAGTCCTGTTTTGCTAATTGTCTGCTCAAGTTTGCACATGCAGTATTTTTTTTAATGACAGAGACCATTATTTATGATATTACTGTTACAAATTAAACAAATTAAAGGTGTGTTTTGTCTCACTGAATTACAAATGCAAATTCTTTATTCAGCACAAGTGAAAACAACATGAGTCCTCGTGCCTCTTGAATAATGCAATACATCCCCGAGGCCATGAATAAAACAAATTATCTAAAAAATAAAGTTCTAACAAGCAAACCTGCATCCTGCACACAAAATGATATTAATTTCTAAACAATGCAGTGATTGAGCCAAAAACACAGTGTAAACACATAAATTAAGAAGTATACTTACAGCATCCATATGTATATAAAAATAGCTCCAAAGATGTAGATGGATGTGTAGAAAGAGAATTGTTGTTTCTTTAAAAGGGAAAGAAACAATTTAAAAATGTTGAAAAGGGAACCCTGTTCAAAAGCTGCTCTGCAGAACGAGGCCTACTTGCTAATCATCTGTGCGGGGCACTAATGATAGACTGAAAAGCCTCACTAATCACTCTGAGGCTGCACTGAAAGCTGCTGAGGCTTTGGACACATGACTTGGACCTTACCGTCGTATGAAGGGAGTTCAGGTCTGTTTTAGACTGAAGCACGTGCACAGGGACATCTTATCACTCAGCATATTTTATTTGTTGCTTTAATTGGAAATTTTCATCATTATTTTCTGCTTTGGCTTGTTTTTGTGCATTTATGCTACATCTTATCAACAAATGTTTTTTTTAAAATAAATCTTAAACTGTTCGAAAGACTATTAATTTCCCCTTTAAATGGTGCCACATTTGTAAGGAACATGCATTTGTGGGATGAGCAGTAGAGCGGAGTATGTGGGTTGCCAGATCTCTTTCACACAGCTTATTTTGCTGTTACTTGTTTTCAGCTTCTGCTGCCAGTCCTGGTGCTATAAGATTGATTGCTAAGAAGCATTGATTAAAAAACAATAATCTATCAAATATCAATTTCATTTAATTTTTGTGCTAGGTTTATATGTTGTTGGTTTTAAACTTGCTGTTCTCAGACTTTAAAGCAAGATTTATAAGTCAGGTGTTTCTGCAGGATACATTTTTTCTTCATGGTGAAGTGCTTTTGTGGTGAAAGAACTTCTTGAAGCATGAGGAATAAAACAGACCATGTACTCCTCAGTTCTAGTCCAGGAGAGGAACAAAACAAAAACGCTCCACATTGATATATTGAATTCATAATGATTCAATTAAATCAAGGCAAAACAAAAACATCAATCCTCATCGTCATCATATGCCAGTTATGGATTGAAATATCAATGTCAGACTTGTTTGTATTCATGATACTTTGTGATGAGAAACATCGAATCACCATCCAAACAAATATGGGGAGACTGTGGCAGAGTGGTTAGGGGAGTTGTCCTGGAAGCCGGTTCGATCCCCCATCCAGCTGTCCCAGTTGTTGTGTCCTTGGGCAAGATACTTAACCCTTAATGCCTCTGTGATTGGCACTGATTAGTCTCCATAGATGATTGTACATGTTAGCTTTGTAGGAGATCTAGTAGAGTGCTGTGTGAATGGGTAAATGAGGACACAGATTGTAGTGTGAAGCGCTTTGAGTGTCCAGGTTGGGTAGAAAGACGCTATACAAGTACAGTCCATTTACCATATCATATTGTAATGATGCAGATTTAAATCCCTATTCTAGAACAGATTATTGCAAATCCAGAACTTCAGGCTGTAATAATGCTGTTAAATCACTTAAATGCAAACAGGTTACTTACTTGTTCTGGTGTTTGGAGGTTCTGAGTGTGAAAGAAGTCTGTTTTGTGAACCCAATTTTGATTTGAAAAGCTTTTCTTTCTCTGATATTTTAGTTCTCACAGCTGATCAGAAGCACATCAGTTAACAGCTTACTAACTGTAGTTGTGCTTTTGCTTGTTCAAAATATGTATTTGGGGTTTTCTTGTCCCGATCTTACATGTTGTTGCTTAGAAACACTAAATAAAGTGGTGTTGTGTCGAACTGGTAAAACCTTTCCTGTCCAAGTCTTACAAGGGGCTCTGACGAAGCTTTTCAAGGACAAAGGAACTGCCACTGAGGGGGGCTGGTGTGTGTGTGTGTGGGGGGGGTTACCCTTATCAGAGGCTCACAGAGAGCATGCCAACCCCTCCCTGTCGGGAATTACAAGAAATGATTCGTCACGAGAGCAGCAGCTCCCACGAAGCCTAGTGGGCTGAGTATTTACTGCACCATCTGTCTTCTGCTCTAAGCAGCTTGATGGGTCATGATGGAGCGGTGTTGAGTCAAGGTGCGCCGACTGATTTAATCCTGAGTCATGGGGCGGGCTAGGAGAGAGGAACCCCCCCACCTGCCCCTCATTGAGTCATCAAAGTAAGGTTAGCATGAGTCAGGTAAACAGCTGGACATTAATTGGATGTCTGTGTGTGAAGGTTACCTGCTCTCACTCCCTGAGGAGTTTCTGTTCAGATCCACATGTGCCACAGTCAAGGTCTGCGGGCCAAATCTGGCCCTTGTTCACTTTTTGATTGGCCCCAAAGTTAATATTTTAAATGTAAAATGGTTTTGTATTTCGGATATCTTCTTGTGATAGTAGTTTAGTTATCTTTTCTGTATTTTCTTATTATTTTAAAGTCAAATAATTTGATTTTCAGAGATGTTTTTCTGATTTGCTGGATTGTGATAAAACGTATCTCTAAGAAATAATAAATGAACAAGTTGTTAATAAACTGTAAGGCATAAGAAATGAATGTTAAAGATGTGTTTTTTTAATATGTTCTAAATGAAACAAACATCATTTGGAAAATGTTACTTGTTAGGTTTGGGTTAGTGTTAGTGTCAGGGTGTAGGATTATGGATTAGGGTTAGTTAGGGTTTCTGAAGTATTTGTTATATAACATTTAAAACCAAGATTTCTTTTTTCCCACAATCATTGCCAGAAATTGGCCCTTGGTTTAGACCAAGTTTTGGATTTTGGCCCCTTGTGCATCCCAGGTTTAGACACAAAATCAAGACAAGAACTTTTTTTTCTAAATAAATGTAGGATTTCTAACAGAAAATCTTCCATCCATAGAAAGAGTTTCACGGTTTTGTGATGGAGCTCGGTTAAAAATAAGCTGGCAGCTATCAGAGCCTAAATTCATTTATTAGTTTACAGAAAAGGGAAAATGCCCAACAATTCATTCTAATGAGTTGGCAGATTTCTGGCCTCCACGCATGTGTTCTGTGTTTGGATCACTGTCACAGCGGGACTCTACAAAGCCTATCATACTTGAAGTGCACACGTGGGAAGTGATACTCGGGTTTAGCGCTCCCTCCTCCTGGCCGCAGTTAAAATATCAGGGTTAATTAGTGAGCTGCCTGCTGTGCAGCACGGATCCTGCTAAATTAATCACATTTATTAAGCTGAGATGCTAATAATTGGCTAATTAAAGGGCTTAATTTGAACATGAATAGCACAGGCTGAATGAGAGATAGGATGATTAATTCAAGTGAAATGGAATCACAAAAGCTTATTTTATGTTTATTTAGACTTTAAATAACAAATAAGGAGAAAAAACTTTTCATTTTGCATAAATATCTATATAGTAATTATTAAATCTACTTATCTAAAGTCCACAGAAATAATAATTTAGAATAAGATGGTCTTATTATTTCCATACATTTATTTATAATAAGTATTTTTACAGTATTTTCCCATTTAAATTTTATTTTAATTTATGTCCATTCCTTCAAGACTTCTCTCTCAACAAAAAAAACCCCATAAAATTAATTGTTAAAAAAACTGCAAGACAATTTCATGCCTTTGAAAGGTTTAATCAGTTCAATGAAGAACCTCCACTAATCTCTTGGAAGTGTTTTCAATCTTTAGATCTCACCTTTTAACCTTTACCTGACAAAGTCAAGTCAAAGACCATTTCTAATTTACTTATAGATTTATGTGTATTTGTCTATTTCCTTCAATCTCAATGCCTTTTCAATTGTAAGGTGTTTAAAATGCAGCACTGCTTTTAAGGTTTCTGATGCTGAACATTTGTTCAACTATATGTTCAACCAAAAGAAGAAACAAAAATAGCATCTTCAGATTCCACTCTCTGAATTAAAAATAACCTTGTGCAATTAAATTTACTGGATTCTCAAGTGAGAAAAAGAAACTTTAGAAACTTTATTTGAAAGTGCATCAATCAGGACTTAATGTAATGTAATTTAAAAATAAGAGATATGATGATTCATTCAAGTGAAATGTTTTCACCGTATACAACTTAAAGAAATAACAGGTAAAGAACACGAAAAATAAAATATCTGTCAGAAGTGGGATTCGAACCCACGCCTCCAGGGGAGACTGCGACCTGAACGCAGCGCCTTAGACCGCTCGGCCATCCTGACGATAACATAACACATCCGAGAGATATTGGAAACACAAACATCAAGTGTTTGCAATATTTTTGCATTATTTCTGTTACCTCTATAGTTTTCTTTTTTTAATAGAAGTGACTTCTACTTATTTCCTCGGAATATCTGATTAAACCGCGTGTTCTAAAGCAGACACAGTGGCTCACATAAAACAAAAAAAAACATTTGTATTGTTTCTGTATTGTTGGGGAAAAACTGACAGCACTGCAACAACTTTATGTAACGTGATATCTACCTCGCAGTTTACCGATAATAAAAGGATTCACCTGATGCTTTGTGCTGAAACGTGATTAAAACAAATTGCGCTGACGTCCGGTATCTGCTGTTCCTCTTCTGACCGCTAGATGCTGCTGTCTTAAATACTTCATTTACACAAATCAGGAAATTAAAATGATAATCTCCACTTCACTTAAATAAAAGTGGACAGTTTTCAATTATATTCTGGCTGCTTTTGAGTTTTTGTCTGACTAGCAACTGCCTAAAGCTCAATCTGTGAAAGAAAACATTTTAATGAGGAAATATCAATAGTTCTCAAACGATTTTAGGTTTTCACTCAAAGAATATAAGTTACAGAAACTCATGAACCTGATTATTATTACAGATATTGCTAATAAGCAATTTAACAAAACTCCTCAAAATTCAACCTATTTGTCCATTTATGACTACAGTTTTCTTGTTTATTGGTAATAGTTAACGCTAACTATCCTCTAGACTATCATTTTAAAAATTTAAGTGATTTCTGTAGATCACTGAGATTTAATAGGGTCCACTACAATCTAATCTGAACCACTAGAATTTGTATGTTTTCTTATATTTTATTACTTTAATGTGAATTCTTTTCAGTATTTTGATTAATCAACCTGAGGACCCAGCATCTCTGTATACTAGTTTTAAAATTAATTCATAGTTTTACCCAAAATGCCTATTGTTCTATGGCTTTTTTGTTTGTTTGTTTTGTCCAAGTTTTCAGGAAACCTATAAAAAATAGGGGGAAAAATAGATAGGCAATTAATTTAGGAAGGCAATGATTTTTTTTTCCCTTCGGGAATGCAAATAAGATGTTTTTCAGAACCAAAATTGAGCAAAATCCAAAAGCTGTGATTCTGGAAAACACTGAATTATTTGCCTGCTGCTGCCTTGTTGTACTGTAGTAACATGTACATTTGAAAAAGTGTGAAACTGTTCATATGTTAACATTCTGAACTGCACTGGAATGGTTTATTTTGCCAATCTGATTGTGGACCGCAGCCTTTGAATGTCACCTTAGGAGTCATTCTGCATACGTGACTGTTTCTGCTTGACTTGCTTATCTGAGCTTTCAGCTATCACTGCTCTTTAAGTAGTCTGCCATCTGTAATAAACACAGTCCTGTGTAGCTCATATCCTGTTTTGAACCTGTCAACATGGTGCTTTAGCTTGAAGTGTCTGAACTCTTGGGAAAACCATGTGAGTCATTTCCATGCGTCTTGTTTTTGATGTTGGGTCTTTAAGGAAACGAGGGGGGGGACATTCAGCAGGAAGGGATTCCTCCGAACTCAGACACCCACAACATCCCAAATATTAAACCCATAATGTCAGATTGTAGGAATGGGAGGGAGCACGAAACTTATGCCAGGTTTAGCTGTAAAAACAGCTCACATCAAGGTAGAGGAAATACCGTGTGTCATAACTGACGTACTTTTATCTCTGATTAGCTTACAGTGAGTAAATGTATTTGATCTTTTAACGATCGCCTTACGTTCATTATTTAAAACCACCTCACACAGAGCCTAAAACAGATTTTTAATTTATGAATAGTTGGGCTGAAAAACATAATTATTGGATCTTTTTGTCACCAATAATATCAATATATCATAACTGTTATTTATTATAAATTGTTAAAAAAAAAACAGTGGTTTGGTTGTAAGATGACTAAGTGTTGTTGAATTACAAAGAATTGTAAAAATAGACAATTCTTTGTAAAATGACAAAAGTTTTCCATATCACACTGTGCAGTTAGCATTCCATAATTATTTTGGTAAAATGAATGATGTGCCATCATTTAATAACTGATTCAGAGAAATAAAATGATAGATTAATTCATGTAAAAGCAATTTTTACATGTTTGCATCGTGTAGCATTAAAAGTGTTGAATGATAAGAGTGTTTGGTCTTCGTTGTTGAAAAAAATATAAATTTACAAAATAAATAAAAAGGTGAAAGAAAAGAAAGTTCAAGCTTTTATTTTGGTTTTCCTCTTTTATTTCACAACCAGACAGGTTTTAGTGGATGATTCATTTACCAATTCATCTTTTTACATGTTAAACATACAAATAAAAGTCATTAAATAAAAAATGTTTGGGAAAAAATACACCACTGTATTGTATAAGTACAGATTAGATTATTGTCAGCTATTTATAACTAGTTTTAAAAACTAGTTTTTAAAACTTCATATGTCTAAAATAAACCATCAATTCATGGAAAACCTTCCAAATCATCAGGCAAAAATAAACAAAATGAGCTAAATTCAGCCAACTATAAAATAAGTCATGATTCATTCATATAAAATAGGATAAAACTCAAATTAGATTTCTTTCTACTTTATGACTTTGAATACACTTTTTTAAATGATTTAACAAATAAAAGACTTTATTTTAAATCATAAAAAGCATTAAGTCACTCAAGAAGACTTTATTATTGCTTTATTGTGTAAAAGTTAGTCAGCTAAGTTGTGCCTTCAACACATCAGTGACAGCATCTGTGCAAAGAAGAACTGCACCCAGAGTTATTCTGGGCTAATTTTAATGCATGAATTATCATTTTGCTGAAGCATCAGAAGCTTAAAGGCCCTCAGCATGTCTCGTGAGCTGTCATCAGGCAGTCTGGTGGTTTGCTTTGTCTATCCTCCACAGTAGTTGTTAAAAGGGGCCTCTCTCACACAGCTGAACTTATAACATCACTCATCTGAATCATTACGCCGTCTGCTTTTCAGGATGCACGCTGAGTAAACTCTGTTAGCGCGGGGACAGCGAGGCCAGAGCCACCGAGGCTGCTGGGTTAAAATGGAAAAGATGTGGAGGGATTCGAGATCTAAAACGTGACTCTCTCTCTCTCTGTTCTTTTTAAAATAGCTGTTGCCAAATTCCTTTAATGTTTGGACAAGGAATTATATCATTGTCAGGGACTGGGTGTCTAAACAATAAAAGCATCTCAAGATATACAAACTGTAGTGTACTGTAGTACAAATATGTAGTGAAATCCTTTACAGCCAAATGCCAACAGACCCCCACAAAAAATACTTTTTTGCTTAGTTTAATATAGAATATATTGTAAATCAATTACAAACTTCAAATTTATGATTCAATGCAACAACATAAACACTCTTAAAAGGTGAAAGATAACATTACTTGTTTTTGTTGAGTAACTGTGTTCCCCCTGAGAAATTTTGTTGAATCACCTTGTTTTAATGTCTCTAAATAAGCTGCATTGACCAGGAACTACATCTCCCATCATGTATGTCGATTATTTTAGCTGCAAAATGACAACATCCCCACCACAGGGTTCAAAAGTATCCAGGAGAAGGTAAAATTCACAGTGTAAAACAGCCCAGTTGTACCGCGTCATAAATTTAAACTGGAACGTCGTTCCAGTGGGAATTCCTTGTCGGAAATTGGGAGAGTTCCAAATTCAAGATGGCAGCTACTCACCACAACTCAACAGTGAGTAAAACTTGTGTACTTTTACTTTTATTATTAGTACATTTCAGTGTTTGTAAGAGGACATGTTTAAATGCTGTTCCCATGCAGGAAATACCACACAGAGCTCAGTTATTGTTTGCTGGCGATGCTTAGCTGTAACGAGATGAGGAACATGATGTTTTGTCTTTAGATGAAATTAATTACAACTGATCCTTTGAGGGCCTCCATAAAGCTCATGTGGCCCTCAGTGAAAATGGGTTTGATGCACCTGTCAGACTTAAATGTTTATTTTTGTTTTTAGTTTGTTTGTTTTTTTCTGTCAGGTAAAAGGTCTTCTCCTTTGCCAAATGACAAAAGGTCTCTTAAGGCACCCAGTTTGAATTGGATTGACTCCAAAAGTCATTCATTTCATCCAGTGCTTATTTCTCAGTTTCATTCAGACTCAACCAGCAGCTCTTAAGATATTTTGCAAATGGATCAGACAAACGAACACACAGACATATGCAATAAAAAACAAAACATCATCTCTCCGCCTTTGCTTTTGGTGGCTGGCAATAACCAGACTCAAAACGTCTCTTCCAGTTCTTCCCACACTGAGATCCCACGCGGAACACAGAAGGATGTTCTGTCTCTTAAATGGAACGACCACATTGCAATTAGGAAGCACAATAGGAACATCCTCCTCTACATTGAGGTGAAGAGTTACACACCCCCGGGGGAGAAGCTGCAGATGTCAAAAACAAGCCAGATAGCGCTGCAGCGTGCATGCACCCCCCGGCCCAGTGCAGTCTGTGAGGTTACAGAGAGCCAGTGCAGATGTAAAAATAGCATGCATTCTGCAGTTTTGCATCGCTCTTTTAACCTAAAACACTTGTTATGTCACAGGTTGTCCCAACTCTGGACATTCTCAGAAACATTTTAATACAGAACATGAAAGTGCTCATTAAAATGTGGAGTTTGCTGATATTCTTCAAGAAGAAAAGCACATTACTCAATCCTTTTTTTTTCTTTCTTTCTTTTTCTCATTTTTGGCTCATTCTGTTGTGTTGAGCCAAAGCTTCACTGCCTGTGTGCCGATTTGGTAATCGGGCTGCACTTTTTTTTTTTTTTTGAGTAAAAAAAATGGAAATTTAGCCTTCTCCTTCTCCGAGTTTGGCAGCGGCGCGCTGGCCTCCCTCTGCGCCTGTATCTGCTCAGAACAGGTGCCCGATCCCGCTCAGCTGCAGCATTCACAGCGCAGGTACGGGTGGGAGGCCCTTGGCTGCTCGTCCGGTCCCCCAAGTTTTCCAGGGGTCCCCATCTGCGTCCCCGCACATCCACTGCCACATGGCACCCGTCCCTCGACGAGTCTGGTCCATTCTTCGTCCGGCGACGTACACGCCTGCCTGCCACCCCACACTCTGCCTGTTTTTGAGCCACAATGAGATGAAGAATAGCTGCACCCATAATCCCTTGCTGTGCAATGTGTTTTTTTCCCTCTTCTCTTTCCTTTGGGCAGATTTAGGTCCAAGTACAAATTGTAAACAAGTTATTACTGCTGTAACACACTCTAACTGGAAATACACTCCATGTGAGAGTGCTTTCATTTGATGTAAAGTTTGCTGCGTTTAGTGTGATTAGTCCATCATTATATCTTATTGCAAATACTTTTGCAATTATACATTTAGGTTTTAACAAAAATAAAACATTTTTATTGTAAATTCTTTAATCCTACGATTTGCAAACACATATGCTAAGAAAACAAATAACCTTGAAAGAAACTGCATCATTTTACATCTTAGTGATATAAAATATGTTGATTGAATCAATCTTTTTTCTATATTATTACTGTTGATTCTGGTTCATTTAACTGAAGTGGAATTAGGAAATTGATTTTGTTTTAGGTCACAGATTTGTTTGAATTCACACTAGACTGTGTAGTGAAACAAAAATATATTTTGTTGAAAGAATTAATTGTTTTACTTCTATCAGATGTCTTATTATAAAACCAATCAAGCTGAAACAATGAGACTGAATATGTTGCACAAAAATAAGAAAATCTGTGTTTAGTATTTTCTGTCCTTGTTGTTACAATGCTTCTTTGAAATAAATATTATACCGAGCACCTGATTGGCACCTGGGAATTCAGGATTGGTTTATTGTCATACACTCAAAAAACAGATGTAGTGGATTTAATTACATCACTGTGTCAACTGGGTTCACTTAAACTGAATTAAGTAAATGTAAAGTAAATGTGTTACTTTTACTTAGTTCAGCTGAGTGGAACCAGTTGTTTGAACTAAATCCACTACTTCTGTTTTTTGATTGTATGTAGGTGAACACATGCAGGTTAGGTTAGGGTTAGGGTTAGGGTTAGGGTTAGGGTTAGGGTTAGTAGTTAGTAAAGTAGTTGAGTGTTGAGTGAAAGTAGTTGAGTGAAAGTTATACTCAAAATAATTACGACAGTAAAAGTACTTTTGCACACGCTCCAAAAAATGCAGTGTTGAATTTACTCAACCAAGTTATGTCAACTGGTTCTACTGAGACAAACTGCTTTACATTGACATAACTTGGTTACGTAAATTCCACACTTCATTTTTCAGAGTGGATAAACAGCTCTTTATATGATGAGTTCAGGTCATGCATTTGTGTAAAAGTAAAAATGTATTTTTTTAATATTTTGAATGTAACAAAATAAAAATAAAAGTTATGGTTACATTGTGGGAATTTTTTTTATTTAAGTTAATAATACGGTTTTTTTTGTGTGTGTGTGTGTGTGTGTATAATAGTTAAACACATCAATGCGTGTCATGTTCTGTCTTATAAAAGGGAAATCTCGGCCTCCATCACCAGCATCTTCCTTGGTCACGTAGTTCAAATCAGCCACTTCCTCATGACCTGAAAGTACTACATTAAGAACGCCGTAAAGCTCAGATCATCTGCTTCTAAACGTGATGTGACTGGATGCTCCCTCCTCCTCAACACAATAGATTCTGGACCAAGCAGACAGTCAGCCTCCTCTGTTCCTCCTGAGAACCTGGTCAGTGATCAGCGTGCGCCTCAGTCCCATCAGGTGGATAATCCTTTCCACAGCTGTGACGGCTCTGGGTCCATGCGCTGCTACCTCAAGCGTTGTTCGCTCAGCAGTCTTGTTTGTTTGCCCAGGGAAGTGACATGACGGCAGGGGAGGAAATAGGAAACATAACAGACTACCTGACAGACTCATTCCACGGCTTGACCTGAGCCTGGAATGAAGCCAGCCAGCAATCAGAGAGAAATAACAAGAGGAGCCTCTTTTGTTTGTTCAGTTGAAATCCTTAAAATCACACATATTGCAAATCTTAAGATCTGCAAGTGTGTGAAAATTTCAATTTGTCAAATGAATAGCATTGTGGACATCATTGTGTAGGAAAATGAGATAATCACAGCAGTGTGTTTACTGTTTCTGCAGCTCACAGATGGGTCATGTTACTATGTTGTCACATTATTCCCTCATTTGTGTCTTAGTGAAATATTGCTGCAGAAGCAGGATCTGCCTGTAGTGTTCAGAATGACTAAAGGTTTGGATGCTAATGAGTCAACTTCTGGGGAGGGACAACAGAAAAATGAAGGCTGAAAAATGGAGTGTTTTACCCTCACTTCCCGAAACTTAGTGTTCTCTCAAGATCCTCAAACAGCAGCAAAACATTCTCTCCCAGCTAAGTGTTTTTATTTTCTTCTTTTAGTTATCTGTGGCTACGAGTTGGTTTAACGGTTTGTCCACTTTTCATAGCTTTAATGAATGTGCTAATTTGAATACAACTCCACCGCGGCACGCTAAAGTTGAAAGTTGCTATAAAGGTGGAGAATAGTTTGATGAAACAATCAAATGAAAACTGAGTTTATTATTTACCTGGAGGCACCTCAATGAGTGAAGTAAAGTCAAAACCAACATTACATTTGAAACAAATGTAATGCGGTGACAGGTACCTTATGTCATAATGTAAATAAATTCAATAAAAAAACACTGTCATATATGACAATATGTTGTTTATATAATTTAACTGTAATAACTTTTATTGTCCCTCAGTGGGGAAATATATTCTCTGCAATGTTCCAGTTGTACATCTGAGCACACATGTGGAGCAGTGAGCTGCTGTTTAAAGCTCCTGGGGGGGGTCAGTTGTGGGGGTTGAAGGCGTTTGCTTAGGCAGCCGGTGTGGGGCAGACATTGTTGGTGTGGGAAGTTAAATAAAAACTTTTTTAAATACAATGTTAAAGTATCATGTATCAAGCAAGTATTTAGCTAAAAGGATTACAACAACTGCATTTTGTCAAAAGATAATGAATAAATAACTTCTGGGTATTTTAAATATCTGAAATATATTCCGAAATAAGTTTTTTGTAGTTCAGAGCAAAGGCCAAATGATAAACATTGTGGAGCCTTTAGTGCCAAGGTTGTGGACCCACCCACTGATAAAAGAGTTAAACACCCCCAGACTTTTATAGTCTTTCATCTGCTGTTTGTTGTAATAAAATGTCTAAAGCAGTGGTGCCCAAACTTTTCAGCTTTTGACCCACAAAATACCAGCAGCAGAGACCGGAGCCCCCAGGTTTTGTTGGTTGATAAACATTTTTTTCACATCAAATAAACAAAAACATAGTAACATTATTTATAATGCTCTTTTTGTCCATTTTAAGTACTAATCTTATTATTTTGTAACAACAAAGGCAAAAAAAATTCTTAGTTGTCATTTTTTAGTGTAATTAATTCAGAAAATATTTTCAAGACCCCAGCTTGATGTTTCAGGACCCCATTGATTATTATATTCTTAAAGGCATAATTATGTCGTATGTTCTGTAGAAACAAAAAGAACAAATTTATTTTGAAGTGACTTCCACTAAATTAAAAAAGACATTTGATTCAATGCTTATTTAATTTTTGATGGTTGTTTGTTGTTTACTTAATTTGATAAATCCTAAACAATGTATTATCAAGACTCTGCTCCTGCTGTGCTTTGTTGATGCTTGAGTTTGTGTCCTTGTCACAGCGTCCTACCCTGAGGTGTGATTCTTGAGACATACAGGTAGATTTTACCCAGGGAGTCTGCAGCAGCACCCCGGGCTAACCCCTAACAACTCAGAGACCGATACCCCATCAAAGACACTTTTTCTTTTTTTCCACCTCAAATGCCTCTAGCTCCACCCATCCAGCTTCCACATTCAAAAAAGGTTCAAACTGACCCCTCCGCAGAGTTTTAAACCCTGCAGGCACGCGGGGAAATGATCTAACCTCAAAGAAACGAGACCCCCTGACCTGCTGCAAATACTGCTAACATGATGAATGTTGTCATTCTGCTCAGTTTAATCACATTCACAGCAAGGTGTCAAAAGCACAAAATCAAAACGGAATATGGAAGCCAAAAGAGGTCAGATTTTGTATTTGCAACAAACGTGTAACTTGTGTTGAGACACGAAAAGCTAGGTTGCTACTGGTAAAAAAAAAAATGGTGGAAGACAGGTCAGCGCGATGGTAATCAGCCCAGCAGAGCTTCCTCCCGCCTTCTGAACAGCAGGTTCCCGTTCCCTCAACTCTGGCTCTTTTAATGCAAGGACCCATACAGGCCCAAACATCCTGATGGAGCGAGGCTTCCCACTCCCCCTTATCAGTCAGGAAACACTGCTCCTGCGCCACATCCTCTTTACAAGAAGCACGACTCAACCATTCCCAAAAAAAAAAAAAAAAATGCAGGAAAGACAAGCCAGGCTCCAGGATTTGTCAAAATCCCCTTGAATTCCTTTTGGTAAAAGAAGGACAAATTCGGAGAAACGGGGCGGGCAGAGAGAAGAGGGAAAACAAAGAGGAAAGCAGTCAACAAGGCCTTGGAATTTATATATTTTTTTATTTTATTTTTTGTACAGATTACAAAAAGGTCTGCATCAGCAAGATATACTGTGGGGTGAGGAGGTGGGTGTGAAACCGTGTGTGTGTGTGTGTGTGGGGGGGGGGGGGGGGGGGGGCCAAAAATGGC
>JARVGW010000086.1:10001745-10014560 GCA_031762495.1 Anablepsoides rubrolineatus | reverse complement strand
ATCTCTAGAACAACTGTTAGGAGGAGACTGTGTGAATCAGGCCTTCATGGTAAAATAGCTGCTAGGAAACCACTGCTAAGGACAGGCAACAAGCAGAAGAGACTTGTTTGGGCTAAAAAACACAAAAAATGGACATTAGACCAGTGGAAATCTGTGCTTTGGTCTGATGAGTCTAAATTTGAGATCTTTGGTTCCAACCACTGTGTCTTTATGTGCAATGCAGAAAAGGTGAACAGATTGACTCTACATGCCTGGTTCCCACTGTGAAGCATGGAGGAGGAGGTGTGATGTGTGGGGGTGCTTTGCTGGTGACACTGTTGGGGGTTTATTCAAGATTGAAGGCATACTGAACCAGCATGGCTACCACAGCCTCTTGCAGCGGCGTTCTATTCCATTCGGTTTGCGTTTAGTTGGACCATCATTTATTTTTCAACAGGACAATGAACCAAACACACCTCCAGGCTGTGTAAGAGCTATTTGACCAAGGAGAGTGATGGGGTGCTGCACCAGATGACCTGGCCTCCACAGTCACCGGACCTGAACCCAATCGAGATGGTTTGGGGTGAGCTGGACCACAGAGTGAAGGCAAAAGGGCCAACAAGTGCTAAGCATCTCTGGGAACTCCTTCAAGACTGTTGGAAAATCATTTCAGGTGACTCTTGAAGCTCATCAAGAGAATGCCAAGAGTGTGTGAAGCAATAATCAAAGCAAAATGTGGCTACTTTGAAGAACCTACAATAAGTATATAATTCCACATGTGTTAATTCATAGTTTTGATGCCTTCAGTGTGAATCTACAATAGTAATAGTCATGAAAATAAAGGAAACTCTTTGAATGAGAAGGTGTGTCCAAACTTTTGGTCTGTACTGTAGATCTATGTAATTAACCATAATCCCAACTGTACATTTTTGAGTCATTGAGCTTCCTTCCTTTCTCCCGTTCATTGCTTTGATTCACCTTTTCACTCAGTGGTTGGTTTTTAACCAAAATTAAGGATTTAGGTTTATTTAATACATAATGTAGCTCAAACTGAAAATCACCTATAATGAGCAATTTATTCATAGAAATTAAGATTTATTTATTTATTAATTTTTTTAGAAAACAGAAAAATAGAGGTAAAACAAATGTCTTCATGCTGCAAATTGAAGTCATGTTTTCAAAAAAAATTGCGAGCAAGTTATTAGTCATGATTTTGAATCAGTGGTCGTTTGGCGACAGGTTCACCGACATCCTGCCACAAGGGGCCTACAACAAATCAAACGTTATTAGAAAATTCTGGAAATATTTTACATGCAATGTGACTGCTGCTGAGGAAGACATTTTCCCCAGCCATTCACCATTTCCTCCTCTTCCTTCTTTCCCTCATCTTTTTTAGTCTGAATCCAATCTGAATGCTCTTTTTATGTATTGTTGGAGTGCCATTTAAGTGAGATGTTTTTGTTCTGAGTTGATTCTTCAGCAGCAAAAAAATAAAATAAAATACCAGTCACCATTTCTTATGAGTCACAATCAAGCTTCTATAAAAATCAAGCCAACACAATGTGACATGCTCGGTGGTTGCGATAGCTCTGTGCCGCCATCTTGTAATCCGCAGGCTTCAGTTTTTTGTGGCAATGCCTGCAAAGGGGAGCAACCAAAAGAAAAACAATAACAACTGTATGACATACTTGTGTCTTTCACAGTTTTTGAAACTGCCCTGTGTGTCAGACTTTAGATGAAATTGAACAGCATGATTGGGGCTAAACAAAGTTTTCCTCAACGCAAAACCTTGACTAGACCACCAGAACTTCTAACAAGAGGAATATAAGGCCCTTCAGGTGCGGTGCCATTAAACAAAACTTTCCAGCTTTCCACTAAAAATCTATACTCCCTGTTAACTGCACAATGGCATCCCCTCTGCTTGGGAGAGTGAAGATGAGGGTTAGAGCTGACAGCACCAAACAACATGTAACTGGGATTTGGGAAGCTGGCTGGGGGCCACTTTAGAACTGCCTGTGAAATTACTCTCAGGAGAGGAAGAGGCTGAATGAGCAAGGGAAGAAAAAAGGGGAGAGTGACTGAGAGAAACATCGTCTTCATCAGGAAAAGGTGGCTTGAGCTCAGTATGTGGCTGTTCCTCACTGCCTGGGGATTCCATTAGACTCTGATCCGACAGCAGAAGAAATGCTGTGCTGTGCACAGGCTGGACAGCAACACATACAGATCCAGTCAGCATTACTGGCAGCCCTGGAGAGCTTTCTTAGTGTGAATCACAGAGGGCAACATGTTAATAAAAAAAACTGAGGAGCAAAGTTTAGAGAGGTTTCTGTTTGTTTCCAGTCGTTTTTAAACCTATTTGGAGTATTATTTCTTCAGAAAATTAATGAGCATCACTGAACTCTTTATATGAACGTCATATAAAACCCAATTTGAAGAAAATGGTAACACCAGAACAATTATTGAAAGAAAGAACAGATTCAAAACTAATAGTTTGTGGAGGTAAATTTTCCAACTATTACTTTATTCCAAGAGTGATTTAACTTGACACACACCTTAAAAATAATTTTACAAATTAACTGAATTAGTTAACGTAATACCTCAGTACCATACTTTTTAGAATCTCAATTCTAAAAAGTATGGTAAAAATAGGCACAGTTGACGAGTGGAAGGTTGGAAAACACACCTATCATCAAGCCGTGTCTACCCCTTCTCCCCCCATACCTCCTCCTTCTCTCCTACCAGACGCAAAACCCCAGGAAAAGGATGCGCTCAATGCAGTGTGCAGCTCTGAGATAAGGCTCCTTCAGCAGAGGAGCGGTCTGGCTGGCTATCGGGCCCTTCCTGATACACTCACTCCCCTGGCGGGGAAAAGGGTTGGGCAGGGAACACAAGGAGGGTCCATAGAGGGTCCCAAAAAAAGGAGAGGGTGGAAAGACATTCAACAGGCCACCTCCTTCAAGACACTCCAGTTCAATCTTTCCCTACTAATGTAGCCAATAGAAAGCCGATGGCAAAACATCCGCCCGGGTGCCAAAATACTGAAGCCAACGTATTTAGAGGAAAAAGTCAATGAAGCCAGGAGAAATGATGGAAAACGTTCTCTGGAATGCATGCTGAAGTTTTCAATAAAACCCAGCAAGAAAAACTAAAGTTTCTAAAACATCATTCAGTTTGCTGATGATGTTGCTCGGTACACAAGTCCATTGTATTTGTATTATCAAGATCTAAAATCCAGAACCAATGCTTTCAGAAGTGTTCTTTTTTTGCATTTATTCCAAATCTGCAGCCATTATACTGATAAATCAATTTTTTTTATCTGCAACTCCGTGTATACAAGTAAAATAAACAAAGAATATGACTTTTTGCTTCATATAAAACATTGTAAACACTCAAGTGAGATTAGGGAAAAAGATCATGGGTAATGATGACAGGTTAGCTGGTTATACTGGCTTTACTAATAATCCTTAAACTGATGACTCAAATGCAAAGTTGCCACGTTACTTGTACCAGAGTTTTAAAGTTAAAATAATGTAGTTTTACATAAGTAGGGAACTGTTGACAAGGTTTATCTTGTTAATTAGAATTTGATTGTGAAGCAAATGCCCATTTATTTTCTTAAAAATTGCCTCTTTGCAGTACTGGTCTTTTTTTCCTTTTCAATAATTGCTCAAATATATTGGTTGGGTCTGTAATTGCATGAGTGTGCCCTCATTGTCCTGCCACAATAATAAATTTGGTGATACTCTGGGTCTATGGATCAGGGCCTGATTAGCCAGCTGTCTCTCCCTGATGAGCGCACAAGTCCAGCAGCCCATCCTTCATCAGCATGACGTGGGTGGACAGAAAAACAGGTGGATACCTTATTCCATGGCAAATATATGTAAACGCCACAGTAGACTATCAGGATGCTTTTAAATATCTCAAAAAAAAATCCTAAAGCTAATTTCCCTTTTATCTGCAAATAGAAATAGATTAAAACGGACAACCAGGAGGCCACTGAAATGCAAATAAAACAAGACCTTTGCTAAGAACAAACATTGTGTGTAGCTAAAACAAAGTGTTGAAAAACTGCAATTGTCCCCAAAAATGTTAATTATAAATAACAAATAAGGACAACAGTATGCATGCATTATGACTGGCCTGTTGTTAATCACAAAGATTTAAAGGCAGAAAATTGGGGTCCCACACCCCAACCCTAGGGAGGGAAGATACTTTGATTTATTAGATTAAAGAGTCAGTAATTAAATGGTAGTCTGTGACTAAACAGCTAAGAGGGCCTGAAATCTTAGAGCGGTTAGCTCTACAAGGCAGTAATTATCCAGCTCCTATGTATTGTAGCTGAGGCCTGTAACTATGAGACAGACACCCTATTCTTTTTTTCCCTTCTTTTTGTGCTGCGCTAATCTGTAAGTGTCAGGAAGCTGGCAGCAAGCTGGCAGGGAGCAGTCCACAGAACTGCCAAGGAGGTAAATGGCAAATGTGTGGCTTCTGTGTTTACAGGGGAGGAGGAGGTGGCGGGGAAGGGGGGGGGGGGGTGTTTTTGGCGGGTCTCAATATTTTCACCGGTAAAAGTAAAAGGGTCTGTCAACAAACATGCTCAAGACAAAAAGAAAGCTTTTGCTTCAAGCAATTAGATGTTATCTGAGAAGTGGTCTACAATGAGTGCAGCACACTGCATGAGCGCACCGGCCCATTCAACCTGCAGCAATAACCGTGCTGCACTGATGCACGTTTACACCAGAAGGCCCTTTCAACAGATCAGAGCTGCAAGTTGATGGATAACTGAGACAAAAAAAAGTCTTTGCTTAGTAGTTGTATTTCTATTCATAGTGTTAATTATAGGAATCAACAGACTTAAACTCACCACACAAGAAAATACAATGAAGCTGCCTGGTATAAACTTGTAGACACCAATTACTAGCTAGTTGAAATGCTTTTTAAAGGCAATATTTCTATTTAACTGCATGTAGTAAAAAAGAAAAATAAATGTCAAAGTGAAAAAAAAATATTAAAACAATTATTTTAAATTAGTTTAAAGATTTATAAAAATGTTTTTGGATATTTTGTCACACTTAAAACTTGTTTGTACATCTCCGTTTTTTTCTTTTCTTTTTTTTTTACCTATGATTGTTTGCAGACACTTTTTGTACTAAAATGACATTTTAGTTCTGTGTTGTCAGCAAAGTTTTACTGCTCAGCTCCGCCCATCAACTCCCAGGCGCCTTGGTGACACATCTGCCAAATGTTCAAGCCCCTAACTCATGTCACCCCTGCTCTATATTCCTTAACACGGTGGTATCGAGGGAGCCCCTGCTGACGCACAATTCTTCATGTGGACGATGCGTGGGCAGCAAAACCCTGCAACAGGTGCCACCCGATGAGGCCTGATCCTCTGTTCTTTGTATCTGAACAGGAGTGGGAGTGGGAGAGGCCGCAGGGGTTGCACTGACCTGAGATCAGGGCGCACCATACCCGCTGTCTGGCTGGAGGTTCAGACATCAACTCAAGGATTGTACCAAATTATACTGAACCATTTTTCTTCTCTGACACTTTAAGGGAGTAAAGAACTAATGAATAGATTAATGTTGGACCAACTTTAATATTTGCGGTGGTCACAAATATTGGTTGGTTGTACTTTTTAAAAAAGGTCAAAGTTGTAAAGTCAAACAAGTCACAGAAGAAAAAAAGTAGTCTTAAAAACTTGACAAAATAAAAAAATTATCCAGTTTTCTTTTTTAGTTGTTACTTGTTGCATTCTTTCTCATTATGCTGCTTAATCTAAATCATTTAAAACAATTTAAATTTAAAAGGTAAATGCAAAACCAAAAATACATTTTATTTCTCAATGATCTTTCCTACTAAAAGAAAAGGGAATCTAGGAGGAAAAATAAAACTACTGCTCATTTCCACCTTTCAACTGGGCTGGCGGCTTTAAAAAATGACTAACTTTTGTTGATGTATGAATCGGCGGGGAGTCTATTTATCAGCAGGCCCTCTGCGGTCGCCCACTTGGGTCCCTCAAGCCACAAGCCGCATCGCTCCCCTTTGACTGATTAATTAGCCAATCAGAAGACATTTTTCACTGGGCGGCAGAATGGTTTATTTCAGCTAATGCCGGGCTTTCGAGCCGAGGCCCGTTGGAGCCTCGTCGGCTCTTTCGGCCTGCCTGAGTGGCTGGGCAGCGGGGCAAGGGAGATAAATCAAGCTGGGCTGGCCCTCCATGTGGCTCCCCTAACTAAACCCCCTGAGGAGGGCATGAGAGCAGGGGTGGTGGAGAAAGGGGGAGGAGAGAGAGCCGGACGGCCAGAGGCGCTGCTCGCCCGCCGATAAGCACAGGGAGCACAGGGCTGCCAAAGTCCCTTCATTTAGGAGTGGCCGGGGCGTTTTGATATCTCGGCAGAGAAAGCCTGTCGTTTGTCATGTGGTGAGTAATTGTGTTGAGGGGTGCAGGAGGAGGCAGGAGCTAGAGGAGGCTCGCAAGCGTGGGATAGATGATGGATAACAGAGGATCATGCAGATGGACAGATGCTATACCAAAGCTTCACTGTTCAAGTACAGTAAATTACGGCTTTAGGCATACATTTTTTATTACCAAAATAAATTTAAAAAAATAAAGCTTTGGGTGAAATGGTTGTCATCAATTTCTATTCTTAAATCAGAGGTCTTTATATAGCAAAACACCTTGCACCAGAAAAACTGTCGTTTGCCCAAAACAAAAGCATGATAGAGGTGCTTAAAAGCTTAACCTTTGTTTTGTGTTCTTTTATTATGTTATGTTTTCTATTAAATTAGGTTAATGAGGCAAGTATTTGCTGGTAACATAATTAATCTAATGATCTAATCTGAAAACATTTTCAAATGTTTTTGGCTTGGATTTTCCCTCCAACTTTGTCGACAGTTTCATCAAGTACTTTTCTATGTTCATAAAAAATGTTTCAACTTGGAAAAAAAATGCATTTTATACAGCACAAATATATAAAACAAAAAAGTTTGCATCTTACCGTAATTAGAAAAGGGGACTGTAACGTAAATGTTTAAACAATTTGTAGATAATAAATTTAGATGTCAAATAAACGTTAGAAGCCTACGTGTAAAAACACAATTAACATATTCTTCTCATATGTTCTCACGCTATTTTAACACATCTAGTGGTGCCTTTGATGAACAGAAGGTTGTGGGCCAGTTGACAGTGTCTGTGTGCTTGTCTGTTTCATGGAGCGTTGTGAGCAGCGATAAGGGGCAAGCAGGAAACACATCACGGTGGAGGAAGGAAAACACCCGCAGTGGGGGGACTGGTGGAAGGGATGCTGGAGAGACAGCAGTGGGTGGTGGATGAAGAGCTGGAAGATTCATGAGGGGAAGGTCTAAAGAAGTCCACACAGATTTGTTTAGGCCTCTGAGCCTTACCTTGCCAGGATGCAGATAAGTGCTAATGTGATAAAACACACCAGAAACCCAAAGCTCCATCCATGTATGCATATAACTCTTTGGGGCATTGTGATTCTTCTATGGAAATTTACAGCACAACACTTTTTTTGTAGAATTGACAAAATAAAAGCAAAGATCACCAAAAGGTGAAGGTCACCAACAGAGCCACAAACTCACTGGAGATCAGGCAAAATGCCTTGAGCTAGATTGGTCAATCACCCTTTTTACCTCCTACCTGCAGCCTCAAACGTTGCTGAGCTTCAACACAAGACCTCATGGGAAACCATTGTAATGTTTGTCAGTGTTTTCAATATGGTCAATGGTGCCCCTTCTGGCTGAAAAATAACAACCCATAACCAACCGATTAGAGAGAAAATGATGGTGTGTGTTGTCTGCATTTCCAATGTTATTCAGCTAGGGAGGATCTGCCATTGTGATGTTGTGGCCCAGCCCCTGCATGGGAATAGAGAGGGTTTTTGTGCACAATTTATGGATTCTTAAGCTGCCAATTTTTTTCCAAGACAAATGTTCTAGATAAACAGGAATAAAACAAGACAGGATTTTCTTTGCACTGGTATTCAAAAAGATAATTTTTTCTTTGTCCTGCTGGCTTTTCTGATTTGAGTCAATTAAACTTGTGACTACCAATCTGTTTAACGACACAAAAATACATTCATTCATCATAGAGCAACAGTGCTCGTTTCACCTTTATGTCTGTGTAAGTCTGCCGTGTTCATCAGCAAAAAATGCAATTGACCGTTTGCAACTACATCACCTAATCACATGGAGGCGCCATGACGGACGTTGGAAGTGAGGGAGGGAAGTATTGAACCAAGCAACTGTGATTGTTTCCCCAAGTTGTTTTTGCCAGAATATCCGTGGATGTTTTCAGTAGAGGCCTTAAACTTTTAGGGTGCATTTTCATACACTCAGATAGTTCTAAGTGGAAATTTTTCAGATGGTAGAACAGACACCAGCACATTTAACAGCAAGCTTAAAGCTGAAGTTTGTCGAACCTTCAACATGGACCACGTCTATGCCACTGAATTTAGTCTTTGCTTTCATATTGATTATTTTGTCTACTACTTTTTTAACTGTGGATGCTTGTTCACTCACATTATGGCATTGCGCTGCAGGTAGCATAGTGATAGTGCTGAGCACTGGTGTGAAATCTATTGATCGAATTACTTTAATAATAATCACATCACGGTAATCAAAACATTTTTTACCCTGAGATCGATATTGAATTATTGTCCTGCACTTGTATGAAATATATGAATGTTAATCTTCTTACTTTGTAAAAAGTGTTTATTGTAAATCCATAAATACACTGAGGGCTGCCAGTCCTTACGATTGATGGTTGCTATTCATCCATCAGTCTTGTCCTTGTCCAAATGTGATAAAATGACAGGTTTGGTTTGTTTCCATGTCTGTCTGTGCAGCTGACCGCCTAGCACCCTCATGCATGTCATGTTGTGTTGTACAGACTGTAAATTACATGAGTTTTCCTCTGTTTTGCAGGTATATGTAGTACATATACAAAGTTTTGATTGATTTTTTTTTTCAATAACTCAGCTTCCAAATCTATTTTACCTCTCAGGGCCTGTAAGACATAATAACCATCTCCCAACCTGCTATGCTGCTAGAATTAAGTCCTGTTCCCCCCGTATCACATGTAAATAATAGATTTTTTTGGGTGAAAATTATGGATTTCCGAGGTTTAAAATACAGGTAAAAGCCCAAAGGGGTTGACATGAATGTACCCTATGACTATTTTTACAGGGAAATCAACTAAATAAAAGGGATGTTAGGCCACCAACCGTCTGTTTTTTTGACTAGCTGTACAAGAGTTTACACATAGATTGTAATGGTGAAGTGGGCTGCTTTCTCACAAGCATGACATCAGGTGTAAAGGGTCAGTACAGGCTAAATGTTACATTGAATTAGCCTTTTATCTATTTGAACAATACAGGTCATGCGACACTTGCAGCACCTGTGAATCAAAAACATCATAATTAGTAGATGACATAATATTTATTTTCCGTTAATATGAACTCATGACCTGCATCCACAGGCAGGTTAATTTCACGAAAAAATATTTTTCAAGGTGAGCAAAAAGCCATTTCCAGGCAAAAAAAATGTGTCTTCGCCTGTGAGTTATCTTTTAAAAGCATGAAACCTATCATGTCATCAAGTGCCAAAGTGACATCTGAAGTGGCCAAATACTGTTGCCACAAGCAAAATAAACTTTTATGCAAGCGTCATCACCTAGGATTTCAGAAAACCTCACAATTTTGACTTTCCTTTAATAATTCCTTCTGGCAGACTTAACCCACTGATGTGACGCTTGGAGTCAAAAGCAGAAGAAAAAAAAATAAGGGAAGTGTGAAGGAGAGTAGGAAGCAGTAAGAGTGAAAATCCCTTAACTGGATTTAAGTGTTCTTGCCACCATCAGTGGCCTTTTGGCACTGTTAAAGCTGTACACGCAGACATGGATAATCTACAGCCAGAGGCTGCTTGGGAACCGGGCCCTGCAGTAGCACAAGGATCGCGTAATACCAGAGTCTGTTAAGGCCATCAGTACCGACGGTCACTAGCAATTACAGAGACAAATAAGCTCAAGCCACCTGGACAGTGGAATATCAACTCTTCTCAAGTCTCAACTATGACTAAGTTAAGAAAGATAGGAGGTTGGCTCGTTCCATTTCGATGACAAAAATAAATAGATTATGGCAACGTGGTTCATAAAACAAAGGCTCATACCTGCTCTTGGTCATTGGCAGATTTTGCTCTCTTCCCAAAGATACAGTTGAGGTCGGTTTCACTACGAGAAGATAGGTCCTTTCCTGAAAGCAATAAAGACAATAAATATGTGAAACCCTGTTTTGGGTTCTGTTACTTTGCCTCAAGTAACTTAAGGTAATTTCAACAATGAGATCTGTTAACCTAGCACTACCCAAACTTTGTAGTATTTGCCAATTTATGTAACAGGTAGCAATCAATTCAAAGTGAAATTTGTACATCTATGTGAGTGAAATGTGGTCAATAAGTAAACACAGCAGAGGTCTGCATGGTTTACTTTATAGCTTGAAGGATAAAACAGCTAAGAAAAATAAACTGACAGCATGTCTACATAGTCCCATTTTTAAGTCGGGCCTCAAAGACTCCTGAAGCACGCAGTGGTCTGTCTCAAGCCCGGGTCCTGTTCATACAGCTGCATCCTCTTCCTTCAGCGGGACTCTGATAACATTTAGTTATTTATTGCTTTTAAGCCTCTATCTCCTCTGCTCTTGACTTTGAAAGTCACTGTGGATGCAGGTTTAAGAGGTAACACCAAGAAAGTATGTTGTAGACTAAAACAAATGAGGAGGGGGCCCGGTGGTGTTTGTCATCTACTGAACTTAGGTCAGACATGAAATTATGCCAGAGCTGACATTTCTAGTGTTTGGAGAAGGAAGCATGCATCCACGTTTTTCTGCTGAAAGGTGAAAGTGCAAATAAAAGTTCTGATAAAAAGAAGCTTAAAACCAATTTTCTCACAGGCTCCTAAAATGTAAAAAAATATCATTAAGAAGCATGAAACTTGTTAGTGTAGGATAGAAATATGCAGTTGACGGTTGTGATTTAAAAAGTCAGGAATGATAAGCACAGCCAACCAGTCAAACCAGACTTACAGGGCATTCAAACTAACTGACAAATGTACAAATGGCACAGATTTAATTACAGATGGTATCGCATAATGATGCCAAAAACATGTGAAAGTTGTAGGTGGCTTTTATGAAAAACAAAAAAGGTACAGCTTTTCAGCTTGTAAATATGCTACAATTATTGTGATTAGTTTGGTTCTGTCTAAACCTGCTATTTAGATAAAATCCAATTAATAAATAAACCCAAAGCTACAATAAAACCACCACACAGAGCAGTGGCTGGAGATCCGTAGCTAAATTCTGCATCTACCACCCTGGCTGGCCTGACAGTTGATAGATGGAGGCAGCAATTAAAACTGGGTTACTGGTTTATGCTTTGGAACCGAGATCTCTGTGCCTTTCCCCACAAACAAAGACCATCAATCCTCAGCGCTGACTAAAAAAGGGAGCCAGCATAAACGAGATATCAATAAAAAAAAAAACAGGACACTAAGGAGGCGGCCAGTTTAAGAAAGAGCGGCGCACATTTGGAAAGCTTTCTGATGCTACTTTGGCCACAAGAGTTTATTCTAATATAAACTTGGAAGCTAAATGATTTCAGGTATTTACTCAAGAACAGATTCAACTACTGATTTTAGCACCAAAAAGGGCTGACCTTTCCGCTTCACAGTCGGTTGTTGGGAGAACTATATGAGAGTATTACCTGACCTTTCCAGCCTCTCTTATAATAAGCTTACCGGCAGTAAATCTATTACCAAGCCTTTACTTGGCAACAACCGCACAGAAAAGGGAGTCAGCATCAGAGAAGTCAGTGGAAGCATGCAAAGAGGCGTGGCAGATTATACGTTGCCACGTAACCCTGTGGTGTCCTGTGGCAATTTATGATCACAAACAGAACATATTGTGGCACAGAGTCTCAATGGGAGGAGACAAATAACAAAAAATAAAAGGTACAAGACATCCTGTAGTTGTGGCCTACAGCTTTAAGACAGCCCCAAATATTTTTACCACATAGAGAACTCAATAAGCTTTCACGTCCCAAGAACACTGATAGCCGAAGATTATAAAAATCACTTAAGGCACCCTGAAAGCTTTACTTTCATAATTCCAATTAAATGACAAGTTATTTTAATAAAAGGAACAGCAGCAGCATATAACGCTCCATTTGTGTTTTTTTATCTGACATTTTAATATATAAAAAAACTAGGACGTTACATTGTAGTACAGCTTTGTCTAAACCAGGGGTGTCAAACTCCAGTCCTCAAGGGCTGCTGTCCTGCATGTTTTAGAGGTTTTCCAGCTACAACACACCTGATTCAGTGACTGAATTAACTCTTCAAATTGGGCAGAAGCCTGTTAATCATCCAGCAATCAAAATCAGGTGTGTTGGAGCAGGAAAACCTTAAAACATGCAGGATAGCGGCCCTCGAGGACTGGAGTTTGACATCCCTGGTCTAAACTGTCTAAAGCTGGCAGAAAGAATAAAAAAATAGTGTCTCATCCTCCAGCTGTGCACGTTTTCAAACCATAATTACCTTTGATAAATTAGCGTGTTGTTCTTGAAGCTTTCCTTTGTCTCAAATTGTACAAGTACTAGAGATGGTTGAGCTTTTCAATTCAATTCAATTCAGTTTATTTATATAGCGCAAAGTCACAACATGCGTTGTCTCAGGGCACTGTACATAAAAAAAAGAGAACAATCTAAAGAAGAAGCCAGCAGATTGTGTTGAATCACTTCATCACAGTCTCCCATCCTGAGCA
>JARVGW010000086.1:9987359-10000646 GCA_031762495.1 Anablepsoides rubrolineatus | reverse complement strand
GTGCCAAAGCAGGGAAACAACTAAAACATGCAGGGCAGGGGTCCTTGAGGACCAGGGTTGAGAACCACTGATCTAGATTAAAGCAAGAAGAAAAGCATTTTTATCAAACTCTTAATGTTCTTGCCTCAAGTCTTCTATGTTGTTAGAAAGTCGTCTTTTTCTAGGTCCTTTCAAATTAAGACAACAAAAAAATGTTTTAAGAGGGTCTGGAGGAGAAGCTGAAGCCATGTCTTATCTGACAGGGTCATCTAATAGGTCAGAGGAGCTGCTGTTTGCAGTAAATGGAGACACCAGATGCCCTAAACAGGAAACAGGAACTTGCTATGGAATGACGTAAAATACTAAAGGTTCTTCCAGGTGAGGCAAAAGTTGAGATTTGTTTTGTCCAGAGCGATGAGCAGATGAGGTAGATTTGAACTCAGTGACCCACAAATCCAGAAATGGTAAACTACTAAAACAGGCATTCACAGGTCCCAACATGTAATAAAACCTCTGATGAATGCCAGTCATTAAAAACTATTTCATCATGAAACTATGCTGCAAGTATCACACAGCTCAGCAATAAACTATGTTTTGTTTTGCTTTTTTACGTTAGCCTCCAGTGGTCCTGAACACCAAACTCCTCCTTGAGCATATCAGTGTACTGGCCTTGACCAGCAAATCTTAACTTCCTGACATGTAAAGGGTAATGAAAAGAGTAGAGAGAGATATAAATAACTTCAACCGAGCACTCACCGGGTCAACTGACCCGACACAGTAAGACAGAACTCTGATCAGCGTCTGTGGTGTGAGACGAGAGCACAAGTCTCAATAGGTCAAGAACTCTGTACCAGCCGTAGATGTACACACGCAGAAAACTTAAAGTTAAACACGTCACATCAAGTAGTCGTTTCACAAGTAGAAAGCTAGAGCACGGTACAAAAAAGTGTTAGTTTTAAACCATAATCTCCAACTAGGATGCCTAAAAACTGCACCCACCTTTAGTGAATTTCATGTAATGGACCCTCTTTTTGGATGTTTTAGATTTCTCTTCCAAGCTGAAACCTTTCTTCTCATCTGATGGAGCTTCTACAGCTGGAAAAAAAAAGTGCACAAATATCTAAAGATGTGTTTTTGAACTAAAACACAGTGCATGTATCAAGTGTTTTATCAGGAATTTCAGATGTCCTTTGATGTCTGATATGGTAATAATGATGTTTAACACTTTCCCTCTGTTCTACAATATTTGGTTTGTTCTTAATAAAATGTTGAACCAATGCGCCATCTGCTGTCCAAAAAGACAACCAACAGACCTGAACTACCTTTAAGCATGTTTATACAAGAGAATATAAACAGAAAATGTATTTTGAAATCAGAATGACTACAAATCTGTGTTACATGTCCTTTTGTAATATGACACATATAGAGTAAAAAATCTATTCAGACTCTGGTTAAAAATCTTGATCATGCTTTGAGTACATACCATTGGTTTGACCATGGTGGTTGTTAAGTTGAGCAAGCAGCTCATTGAAATCATCTTGATGAGCAATCCATTTATCCTGCAAAAAACACAAATCTCAGCAAAACAAAGCTAGGGGGAAAAAAACACCATTCTTACATCTTTGTCATTTTGTGCATTTTTAGAGAAATATGTATATATATCCTGTGGTATGCAAAGGGAAAATGTAAAATCAGCAAAACTACCAAATTGGTTAGTTCAGAAGAAGTGACTAAAGGTTAATTTTGATTCTAAAATAAACTTGTGTCTAACGGCACTCACCTCATGACTGGCATTGGCCCCAAGCCCGTAGTTATTGTTCTTGATTCTTACTTTGATGTGGTCTGTTGAGCCTTGTTCACTCCTCCCAAGTCCCTGGAGATACAATAAAAATATTTACGGACATGCGTTTCCAAATCTTTTATTTAAACAATGAGTTACCCTGTCACCTCTGTATCTTGATTACGTAGTTATGAAAGAAAACAGTTGCAAGGACTCAAATACAAACTATGAGCTTTAATTCAAGAGGTAAAGAAAAACTCGTTTACATTTTCAATTGTCCATTTTATCAACAAAAGTGCAGCAGCATATGTGTACCTGATTTTATATATATTGAAAACCATGTTAGCATAATCTGACTCACTCTGCCCTTGGACCAGCCCATTCGCTCCAGCATCTTCTGGCCAAACTTGGAGTCATCGTTGCTCCAAGTGCTGTTCCTGGGGTCAACAGACCACTTCCGTTTCCTGCGGGCTGTTAGCAGTGCAAAAAATATCTTTATCACATAACAATCTGCCAACATTAGACACTTGACAAGCATCTAAATTCACAATGATGATAATAATGCAATCATTAGAGTTGGTTAAACACTATGTATCATGATGAATTTAATAGAATTCCTGTCTATGAGTGCAACTCAAAGGATGCCAGTTAGAGTAATTACCTCAAGGGAAATTGTAGCGTGAATAATGAAATGAAACTCAAGATTAGCAAATGAAACGTAAACGATGAAGCAGACCACTTACGTAACAACAAAGTCTGTATGTGTGAGACATTTAAGTACCCGACAACAAAGTGAAGATAAAATACTTATAGTAAACTGACACCGCAATTCAGTAGAACTATCCCGTTTAGAACAATGCTTTAACTACACATAAACTGAGAACAAAATACTGTAGTTTTGATGCAAAGTATGTTAGCAAACACGTGTTTAATCTCGGACCCCCACAAGCTAATGCTAGCTACCGGCGTAACGCTTTAAAAAGTAAAACAAGAATAATATCGGATTATAAATATACACTGGGAGTATTTGTGTTTTGGCTACAATAAAATTAATAAAAAGTCAATGTAATCACAAATTTAAAACAAAAATATTTGTCATATTTGTGAGAAAATCTACATACGTTCAGCTAGCATGGACATCCTGGGGTCCTTGAGCAGGTTGCCTGAACGCAAGTCCAGACTAGAGGCGGTCCTAGATAATGCCCGAGTACAATGTTTCTTTTCTTTTCTTTTCTTTTTTCTTTTCTTTTCTTTTCTTTTCTTTTCTTTTCATCATGTTAATTTTTAATTTTTAAACGTTACTAATAATATTATGTGACTACAATATGGACAAAAAATGCAAATATACCCTTGTAAAATATATTTAAATATACCATTTTCAAAAATAATAAAGAAATTATGTGTTTGTGCAACCTTTTGTATTCAAAATAATATTTAGAAAGCATTTTATTAGTCAGTATCGCAACATTTTTTTCTCCATTAGGGGGCGCGCAGGCTTAACATACTAGCCTGACATTGAATCTGTTCATGCACCCATGAATGGAGGTGGGATTCTTTGGTGGCAGGATTTGTGAATTTAATCAGAGAAATGCAAACACTGAAATATTCATGTTTTTCTGTGTAACCTGATCATGTTTTTTACACAGATTTTCATTGAACATGCAGTTGTGTTTGTGTGGCTTTGTCTGTGAGAACATTTTTCAATGACATTTACATTCCTTTGACATGTTTAGTTCTGTCTAGTGTAAAGAGGAAATGTCTCTTTTCTTAAAACAAATATCACTTTCAGGTTGGTCTAAGCCAGTTTATGTGAAACTCTAATTTAAACCCAAAGCTGCACCTAAAGTTTCCTCATCATGGGATTAGGGCAAGACTGTGTGAAAGAGGCCTGGACAGGGACCTGCGTCAGTAAATGCTGTTATCTTAACACACCAGACAGTTTTGAGAGGGTTGGTTAGTTCCCTTTGAAGAAGAGTTGTGTGTGTTTAAGTCATTGAGGCTTTATTTAGAATTCTGAAAAGCTCTTGTACTCAAAGTCTCACAGTGTCTTAAATTTTCTAAAATGTAAATTATCAAACTCAATATTTCTTAGTACAACAAAATTGTTCCAAGTACTTAATTTGGGTCAAGATAAATTCGATTTAAAAACGGACAAAAGAAACACCAAAAAACTTAATTATCTTAAATAAAAAAACAGACTTGAAGTTATGCAACAGGGGCTTCAATCAGGAAAAAGAAGAGTCACATAAGTTTACTGCATGACTCAACAGCCCGAAACTGTAATACAGTATTTTACTTTCTAGTAACGCCCCCAGAGTTTCTGTCTTTGGGGTAAATGGTGGGTCATGGATACATGTGGTAGGAGACTGATGCCATAGCAACAAGACCCCATGTGTAGTAACAGCAGTGGCACAGTGTGTATGTGTGTGTGTGTGTGTTGTGTTGCCTCGTCCTTCACTTGTGTCCAAGGCAAACATAATCTGCTGCGCTCTGTGGGAATCTTATTAAACAATGACAGACAAAAACACTTGAGCCCAGGCAACAGAGGAGGTGCTGTGATCAGCCCGTGGGAGGCTCGACCTCAAGCATGTGTGCATTCCACCAAGAGACACGTTACATAAGCGGCTGGGTTTCACTTACAGCAACTTCAAGTTAAACGTGAGGGACTCATTGGATATTCTTTCCAGACTGCACCTCTTTTCCCAGAAAGATTTGAATGTAAAACAAACAAGTCAAGTCACATGTAGGCAGCCAGAAAAGGAAAGATGTAAAGGTGTGATTAAGTTGCATTTGATCGTGCAGATTGGAGAAAGTAGGAGCAGTGTGTGTGTGTGTGTGTGTGTGTGTGTAGTACATGCCTACACATGTATGCATTCATCTTGTTGTAAGCTCTGAATATACCTTTGTTCATTTTCATGCAAGCAAAACAACAGATTACATTCTAAGTCATAGTTAATCCTTCATAAAATGCATTATTCCTACTGATATTTTTGTATTATAAACCTATGAAATTAAAGCAAAATTACATTACTATCAGAATGTAAAACAATACATTAGTTATGTTTTATAAACTTTATAGATTTAGGCTTGTACATTAAAGGAATGCTGTCACTTTACAAATTATTTTAATGCATTTTGACAAAGAGCTAAGAGTTTATGGAGCTATTTTTTCTCTCTTTTTTGCACTTTTATACTAAAAACTAAAACAAGGTCAACTGGAACTGCAGCAATCACTGACACAGATAAACTAAAAAAAAAAATGACATCAAGCATGTGGTCAAGGACACCGCGGTCCGCAGGGTTTTATTATTTCACTGCACAATGTTTTGTCTGTGAAAGATACTGCAGGCATGTGATAGCACCAGATTTCACAGAAAACAGTTTGTTGGGTTTCCAGTGCATGCACTATATTCTCTAATGACTAAAAAGAGTAGGAAAGAGGGCATGTCATTTCTCATGACTGAATTCATTCTGCCAATAGAAGAATGTCAGTTTTTACACAATAGTTACAAAAGGGTGCAAAGTTACAAAAAGATCAGACTAGAGCCAAACATGGTAATTATGACTGAAACAAAATTTATTTGACAAATTTGTGCCCTTGGGCCACAAAGTGTAATTTCCACTCTAGTGCTGTCCTCTACTGTGAATCTAAAAGAACCATTAAAGTGAAACAGCTTAGATTCTGCCTGAGCTTGTCAAGCAATGGTTTAAAAAACAAACTAAAATATAAAATGAGGAACATCTCAGTCATTCATGGCTCAAATGACTAAAACATACAGTACGGTCTTCCATTTGAAATGAATAACTTTCTGAGCAAACCTAGTAAAAACTCATCCAATTGGGGTAATTACCAAATTTCTTTAATAGTTGTTGTCCAACCGGTATATATATATATCTGTCAGCCCATGTTTGCCTGGTTGGAACCTTCTTATTTTATTTCTGCACAACTTTATATTTTTTAACCTTTACATAATCAGACCTCCCTTGCGAAAACGATCATAGATCTCTTTTGCAGAGGGGGGCCTGGACCTAACAGGCATATTTGTGTCAGGAAACCAAAGTAACCAGAGAAAACCCACAAAAGCATGAGGAGAACATGATGCAAACTCTGCACAGAAAGACCCCTGGTCCGAACCCAGGACTTTCATGTCGTGGGGCATCACTGGTGCTAGACTAAGCTGTCATGCTGCCATTTTGGTTCTTCCCGTTTTTTTTATTGATTGTCTAAAAAACTTTTAGCTCATGTCATTTGTCAAGGTGATTTTTTTACTGATTCTTCAGATTGAACAAAGCATCACATCTCATTATATGCAGATGATACTGTTAAATACATGACTGGTTTTTCAAGCTTCTCGTCCTTTTCTACTTATAACACTGGAAATTCTTGGTATTTATTATGAATCTGATGACTTATTCAAGCAATGCCATTTATGTTTTTTTGTTGTTAAATGTAATAATAAAAACTATTTAAAAATAAACAGTTTATGTTCAATAAGTGAATGAATGCTGAAAGATTAAATATAACAAACAAGTATATGGAAAAAGTTTATTGTCAAAGCGTGTTTTGTGTTTGAAAAAAAAACAATCTTTCTCACACACAAAAGAATTTCTTGAACAGAAATCACCAAAAGTAGACAGGTGTTGAAGTGACATACGCAGTCACATTTCCCTGTTGTGACAAAATAGTACGAAAGCTGGTGAAAAATATTAAATAACAGAAGTGAAAAGAAACAAGAGCGTTAAATGCTTTTTTTTTTTTTTTGCAACAAAGCTTCTTTCCATTTAACAGGGACAGAATAAATAATAACTGAAGAAAAAAAGAAACAGTTCAAAAGGAGTTTTAGAGCTGCACTGCACCAATCATCCCTGCACGTTTTGGCTTATTTGCTCTTTTTTTTCCCAACAAGGAGTAACAAAAAGATGCACCTCTTTGTTGATTTTAGCCCTAAGAGCTTCAAGCCTTAACCCCTTAGATTTAGACAATCCTTAAAAATCTAGCTCTTTACGCATTTTGGAAAATACTGTGTAGAAATGCACTAAGAAAATCCCTCTGTCCCCCTTTTCTATTTTCTTGATTTCCAAAAAGTGAAGTTGCGAAATATTGTGCATTTCCCTCAACCCTCGAGTCATCCTTTTAGTCATCCTGAGACATTTGCATAAAGGCCAAGTTGATAACCCTGACGCTGGCAAGACCCTTCTGCTGAGAGACGGCTTTTAATGTCTAATCAGAACAAGGAAAAGCGAGCAAAGCAGGCGGGGATATAAAAGATCAAGGAGGATTGTCTTGCCCGCGCCGACCTTTACGTTCTGTTGACGAGGTGGCAGAGTCACAGGCGAGCAGGGCCTTTTCTGATTTTTTGCTTAGAGAATCGAGAGAACTACTATTATATACAGGCCGTGTTTCTCTATTCTCTTTGGTCAACCTTCACATTATGTACAAAGAACATAAATCCATAATATTGTGGCAGCTCAGTTAGCGCTGGCCATGCGCGTTTCCACGCCCAAGTAGTTAAGCATCGTCTGAACCAGCTCTGGGAGGTCGTAATCGTGTTTCCAGCCCCAGTCCTTCCGTGCGTTGGAGTCGTCAAAGTTCATTGGCCAGCTGTCAGCTAAAAGGATAAAAACAAACAGAATTTAACAACTTAAACATATGCTGCTTTTGCTTTTACAGTACAGCCACAAAAAAGGAAGTGTTGAAAATCGCAAATCGAAAACAGGGGAAGGCTCACCAATCGCCTGTCGTACTGGGTCGATGTCGTACGTGACCTCCAGCTCTGGCATCTGCTTCTGGAGCTCCTGGGCCAGTTCCTCGGGCGTGAAGCTCATGGCGTTGATGTTGTACGTCCTCATGCTCAGCGTGTCAGCTGGCGCCTCCATCACCTCCAGAGTGGCACGCAGACAGTCGTCGATGTACATCATGGGTAGCCGCGAGTCCGGTCTCAGGTTGCACTCGAACTTCGCCTTCTTAATTGCGTCGTGGAAAATCTGGACGGCATAGTCTGGCACAAGACAAAACAGCCTCTGCGTTACACCACGTCTGACAAAAAACCCCAAACAAAAACTTTAATATATATACACACACTTTAAAATATGTCATTTTTAGAATTGCTAACAAATTTGGACATTTTGACATGGACCAAAACATTGATTTTCAGTATGGTACAGTACAAGAAATAAAAGCAACATCTAACAACTCTGTGATCCGTCAGTTGAATTACAAACCTGCAACCTGATAGGAAACATACAGGAATAGATGCCCATTAAAAGTGAAACCAGTCAAAGCAGTTGGCGTCATGATTCATCTCCCAATTAACTACCTGCCAAAGTTTTTACTGACATACTGTCCTAAATACCTTTCCTAATGTCACTTTAATTATTTTTATTTTGTGTTGTTACCTGTACTTATCCATTTAAGCCGTTTCATTTACATTACCTTTCTGCAAAGAGAAATCCAAATTTAATAGCAACTTTAAGTGATTTTAATTTGAAAATGTATTATGTTATTATTTTTGTAATAGCATTATACAGTTAGTTGGTTTTCTTTAGGTTGACCTCAATTATTACAGGCAATGAGGGGTATTATAAGTAAGTGTGCAATTATAAACAAATAAAGTTATTTGGTTGACTTTTACCTTAGATATTTGTAGGACTGCTGTCACTTATAGCTACATTTAGTTGATAAACACATTGTTTACATATTAAGTTATCATCCACAACAACTCATAACATAAACAAAATGATCAACATTAATTTTGAAATATTAATATCCTCATGCATTCATTTTTTTTTTACTTGAGACACAGTTTTGTCACAGCTTACACTTCAGTCACGTGTACTGCATTTCTGTTTATCTAATGACAACTCAGCATCTTGGTGCCTTGCCTGAATCACACCCTCTGGTGCTTTTTCGTAACACCTTGTGACCAAAATTTGATCCAATAGTATCTAGTAACATATGACTTTCCAAACAGCACAAGTCATATTTACTGCAGTCATTTTAATAGAACAGACGGGGGCAACGTGAGGCTCAGTATGTTGCCCATTTGCTAGTACGATCACCAGTTTCTCATTAAACATGGCAAACAAAAGGATTGATGTAAAAAAAGAGGAATAATAGGAACTTCTAATTGTTATTGCATTCAGAGTAAACACATATTGGTGTTTTATGTTGCATGACAGGTTTTCACCAAAAACTAATATAAAATTGGACCTTAATGACCTTCCATTGATGTTATCTGAATAAGTTTAGCTTCATCTTCTACCTGTTGTACCACCTCCTGGCATCGAATCAGCTGAGATGATTCCTGGGTATCGAAGGCAGCGAAAGTCCAGCCCATAACGGTGGTGATAATACTGGATAGAAAAGAATAGATCCATTAAATAAAAGCATAAAAATGTTCGGGACTCCTTATCAATAATACCTGTTAGAAAACCATTTTACGTATTTCATCTTTTATAAGAAAACAGGAACAACTAAAGTCGAATCCAAGCTCTCACCTCGCCCATCAGCTCAGCGTGAACTTTGGAAACCCCGTAGATGGTGCGAGGTCTCTGCACACACAGGTCCGGAGTCGGGTTTCGGGGGGAAGAAGGACCAAAAGCACCAATGGTGCTGGGAACAAAGAGCCGCAGGCCGTGCTCTGCGGCGATGTCCAGGATGTTGTGAAGTCCTGGAAAACAACGTAAAGAATCTCTTTAATAAACAGCAAAAACTGATACTTATCTAACCCTAACCTTATATGATATTTATTTGATTGGCGTTTAGGTGATTTAATGAGTCCCCTCACCAGTGATGTTAACAGAGCGCGCCAACGCCACGTTAGCCTCGCCGACAGCACTGAGGAGGGCGCTGTAGTGAACCAGCCAAGTGATACGGTTGTTCACCACAATTTCCCGCAGGTTCTTATAATCCAGGATGTCTGAGTAGATGAAGGGGCCTGAAAGTGACAGAGAACAATAAACAAAACTATGAAAACATTAGGCTTGGTTCACTGGTAACACTACATTGTCCTTAGGTGTGAGTGACAGCGATAATGATTGTTTGTCTCTACATGACCTTGCAACCAGGAAATGAAGTGTACAGAAAATGGATGGTTGGGTGGAGTTTAATTGCATATAACAAGTTGCTAAATCCGTTTTTATAGTTTTTTTGTTTTACTGTCACCAAATGTTACAACAGAAACTGTCATTGTAATGACACATATTGAAAATAAAAGAAGATTCTAAATAAAACTAAAGTAACTTATCACATTACACTTCCCAGTTGTGTAATAACAAACTTTTCACATTAGTGACTACATGTGACAGAACAAAAAACACCTTCTGGACTGTTTGAGTTTACTCACCACTGTGAAAAACATTGCTAGGAGGTTTCCTGATGTCAGAAAGAATGACATTGTTCTTTCCAAAGCGCTTCCTGTAAGCAAGTCAGTGTGACACATGTTACCAGACCTGATCAAACACTGCATATGATGTAACTCATGTGAATGACTTAACCTGTTGCAGTTTAAAATGCATTTCTTTCCTGTTTGGAAGATTTCTCACCTCAGCAGCTTGGCCAGGCCAACTCCAAGTTGTCCCAGGCCACCTGAAAAAAACAAAACAGCAAGTGAATGAGATGCAGCTCATAATTTTCAGGGTCCATTTCCAAGGATACGGAGGTAACCAAGGCTGTAAGCAAATAGCCACAGTATTAGACATCCACTCTTTGTCTTCACCTGGAAACCCCTGCATCTTCTGCTGCCAAACCCTGCTGTTCTTGTCCATCCAGAGCACATTTTGTACGAGCTCACAATTAATCTTTACAATCTACAACTTAGCTACCGTACAATAAAAGAACAGCTTTTATTGCCCAAAGAAAAAAGAAAAAAAGAACTGTGATCTATGATGTCTGTGAGCTGCAAAACCAGGTGTGGCTTTACCTGTGATGAGCACTTTGGGGTGGTCCGTTTCTGAGAAGGACACGGAGTGGAAGCTTGCGTCAGAAGTGACCTGCCGAGGGGAGAAGCTGATGTTACGCACAGCCACGGTTACGGGCTGGCAGCCGCACCCCGGGGTGCTGAGCAGAGCCTGCTTGGCCACCTTGCTGAGGGTCCTGATGACCGGCATGCTGGTACCTACAGGGGAAGGGGAAGAAAAGTTCTGTCATACAATGCTTATTGGACACATATTCATTTTTACACCAGAACATTTACAAAAATAAGAACCTGCATTTGGGGCTAAATATAAAACAACCAGGAGCCAAAGCATGACAATATAAGGGAATTTTATGTTTGAGAAATAATAAATGCATAATCAGCGAAGAACACTTCTTTATGTGAGAAAATAAATACTTCAAACAGTTACTAGTGCCAACTCTTTCATTCTGTGTAACCTAAACAACACTTTAATTCAACTTCAATGAATTACCAACAACTTTACAAGTGAACCTCAGTCACACAAGAAACCAGCTCAGTCACTTTAGGTTTACAAACACTGGGTCCTCTCCAAAGGCTCAAGTTTTGCGCAAACTGTCCCTGTCAGCGCGTACCTGTATGGGCTGTTCAGGGCTTCCAAAAAGAAAGAAAAAACGTAACCTGAGAGTATTTATACAGCCCTGCCTTCACCGACAACCAATCAGAAGGAGAGGGCGTAAAGAATACAGCAGCAAAAGAAATCCGTGCCAAAAGAAGGTCTACGACCTCGGTGACCGGATTATTTGGGAATATTATTGGAACGCATTAGAAATCAATTAAACGCGCTTTTATTTTTCTTGAGTTAAAGGGGCATCGTTTAATTAGCTGTGTGAAGGGGAAAAGAGGGGGAAAAAGCGTCAGCAATAACTTTTTTTTTTCTACTTGTTGCGCATCGGTGTCGCCTTCCGTGCGCTGTTTTGCGCGCAGGTTGTGTCCAAATCCATTTACGCAGGCATCAGGTGAGCCTGTTGTGTAACGTTCCGTCTGTGCGTTATGGTGCCATGTTTAAAAGGTACACAGACACATTTATGCAAGTTTCCCTTATGAAAAGGAGGCGTGGATTAGGAAAGAAAAAAAGAAGAAGAACGGCAAGAAACTTCAGGAAGCCAAAAAAATTCTGAATGAAAACTAGTGTTTTATCTTAAAATTAATGTTTTGAAAGGTAGGCACTTAAAAAAAAGCAGGCCAACATCCGGGATAAAGTAGGCAATTAAACCGGTAGAGTGAATAAAAGGAACTTACAGAAACTCTTAAAATATAAAAAACCGAGAATTTTACGCAAACACAGAAACACTTTGGCACACATTTGCGCTTTTAGATATAAAAGAAAAAAAATAGCGTGAAACTGTTGAAAACTTGCAAAGTCATTAAGAAAATAGATGACTGAACATGACTCACCAGTTAAAACGTTAAGCCAAATATAAGAGAAGAAAAAGAAAAAAAAACGGGCTGGTCTGACTTGTTTTAGGAATAGAAGAAAAAGAGAGGAGAGAAGAAGGACAGAGAGAGAAGAGAGATGCTGCTTCTTCCTGCACGCACGCGCTGAATGAAGTGACGTCTCTAGTGTTATCTTCGTTCAGTGTTGCATCAGCTGCGCGCCACATATATCAAGGGGCGGGGTGGGGGTGGGGGCGCGGGAGGGGTGAGCCGGCTTTGTCTCGGATTGGTGACGCCTCGGAGGTGCGGTCCTCCCTCACAGACCACTTCCCCCCTCACGCGCGCACACACGCGTACGTCACCCGATCTCTCTAGGCTTTTTTCAACAGAGAGAGAGAGAGAGAGAGAGAGAGAGAGAGAGAGAGAGAGAGAGAGAGAGAGACGGTCTTTTTGTCTGCAGTGGCCCGACGCAGTCTGAATAAACTGTATTAAACTGCACCCCCTCCTCCACCCTTTGGTGCCAGATCAGCAGAGGCTTTTAAAATTTAGGCTACTTCATCAAAAACTTGAAAACAGATAGATACAATGAAGGAAGTATATATATCAAGGTGGTCATTCAAAAAGTTTGTGTAGGAAAAAAAAAGGCAAACTGATAGAAAAAAAAAGTAGGCCTAAATCTCATGCACTCCAACATCATACATTAGGCCTACATAAAAGATGTTGCGTAAAATGTAAATAAAACCAGAATTTACAATTCTCATGAACTCGTATTTTATTTGAACAGTAAACATCAAGTCCTTAACTAACCTGTACAATTTTAAGTAAGAATTGGGTAATTTTGAAATTTATGGCTCATTGCAACTTAAAAAGTATAAGGCAACAAAGCAAAAGCTGTGTGACTAATAATCAATTAGAATAACTAATTATGTTATAAAAACAGTATCTTTGTTTTGCTCAATTGCTCAAGATGGGAAGAGGTTCCCCAAACTTCAAAAAATGTCCAAACAACAATGAAACTATTTCTAAATAGTGTTCCTCAATGGCAAATTGCAAAAGACCAGTGGTGGGCACAATTCCGCACTTCCGCACTTCCGCTATTAGCGGAACTAAATATTTCATCAGCGGATGTGCGGACTTACTAATATTTATATTTCATAAGCGGATTTGCGCTTTCTAAATCTGAAATGCACTTCCGCT
>JARVGW010000086.1:9968988-9987259 GCA_031762495.1 Anablepsoides rubrolineatus | reverse complement strand
TTGCGGACCTAAAATAATTTATAAGCGGTTTAGAAATAGCGGAACTAATTTTTCAATTAGCGGTGCCCACCACTGCAAAAGACCATGCAGGAACACATTCAGAAATCAGCTCTGCACCATCCACAAATGTGAGTTGTGTGCATTTTCCAGGCACAAAGTTCAAATCTACACCAATCAAGTACTTGTTATGAAAATCCTGTTTAGATCGAAAATAAAATTGACATTGCAGCGTAGCCTTTTTGAATTTATTATTGTTTAAAAATATTAATTTTGGGAGGAAAAGGGCACAGATACTATAAGATTTTTTTCTTCTTTCTGCCGCCTTTCATTTTATTTGTAATTTGTATTTTTCTTGTATATAAATTTATTTTGTCATTTTTAAAGAAATTAATGTTTTCAAAAAATGAAAGATAATTGCCATGAAATGGCAGCTCGGCTGCAGACTGAGTTCCAGGGAGGAGCTACATACATATAGGCGGTGCTTTGTACCAGCAAGAGTTTAAGCTGCTCCACATGGCTGCCACAGGAGATTCAAGGATTTCTCAAACGTGCATGAATGAGTCAAAGCAACACTTTGGGTTTGTTTTGATAAGGAAATGACATTATAACATGAACTAAATACATCTAAAGCTAAAAACCTAAATACAACTGACCTGAACCATCCCTTTCAGAAAAACAAAAAGCTGTAAATAAAATGCACACATTTGAGTTTACCACAATCAGCATATGTACAGGTTTTGTCCCCAAGTTGAACATTCTCAATCAACTGATTTTTTTTACCTCTTTGTTTCGTTGTCTGTGATCTGTTGCAAACATTAAACTTTATTTTAGAACAGAACACTGTGTCCTCTGGCTTTATCACTTTCTGCATTTAGTTGGGCTCAGATGAGACTAACAAATGTGACATTAGTAACTTGAAAGTACTGTATGTACAAATACTTTGACTATTTTGTCAACATTAAAAGCTGCAACCGTTGAAAATGAACTTTGTTATTCCTGTTTCTGAGATCAGCAATGAGCTTAATGGACTTTATCTTGTGTGATCTAATGCATGTCGTCACACAACCTACCAGGTCATGATCTCTACCAGGAAAATAAAAAAAAGCAAAACGCTAATTTGCTAAGAAATAAGTCACAAAATCATTTAGCCTAAATGAGAAACAAATGAGAAAAAAATCATTAAGTTAGTTTGGATAAAGAAAATTGAAAGTCAGTTCCTTTTCTCAGCTTTCTAGTCTTTTATTTTACAGTAGCATGTTTTATACTGAACATAATATGGATAACATTAGAAATACAACTATATTACCTACAACTATAAAGCAGGTTATGAAGATTATTTGCAGTTTTAGTTATTGGGATCAGTATTTTTGGAATCAAATTTCACCTATTTTGCACCACAACCAACACAGATCAGATCAGATCAGATCAATAGATTGACAGACAGACAAAAAGACAGTTTTGATCTTGCTTGTCATCACTTACAAGAAACAAGGAAATTGCATGAATTACTTTTACTCAATTCAGTTGAGTGGAACCAGTTTTAAATTAAATCCACTACATGTGTTTTTTGAGTGTAGTCGACTCAGTCTGAGGCATATTAGTAAAAAAAAAAAAAAAAAGAGGCACACAAAAAATACTAACAAAATGTTTTGTAGTGATTTACAAAAAATGGCACTGGTTAAATGTACGAGGAAGATATACAAAAGGAATTGCCCTTGTTGACCCTACACTGTATATAAATGTTTAGTCATGTAGCTGAGATCTTCAAATTCTTTAACTGGAAATAAAGTTTAGAAAAAGCAATTTTTTCCTGCTTTACTTGGATGAACTTCAGTAACCCTAAAACTCCACTCATTTCTAGGAAGATGATCCCTGTTAACTATTAGATGACAACTGACAGAGTTGTTTTTTTCCCCTTCCGGACCACAGATTCGTTGTGTACGTGATCAGTCATATATCAGAACAGTTACACGTCCTCGGTGGGGAAGAGAGCGAAGGCGGAGCTTCAGAACTGTAAACAGTGTGGCTGCTGTTACACGGCCGTGAAGCAGCTGATCTCTGGTTATTTATTCTTCAGGCACCTCATCAGATGATTGCTTCGTCACAGCAGTGGGAATGTCTCTGCTGGGCTTCCTGGGGTGCTGTTTACCAACTGCTCGACAAGCTGCAAAGGGGACGGGAAGCGGAGAACTGAAATCACACGCCTTCTGCAGTTACAGAGGAACATTTCAGTCAGTTGTGCAGAAACGAGAAAAATCTGCACGAACAAAGCTGCAGAGGAAAAAAAATGTGGAAAGCGGAATGCAAGTCGCTGCTCTGCTCAGATTCCCACTAAGAAGTGCAGCCTGTGAGGGCAAAAATGTCACCGGTGCAAAAATGTGTGAAATTTGAGACTGTGGAAACTCGAAGCCACAGACTAAAAAGGCTGCACACAGCTTTCGCAAAGTATGGTCAAGCAATGCAAATATTTCCAACCCTCCCCGAGCTTTTACAGAGCACCGTGAAGCTTGTTCCTTCTGCATTCCTTATGAACATGTGCTGCACAAACAGCTGCATGTATACCACTTTTACAAAAAAAAAAGGGAAGATGGTACATTTAAAGTTTATAAAGAAAAACAAAGGATGTTTTATTTCCAAAAGTGATAGATGTGTCTTTTCTTATAAAATCATAATTTAGTACAAATGTTTGGGGCACTCACGTTCACTTGAAGTCAGATATTGTGCTGGAAACCAAGACAAAAACAAACAATCATCTTTCAAATCATAACTTTTATTAGTTTAGAACATTTAAAAACATTGATTTCTTTTGAACAGTGAGCTTTACAAGCGCCAGGGATAAAAGTGCACACATTCTTTACAGTAAGGCATTGCACAGAGTCGATAAGCACAAAAAGATTCTTTATATACATCCAGACGCTATTAGAGTTCTACATTGTGTTTTTATAAAGCAAATAAATGCAGGCTGATTTTTTAAACACATAAATACAGAACACAGTAGTGATTCGGTTCAACTTTGACTTTCACCGTGAAAACTGAAATTTTGGCCAAATGTAAAAAAAAGAAAAGAAAACCAGACTTTGTACAGACGTGTAAACATTTTACTTTTAAATGTAGTTTCATTTAGATTAGTGTGAAAACATGACTCTTAGATAAATGTTTTTATCTTAATATGGCATTTAAACAAACACATTAATACAAATGTTTTAATTTAACAAGCAGAGCGCAGCACTAAACAAAGCATTATGACCACTCCCAGGTAAAGACATGCTGCTAAAATGTTTAATGTTGAGATGAAAACACATCTTCACAGGGATATTACTTTGACCCATAAAGCATGTCCTCAACAGGACATCAGGTTGTGCAATAACTGCTTAGGAACGGCTCCAATATCATAACAAGTGTTTGCGATATTCACTTATAATGATTAGTAAAAGCAAACCAAGGACCCAGTGAATATTAGGCAGGTGGTCAAAATGTTTTGGCTGACTGGTGTATTTAGCTCCAAAAGCCGTTTGTCTACATGCCTTTGCTAATTATTTATTTATATTGTTAGGTGCAAGAGTTTTCAGCTACTTTTCGTTCTTTTAGTAAAGTAAAGAGAAGCATAAGGGACGTCTAGAAGCCTGGACCATTTATTTCAGAGGTTTAAAAAATAAAAAAGTTAAACTGCGTTGAAGCAAATAATAAGCAAAGGCGTTACATAAATAGTGACTACACCGGATGCAAAAACGTGACATAACTGAATGTTTCCATCACAAAAAGTGTCATCAGTGTTTGTTTTTAAATCTTGTCTTGTTTTAGCACCCTCTAATAGGGCAACAGCTACTAAGACAAATTCATCAAATCAATAAGAGGAGAAGGTTTCTGAGACAGACTATGACTTCTTTCACACTTCATACCAAAAAACACAAATATGTATCACAGGAAATGTGCAGCAGGACTTCATGTTCACAAAAGTACGCAAAGGCAGAAAATTCCCTATAATTTTACACACAAAAAAAAACCAAAACATTCATTTGTAAGACAAACCTCAACATGACCCACCTCTGCCAAGTGTTACAGATAAGAGCCATCTTCATGACAACAAGACCCTCAGTAGTATCATTACATTTCCTGCATCCCACTCCCTGTTTTCAGGCATATTGAGGTTGGGATTTTAACAGCACCACTTTTTTCTTCTTGTGGAATTAATTTGAATAATTTTGAGGCAATGCGTAAGAGCTTCACAATTATGATCTGCAGTACATTATGCAAAACTTCGCTGTTGATCCAACCTACACAACTCGACATGCTGAGCAGTCATGTGGTGCGTTATAGCACCCTGTACGTTGCCGTGGTTACGCCGCAGCGCATCAGTGTCGTATACGAGAAGGTTTTTGTGGAAATGTAAACCCTGTAATATTTGTAACATTAATACAACATAAGGTCACATTTCTCATTCCAGTTCAAGAGAAATGCAAGAAAATCTGCTGTTTTTGAAAACAAAGCCTGTTTAGAAGTTTGTTTATGAACTTAGAGTTTAACTCTGAGCTTTTAGCGTTCGACGACATTTTACGGAAATTAACTTTCGTGTAGATGCAGTTCTGCGTACAGATATTAAACGACTATAAATGAAACTTTTTTGTTTTATTTACCTTTAGTTTAGGACTAATATGTGAATATATGCTTTCAGAGTGTTGAGGCTTTTATGCCATGCTCACTTTGTAAGTTACAAAAATAATAATAATAATAAAATTAATGTGTCTGATTATGTTTTGAAATGTACAAGAACAATTTAAGGCAGAGGTGTCCGAAATGGGACCGGGGGGCCAAAATTAATGAAATGTCCCATAAGCCTTTGCTGCCCAAGCATATGTTAAACTTTCTCCAGAAAGAGTTAAAAAAATAAAAATAGAAACAAAATGTGGTGCACTGTACAGGCTGCTAGCTTAATCATTTTATTATTATATTACTGCATTTGGAAGCAGCCCTCAAATACATTTTGGCCCTCTCTGGAAAAAGTTTGGACACCCCTGATTTAAGGCTTTATCAAAGCTTAAATACACAAAGAGTGATATTTATGTTGTCATTGTTGTCATTTTCTTCTTTAAATCCTTTTGTTACCTCTCTGCGTCATTCTTTTCTGTTTATGGTGTTTGTAGCAGGGGGTCTTCAGTTTCCAGCTGGGCCAACTGTCTGCGCAGGCTGTTTACTTTGGTCTGAAGTTCCTTGTTGTATTCAATAATGTGCACCATTTCATCATAAGCCTCATCCAAACACTTGGAGGAACGGTTCCAGCGAAGGAACACTCCTGTAACAGAACCATAAACAGCAGAAAATACAATGAGGATATGGGGTTCATTTTTTCATGAACAATGTGTTTAATACATCGTTTTGGTCAAATTGTTGTTTCTGCTTGAGTGATGAACATGTGGAAATCCCTAGCTACAGATTTTGAACCGATTTCTGACTGGAACCATTTTATCAAGACTGAAGAATTTGCTGAACCAGTTGTGTACTCATAAATAACCACCTTTCTAATAATATTATTATGATCTGTTTTTAAGTTTGTTTTATGAATCGTCCTAATATTGTAATGTTTTATTATTTTAAACTATATTTTAAACTGTTTTATTTCCATGTTGCTAAACATCCATCTAGAGACTGGACTGTAGTGTCATCGGCAAACTTGATGATACTGTTGTTGCCCTGTGAGGCCACGCAGTCAGATGTGTACAGCAGGGAGCTCAGCACACAGCCCTGGGGTTTCCCAGTGCTAACAGTTCTTGTGCAGGGGGGTATAATGCAGTTTACTTGGCATCTGAAAATACATTTCCTCAAAGGTGTTTTGAATCTGAAAAGGGCTGCACTGAGTGAGAAGTTGTGTTAAGAGCTCAGCAGACAATTTCAGTTTCACCAGTTGTTTGCTTTGTTGCTGCTGAGAGCCTGCAGGAGTCATGGGTGGGGTTTGTGGGGTTGGGAGGTGTGCTCCGTGATGAGGAATTTGGGATTGACACAGCCCAGAGGCGGAGATGGTCCCAAAAGGCAGTTCTAGTCCCGACCTGTTGTTTTTGCTCCCCTGCCTGCTGCCTCAGGACAGTACAAGATTTCTCAAACATGCATAAATGAGTCAAAGTAAGACTCTGGGCATGTTTTTGATAAGAGGATAACATTATAACATGATATAAAACTCAAAAAAGTTGATTTTAGCCCCTTAATACTTTGTGCTATAAGGCCATTTTAACCTGTTCGAAATAAATAAATAAAACAAAAAACACTTAAACATAGATTCATATGAGCCACAAAAATGCCTTTTAAAACCAAATACATTTCAGACACTAACTTACTTTCATTACTAGCATGTATATTTGCTTTATAAAGTAAAGTAACCAGCAACATTTGCAACATCTTATGTTAAATTCAAAAGTTTAACACGTGCCATCAAAAACAGCAGCTGGATGTTCGGCATTTTATGGGCTGCTTTAAATTCACCACAAATTGTGTGTCATTTTCAGTGAAAAGGCCTTTGTAGCTGGATGTCACGTGCTCTGTTGCTCAAATGTCTGGTTCCTCTTCATTTAGAAAGAGGGTGTGACCCTCAGCTTCTGGCAGTAAGAGGCCTCCCTCAAACTGAATGCATGAACCCTTTAACCTACGCAAAAAAAAAAAAAAAATCACCCTCCCCCAACATCTCTTTATGTGTGCATCAGCACAGATCCCCCCAGGACGTTTCTGGATGGTGAAATTCTCAACCCATGGATATTAATGTATTTAACATAAAACTATGAAATTGCAGTGTTGACTAAAAAAAATATTAGGTAAAAAAAAAAAAAACTCAAATTTGAGATGAACAAGCATTCACATGGTTTGGTTTATTTGTGTGAATTGTATGGAGCTAAATTGGGCTCATAAGTTTTGTTCAAAATAAAAAAAAAACCACGAAACTGAAAAAAGGAGATTTGAAACTGGAAAAAATATTTGAAACTGAAAAACCATGTTTTAGAATCTGGAAAAGTTTCAAACATCTTGTCTTTTCAGATTCAACTATTTATTTCAGTTTAATTTTTTTTTTTTCAGTTTCAAACTTTTTATTCTCAGTTTCAGACTTATGACCCCGATTTAGCGTTGGGGGCGGGGCCTCGGATGACAGGCGGTGCGGAATCATGATTGACATCTCAACACAGGCTGGACAAGGTGTTGCATTCAGGAACCACCAGCTATGAGTGGAATGTTGTCAGTCCAATAAAATAAAAATGATTAGTTCTCAGTTCCAAACTGTCTGCAGACTGTCCTTCCTTTACCTCTTAGTAGCTTGGAAGGCACTTATTAGGCATTTGTATACCTGATAATATGCATTCAGATAATATGTTTCAGGCTTAGTGGATTTGGCTTCTCCCCCGGGACGTGGAGCTCAGGTGGTCTGCCTGACTCACTTTGACCGGGGGAGGCACTCGATCTGCAGCATGGAGATCTAAGCTGTAGCCGGGGGTCGCTCCAGACATTACTGCTAACAGACAGACAGCAGAGTTTTCTGAGTCTGCTCAGACATGTTTCAAACTTTATTCAGCAGTTCTCTGGTGCGATTAATATTTCCTGAAACTATTGTGTGTTTTTATTTCTGTTTGATGATGGGAGTTTAATCTTAATCAACCAAAATCCAACTATTAAACCAGTCGTGCGATGTGGTTCAAATGCCGTAGATTCCTGAAGGTCTGTTCTTTGGTTTGAAATTTTTCCAGATTCTAATACCTGGTTTTTCGTTTCAAATATTTTTTTCAGTTTCAAATATTTTGTTTTTAAGTTTCAAAATTATTTTTTCAGTTTCAAATCTCCTTTTTTCAGTTTCAATTTTTTTAAATTTTAAACAAAACCTATGACCCCGATTTAGCTCCATAGATTTGCACTGAATGAAGCCCGTGCTGAATGGTATAGGGACAAAAAGCTCACAGACTTAACAAAAAATGAGACTAAAGTTCACAATTTTTATTTTATTTTATAAACACCAAAGGTATATTTGTGACACCTCAGAGTTGCTCACACATTCTTCTAAGTTTTTTTCACCTTTTCTAACATTAACTTAAGCAAAACTGAGCAGTTACTATGTTGATGAGTGTTTTTTACAAAATGCTTACAATTGTAATGAGATATATGTATATTGTATGAGATACCTTGTGATATAAATCTTATGCACTTTTACTGTGATGCAATGTGTGGCCAATAGAAATCATAGAATTTGTGAGATTTTGTCAGGAACATGTGCTAAATATATCTATTCCAGTGGTCCCATAATGATTAGGATTACTGTTTTCTATTATGCTACCATAATACACTAGAGTTTTTGTTACTTTCAGTAACACATTGAAATATGGTTATTTGTGCAACTCATTATAATCAGTTACATGACAAACTCACGCCATTTCCTATAAAGCAATATAAAGTCTTTACAATCAGAAATAAAATGTCTGTTGAACCTTTCTAAGAAGTGGACATAAAGTGAGCTTATAAAAAGCTTCGACTTTGAGCTCAGAAAGCTTACTTATTATTTTTGTCGATTTGTAACTCAGGGATTTGTCTGTAGGTTCACAGATTTAACTTCTATATCTTTTATAACTTTTTTTACAGACACAATTTTACCAGAAAGTCTGACCTGAAAATGTATTTATTTATTTATTATTATTATTATTAAAACATCACTCAGTGAGATAGAGAAAAAAGTCTGATATACAATATAAACCTTTCAAGGTAAAAAGATCCTTTCAAATCAGTCACATTTATTTCTTTGACTTTTGTATAATCTCCAACAACACAATCAAACATCACAACTCAATACCAAACAAACGTACATTTCAAATCTGGTCCTTATCTGTATTTATGATGTTTCTAAAGGAAGTATTTGAACAGGCCAGTCTGCGAGTGAAGCCACAAGACCTAAACTGAGGACTGGTAGTAAAAATGTTCTCCACTAACAAGCATCAGCAGGCTCAGGTGTCAGTGATGATTTACCCTCAGCGCACACCGTCATAGTAAGAGCGGGCAGGATGAACACATCGCTGATGCATGTTGTCGAGCAATCAAAGCAAAGTTTTTAAAGGAAGATTAGTACTGGATATGAGCGAAGTTAGTTAAACAGAATTTAGAATATCACACTTAATGGGATCATTTTTCCTTTTTATTAGATAGGATTGTGTATTAGGGGGTTAAAATAATTTGCTTTAGTATTTATTCAAAGAGGAGCAACTACTACTATTTTCATTTGAGATTACGTCTCAAAGCATGAGCTTATCTTCAGAGGTATCAGTGCCTATAGTATACTATTCTTTTCTCTGCAACTCAGTAGATTTATTATAATAATGAAGCACAACAGTGTGTAGCTTTGTAAAGCAGAAGCAATTTAAATTGATTACATTTAAAAATGTCTTTAAAAGTGTTGATTATTGGCTCACAGGGTGACTCTTAAGTAAAGCTACAGATGATAAAAATATTAAAATATTAGTGCCCTCTTCTGGTGAAATTTATGATTTTCTGCCACAAAAATGTAACTCCATCATGGTTACTTAATTTTTTTCAACTGAGTAGCAACAGGTGATTTAAATGTTTGGTTTTTTTTAACCCTTGAGGTTTCATGTTTAGTCTAAAAATAATCCCAACACGTGAGTTAAAACCAAACTGGTCTGAGGGCTAATGTGTCAGGAATGCTGTTAGTAATGTGGACCCCTCTCAGGTACTGATTAAACCTCCAAACAAATACTGCTGTCTTTAAGTGTGTGTATATAAATAAACTAAATGTCCAATGTTTCAAGTAGAAACTACAAACAAGGGTGAACAATTATTCATGCAAAGGTGACCCCAGCTTAGGTTTAACCAGAAAATGAAACGTTGCTAAAACAAAACCATCTGTGTGTGACAGTGAGGGTTTTTCAATCCTTATTTCTTTTCCCACAGTTTTAGCTTCCTTAAAGTCAGTTACTGTGTTGTGTTGATTTGTTTCTCACCTTCCCACAGCAGCAGACTCTGAGGAGCCACAGAGGGCCAGATCACAAGGCTGTTGGCCTCGTAAAGCGGGTTGGTCAGACGCTCCAGCTCCTGTGGCCGATTGACCCATGACCAAAGGGACACGGTTTTCTCACGGAGACACAGACTGGTTCTGTAAAAAGGCAGCAAGGATACTGAGTGTCTCTACTTTTTCTAACTGTGGCTCATAAAGTAGAAAAAAGTAGAACTAAATAGACACCATTACCAACTTCAGTTAAAGTCAAGGCTTCATTTTTAGAATTAACCCAAACATACATGCATGGCTGGTTTAAGAGGAGTTTATTCAAGCTCACCTCTCAGCTGCACTGTTGCCAAGGAAAGTACCAAACTGAGAGGCGTAAGTGTGTTCGAAGAGCAGCACCAAGAAGGCTTCGTTGAATTCAAAGGAGCAGGGAAACTGGCGAACGATCTGCATCACGCAGTCCAGAAAGAGCAGGAAGACCGGAGCTTCATGTCGAGGCTTGTTGTTGGAGTAGGCAGACTGGGCGCAGCGCTGCTGGAACGGGTGGCCTGCCTGGGAAAGTGGGTAAGGAAGTAAGACAAAATACTAAAACCAGCAACCTCCCTTTATATTTCTTTATCTTAGTTTGTCATAAACAACCGTATGAATTGCGTAAAACAAGGTGTCCTATATTGTACTTTTATTCTCAGCAATGAACATAGTCATTTTGTAAAAGACCAACGTAGGTGGTGCATCAAAGCTCAGAGAAGCTCACCTGGAGCCACTCTCGCTCCACCAGGCCCTGGAAGCCTTTGATGGTCCTGCAACCTGGATCAAGAATGATCTGAGCCAAAGAGGTCACCTGCAGGGTGGAGTCGGTCCCTTCTGTGCCGTGAACGAGCACCGAAGCGCCCTCCCTGAGGCAAACACGCACACGCTTGTCAGCACGTCTCCTACTTTACAAAGCAATATATCACAACTGGGAAAAGAAACAAGTCGAGAACCTGTCGATGCACTGGGCGGCCAGGCAAGCAGTGGTGAGGATCTCTTTGATGTGAGTTTGCCAGTTGGACGCCTCTAACTTGCTCAACCAGCGGTCCATGCTGTGCGACTGATCGTTACAGGCCTCCACAAGCTTAATCAGACTTTCCTGGAGGACGTTAAACCTGAAAACAAATATTTTGCAGTTAAAATAAACAACAACAAAAAAACAACTGACAGAAATTTGGAGCAAAGGATGTTAAAGCTTTAAGACAAACTCAGTTAGATACTGAAAAGGATTTGTGATGAGGACACTTTTATTTATTTTGAAGTTATATTCTGTTACTAAGTCAACAGACCGCTACAGTTTGATAATAATTTCTATATATAATTATAATTGTGACCTAAAAACAAATAATCAAATCAAAGCTTGAGTGAACCATAACATCCCTAGATTTGACAAATACTCTGCATAAAATGAAAAACAAGAAAAGAAAACTTTTAACCTTACATCATCAGAGCAGTTTTATTTTCTGTTTTTATTTATTTTTTTAATCAGATCATAAGCACTCACCTTTCAATGGTTTTGTGGATCCTCCTCCACTGGGGATAATTACCCTCAGACTCAAACCCCCCTCCTCGAGCTTTGGCCTGTTGGGCAACGTTGATGGCGCGCGTATCGATTATGTATCCCCGTTTCCCCGGCCTCAGAGTGGCATTGATCAGCTTCTCATCTTCCTTGCAGCGTCGCCCGTTCGTGCCCGTCAGCGGCTGCCCTGCTCGCATCATCACCTGAAAGGGGAAGTCATTTCAGGACAATGTCACGATGATACTGTCTGATCAAACCACACGGTTATTGATGCGCAAATAGAGATTTCTGTGCACTCGCCATGCCGTTCTTCTTGTGATAGTAGCTAAGTACTGGAAAACGTCCACCATGGCGGAAGGTGGCTACTTTTTTTAGAAGGTCGTCGTCGATGTGTTTGGGCACTGCCACTAGAGGGGGGTAAGAAGAACACACGTTGAAGTCCTTGTTGACGTCACTCAGTCTCCACTCATCTGTCTGAAAGAAGAGATTTGAGTGAAGTTCAGAAAGGATATAAACTGTGATCATATTCTGATAGGCTTTATGACTAACTGTGACAAATCAGAACCATACCATGGACTCCAAGTCTTTAAAGGTGTCCTGTGGAAGAAATGAATTCCACCCGTCCTCTTTGACTTCAAACATGGGTCGGTAGAAGAGCGGGTACATCAGGGAGATGGAATCAAGTGTGGACAGCGCCTTGGAAGGAAGAAAGGATAATACACAATATTTCAGCAATCACTGAAAAACAAATGCTACATAGCTGAAGAAAAATCTGTACAAAACCCTCGTACAGCAGATGCTTCCTACAGAGACCAGATCCCAACAAACCCAAATATGGAACAAAAAAAAGAGGCTTACAAAGAACAATGTGGAACAATCACCAATGCTATGATGTCAAATTAAGTTGTGATGACGTTGTGTCGATAATCACAAATTTCAATCCCCAAAAAAGCATTCAAGGACTCTCAAGGATGAGTGTCATTTTTGGCTGTTTTCAAAAAGTTTGAAAAATTCACAAACTTTCTGGGATTTCAAGGACCCGTGTCAACACTAAAGAAAAAAGAAAATAGATTTTATTTTTAAATTCAAAACTTTAAAAAAAATTATCAGAAAAGGCATTGGTTAAAAAAAATCTTTAAGGTTTCATAATTCCTTAAAAATAACAAAGTTAAATAACACAAAACCATAACCAAGTCCACCTGGAAGAAACAGAACAGCTGGCCTGTAGGACTGAGTTGCACCTAAACTCTGCTGCTCTCAGATGCAGTTTTCTGTCTGTCTGTCAACTTTGAGTTTGAGCAAAATCTGTCCATAAATTGACAGGGAGCTTTCTGAGCCGTGGGTTTCTTTTGTAAATCACTTTTAGTGTCACTTCAAGCCGTCTTCCCTGTCAGGAAAAACTGAAATTTTTAAAAAATATTTTGCGGCATTTTCATTACTTTGGCATAATTTCCATTCTGCATAAATCAAATCCTATTTCTTGCCTTGTATTAGCGGCGATGCAGAGGACAGCATGTGCTGCTGCACTTTGTGATTGACAGCGGATGCTCTCTCTGCTTTTTACCCATCTCGCTTCTCTTCTCAATTTTTTCCCCTCTTTTTAGCTTTTCATAATTTGATCCAGCCAAATGCAAAACATGGTTTCAACTAGCGACATGCCAGAACAAGAGTGAAAAATGCAGGACAGTCCTGCACAATTCTAGACATTTGGTCACCCTTATGTTTCCTGTTGGAGAGTATTATAATTTGGTGTTTTACCTCAACAGAACTGGCAATGTTAAGGCATTCCTCCATACCAGGGATGTCGAGCTGGATCACCCTCAAGTCTTTGCATTTTACTATGATGCTTCCCAAAGATCCCACAAACCTAAGGAAAAAACATGGTCCAGATTAATTAAACAAGGGGAAATAACTGTGAAGAAAGCATATTTTAGAGGAATGAAATAATAAAAATAAATACAACAAATATGCTGTAGAGCAACTGAAATGTGTTCTCAAAACTAGTTTAGTTCTTCTAAGTACTTTATCTACTGAGCTGTAAAAATACAAATAAAAGCAGAAAATGTATCATTAAGCTAAGTAATATTAATATGTAGTACATTCTAAGTGTCCTATATGAATGATGTAATCACGTAGCACTGAAAGTGTTCATATCCAATATGCATGATTTATTTCTGTTTACTGACTTTGAACTTGGACGTTGTATCTACACCTATTCACAGCAAGCAATAAAAACGATGACAGAAGTTCATAAGTTTAAAATAAACCTTATAGTACAAATCTCACCTCTTCTCTATGGAGTCTATGTTTGAATGGAGCAGCCACAGCTCCTCTGTGTTGTCCTGTCTGGAGGACAGAATCAGGTGATGACCAGTCAAACATAGAGTTCCCTCCACGGTGGGCATGAAGGGTCGGTGCAGGACCACCCCGTCCACTCTGGGTGTTTTAATCAGCTCTGCAAACTCCATGATGTTGACCTAAAACAGACACATAAAAACGAGCCCAGCCCAAAATGATTAAGACAGAAATGAGATGAGAAGGGTTTAAAAGATGTATGTCATCTACACAACATGTTACAGAGTGTTGGCAATGCTGTGGTTTAAAATCATATCGAGCTGGTCGATGTCACGTTCACAGAAATACAAATAAAATAAAACAAAACGTTTTGCCAAGAAGCAGGAAATCAAGCGGCTAAGGTTAGCTAAGCTAGCTTTGTAACAGAAAAAAAATATTAAGCGAAAAAAATGTCTTCCGTTTTTACTGAATTTACCTCAAACAGTTCACATTAATTGCGATATAAACTTACAACACAATTACAAACGCTTCCTAATATTGATAAAGACCATATTCACAGCGTTACCTGATTTTTATTTGGCTTTGGACCGAGACTAGTACGTTCACCAAAACATGCCGTGTGGAAACAAATTATACAAGAGAAGTTCAGTTCCGGTTGGTTTGCGAAGAAAATGCCGCGTTTGTTCGCGACGCCGACTTTGTGCTGATTTTTATTTATTTATTTATTTATTTTTTTGTAATTATGAAATGTAAGTATAAGTATTACTACTAAACTCTATTACGTGACTCATGTAACAAACTAAAAAAAAAAATACTGAAAAATGGAGATAAGTAGGATAGGAGATAGAGGAAATAAAAAGCCCTAGAAAGCACATAATAAAATCCGCTTTTTAGCGCTGTTTTCATTGGCATCTCTGCTTCGATTTAAACTTAATTTACACAACCAGCATAAAAAACCAATTCAATTAAAGTCGAGAGAGATGACGCTAGGTGGTGACATTGGAACATTTTAATGCACTTGTACTGAACTGACTCAATTATGTTTTTTTTTTTTTTAAATTTACAAATTTATTTTAGAATGCTCTCCTTTTTTAGCTTATTTCTCTTCATGGTTCTTCTATTGGTTCCTTCCACAAGACAGGTGGGACATAGGCTATGCAACACACACATTGGCTTTTTCTTAAGAATTGTCAGAATATTTTCATCCATGATGAGAGTTATGACATTTTGGGAACCTCTGAGGGATGACCCATTGACTAGTGAGCCATGAGCGACACAGTGAAATTTGATGTTGAACAAGAAATTATAGAGTCTGACAAAAGAAAACCAACTCACATGATGTGAATATGTTTGTCACTGTGAGGTAATGGACTCTAAATTGGCTGAAAATGTGTTTGATTAGCAACCTCATGGCAGCTACTCTCCCTCCAAATTTCTGTAAAAGCAGTATGTGGATTCTCAATTTATTAAATTTTGTACACACACTGCTTCTGCATTTTTACTCAACAAAATCTGATGCTGCACAATATGCCATAAATTTTTGTTTGAATTTACTAAATTCAGAACATTTTTATTATATTTTTCTGAGAAAACATTAATAGTATAAAGAAAGCTGTTTTTGTGGTGAAATATAAACAAAAAGTAATATGACAAAAAAAAAGGATAATCCAGGACCAGGAAATAAACACAGGTCAGAGAGAGAGAGTGAAGCCGTCACAGACACTTGCTACTCATTCATGGCTGCTTGTATTGAAGTCCAGAACCTTAAAATAGCCTTGACCACAATGCATCATTGATTTGCGCCACATGAACATGAACATGAGCTCAGAATTCACATTAGAGCTGCAGCTGCTCTGCGTCATTCGCCCATGAATGCTTAACCCTTAAAGCAGCTTTCAACATAATCTCTCCCCAGAAAGTCTGAACATACACTCGAAAATGCGGGAAAAGAAAGCAGCTCAAACAGGATGTTTACACATGTATAAACATCTTACCTGTTGCTGATAGAGCTTTGCTTGTCCACACTTCAGAGAAAAATGACACTTCAGACAAAAAACTGACACGAAGACCTCATATAAATTACTTAAGACCAAAACTGGCTAAATCTATTGCAGTATTGTATAAAGTTAGGGAGTTATTTAATGATAAAGCACTATTTATACTATATAATGCAATAATTGTTCCGCATATGATATATTGTGTAGAAGTCTGGGGAAATGCATGTAAAACAATTACTAATCCTATTTTTGTTTTACAGAAGAGAGCCATAAGAATTATTACAAGAAAACATTACTATCACCCATCTAATATATTGTTTCAGCAATTAAAATTGTTAAAACTTCATGAATTGGTTGATTATAACATTCTGCAGGGTTTAAGGCTCATAGAAATGTGTTGTCGTCAAATATCCAATCAAATTTTGTTAAGAGGGAAAGCTATAATTTGAAGGTATTACAATGTTTGTTAAACCAAAAGTCAGAACAAATTTGAAGTACAAATGCACTTCAGTAAATGGTATAAGATTGTGGATTAATATGGAAAATGACTGTAAAAGCATTGGATTGGTAAGTCTCCTTTAAGAAAACGATCAGGGCAAAATTGTTAAAGAAATATGACATTGTTTAATTTGTATTAGTTACTGTTTGAGGAGTTGAAAGATTTTTTTCTTTAGTTTAGTTTTATTTTGATTTATTACTGTTTGAATATATATATATATATATATATATTTAAAAAATATATATTTTTTCTTCTTCTGCTGCCTTTCATTTCATTTTATTTTAGTTGTATTGTTTTGTTTTATGAAATGTGTTTTGTTTATATTTTAATGAAATGAATAAAGTATCTAAAAAAATTTAAATAGTGTAATTCTGACTGGATTGATGAGCTAATGGCTAGTCAGAGCAAAACCAAGACCAAAGTGGGGTGCTGGCAATTTAAAATTTTAACAGTGATCCTTCCATCCTTCCATCCTTCCATCCATCCATCCATCCATCCATCCATCCATCCATCCATCCATCCATCCATCCATCCATCCATCCAGCCAGCCAGCCAACCATATTCTTATTTCTTGTTTGGTTCATAAAAGCTGTTTTATAAATTTTCCTTTTTCTTCAGCTTTTCAACACACACTGAATTAAAACTCTGTCATTACTGACAAAATGGAATGTTTTTTTTACATTTGAATTTCATCTGTCATTAAACGAATGCAACCGTAATCAAAACAATGCAAGAGTATTCAAAGTATACCTGAAAAGGCTTGAAAACAATAGAAAAAAAAGGGACAGTTGCAAGTAAATAAACAAAACAAAACAAAACTCCTTTGATAAGTTCTTTGGGGAAATTAAGCAGCTTAATGCAGAGAAAGAAATAACAACATAAAGGGAAAAAAACACCCAAATTTAAAAAATAATCTTTCCTGAAACTAAAAATGAGATTGAATGTAAAAGTTAGATTGGTTTATTTAAGAATGACAGCAGTGCTGATTAAATGAATGAACATTATGCAGATCATCTGAAATGGCGTAACAACACCTCAGAGGTAATAAAAAAAGACAGACTTGTGCTCAAGAAGTAATTTTAGGTGTGAGCTCAGTTTTCCACCTCCTGGGATTTGTGGCACCTCTTCCACTTGCTCAGCTCAGGTGAAGTGACACCTGCTGAGACATGTGTGAAGATGAAGTTGGCTCTGGATAAATGAGTCTTCTGCTTGAACAAAATTAGGAAAACTGAAATGATGAATGGTTAGATCTTTTATTGTTTTGTATTTAAGACGCTCCACATGGCAGCACATCAGCACATGACTGAAACAAACAGGAGCAAACCCATGAGTGAATTTCAGCTGAAGTGTCCTTCACAGTAAACATTAATGTAAAAAAAAACATGCAACATTCCTCTTTTACATCATTTCTCAGAATGGACACAAACACTTTAGAAAAGCTATGATTTGAATGCTTGGATGGGATCCTGTTGAGCTTAAAGTGCCTGTCAACAAATTGTTGTGACAAATATGGATACATTTTTCAAAAAATAACATTGATAACATATTGCAAAAACAAAATCACACAAAATGAACAGCTGTTGAGATATTTGCATGTGAAGAAACAGAAAGTGATATCAAAGGGGATTGTCTGATTGTAAACAGAGTATTGTTACAACGGCTAAGAACATAGAAAGCTGGAAAGCTTCTGATGTTTCTTTAGATTATTTTGAGTTGAGATTTTGAGATGAAGAAAAGTCAGAGTTCAAATAACATTGCTTCAGTAAACAAAGACCAGAGAGTTCTCTTAAAGAGTTCCCATTTGATGTCACTGCCTGTTTCACTTTTTCTGAGCCAAGTAAAAAAAAATAGGCCAGGTATGTGACAAAATGTGTGGGTTTATGCAGTGTTGTATAAAGTACTTCAAAGTGATACTTGAGTAAAAGTACAAGTATTTTACCATAAATTTACTTTGGTAA
>JARVGW010000086.1:9886711-9936417 GCA_031762495.1 Anablepsoides rubrolineatus | reverse complement strand
CCCCCCCCCCCCCCCCCGCCCTCCCAAAAACAAAAATTCAAGGACTTTCAAGGACAAGTGTAATTTTTGGCTGTTTTCACAAACTTTTCAGGGCCTTGAAATAATTTTTTCAAATTCACAAACTTCCAAGGATTTCAAGGATGGGAACCCTGCAAAAATAACATAAGGAACCTTTTATCTTTACTAACCTGGTTAATTAAATTCAACATTCAGTTTATAGAGTGCATAATGTATTGGACTGACTCCACAAGTTATTCTGTTTATGAGCTATAATTATAGTTCAAAGGTATGTGTGAAATAAAAATGAAAGTCTAATTTAAATTTAGATAAACACATAATTTATGTATAAACTTACTAAAAGCTTTTAATGATACCTTTGTTTATGATGTACCTTCAACTTGAAACAAAAAGCAAAGGTGAGACATAATCGTTGCTCATGTGGGAGGAAAACCCATCGGAGACACAGCACTGCCATGTCCTGATGGACATTTAATCATCATGGCAACTAGTGGGCTTTGAGTGACTGCTCCCTAAAGAGCTTTCGGTCCAAATTTTGCAGGAAGCAAGGGGACCGAGGACTTTCCCACCAAAAGTTGACCCTTTTGTCTATGCTCAAAACTGACTAAACTCACTTGTGTGCAGATGTTGACGTCTCCCCCCAACCCCCAGCAGCTGTTTACCCACCACGCCGACGTAACAGCGAGTCGTGATTAGGTGTTACACGACAATCAGCAGACGCTTGTTGGATTCTGGTGGCCCTGTTTTGTCGAGTGCCTAGCGTCGCCGGCTAATTGTTTCCCCTCTCCGTGGGGCTTCAGATTTCCAGCAGCTTTTGTGTTGATTACCAGGTTTTGTGTTGGATTTCACGTACGGAGCGGCAGCAGAATGACGGCGGCGGTTGCTCTCCGGCTTCCAGATGGTGTTTGCCGTCTTACTTTGTGGTCTGCCTCTGCGTTGTGTCGACTCATCCAGAAGTCTCCCGGCGCTTGTACCTGTACCTCGTGTCACTGTCTGTCTTGCACTCCGACGCTCGTCTCCTGAAGGTGTGGAATTGTTTGGAACATTCGCGCAAACACCTGCGTGAGCAATCACTCTGACATTTGTGCAGATGGCAAGAGACGGGCCATCCCTAATAACGTGAAGCGGAACGCAGCATTTGTTTTCCCTATTTACAAAGCATGTCACCTAAAATCACACATTTACTTCAACTTCTACTACTCCAGGTACAGTTGCAATTAAAAAAAAAAAACACATAAGAACTCATCCACAGCGGTTACCATAGCATCCCCTGTAAGCCCAAAGACCCCCGCTGAGGTCCAAGTGTGGGTGTGTTTCGAGGCCTCTGCAGATGGTGTCATTCTAACCCAGCAGGGCTCCAGTCAAGTGACTGAAGAGTCAGAGTGGGCAGATGAAGCTTTATCTTATCTACTGATTCTGCAGGTAGAGATAAAAGAACACGAGACGAGACAAGATAAAATAAGATACGATACGATACGATGAGATGGACCTTTATTGTCATCATACAGAGCAAAATGAAATTACAGAACACCCATTCAGAAGAAGACAGAACATAACAAACTTAGAAGAACAGGTGCCCTGATGAAGATGAACCCTTTAAGACGTTTACCCGCAATGTTTACCCTCAGAAATCCGTAATTATTATGAAAAACCTGTAGTACTCTCACGTGATACAGGGGGGTTTAAGTAGACTGTCGGCCAATGGGAGAGGACATAAGGGACGAGGAGCTGGCAAACTTAGCATTTCCTTACAAGCCAGCTCTGAAACCTAAATTAGTTTAAAACTTTTGTCTATACACCTGTTTATCAGCTAAATGGGGTAAAGTTTGTGTAACTTATGAATATTCCATACAACTTGACATGTATGTTCTACCCTACCAAAGAAACAAATAAATAAATACATTTAAAAAAAGCGGGCGATTTAAGGATGAAAAATTAAAAATTATATGAGGAATAAAATAAATAAAACTACAAATGGCTCGTTACTGCCCGCAACTCAGCTTCTATTGTTCGTTGTAAAGAGCCGTTCACAAGATTTGGATCACTCATGAACATCACAGCAGTAGTTACATCTCTAGCAGTATGCTGGAGTTTGCATGTTATCTCCATGCATTCATGGGTTTTCTCCGGGTACTCCGGTTTCCTCCCACAGACCAAAAACATGCTAACTAGGCTAAATGGTAACTAAATAGTCCCAAGGTGTGCGTGAGAGTGAACAGTTGTTTCTGTGTCACCCTGTGATGGACCTGTGACCTGTCCAGGGTATACACAGCACTTTACGTGACCCTGTAAGAATGGATTGATTATAAAGTGGAAACTATGGTCCTGGGTGTGCTCAGTGTAGGTTGGGCCAAACATTTGAGGAAAAACTGGACAAATTTGAAGTGGTCATCCTTATACTGTTGTATGTAGTTCATTGTGAGAATTTATTCTAACCAGCCTGACAAGCTAATGGTTTCTCTGAGTAAAGCATAAAGTGGACTGCTGCCATCTTAAAGTAGACATATGCTTTTAAATCCTTCCTTTTCACATTTATATCCTTCAGTTGGGGTCTTTATAGAGTTGAACTACAATGCTATGGTCTGAATTCCTTTTTATTCTAACTTTACCAGCTCCTTTTTCACCACTTTTCTGATGTGTGTCTCAAAGCAGCTTGTTTTGTTACAGTTCACACTTCAAGCCCCGCCCCCCTCTGGCTTCTAGATTAGTCCACTCTGATTTAAAAGAGAGTGGGTTATGTTTTATAGCTTGGAGAATCATTTTATTTACAATTTAATTGAAATACATCAGCAACAGAAGACTTGTTCATCCAGCCTTACATGTTGGAGAAGACAAGGAAATTGTAGTTGGTGAGTCCAGACCTTATTTGGCAATTCTGTCAGAGATAATTTTACATAATAGACTCAGAAAACGTCATAGAAAATAGAGAAAACTGAACGGGCTGAAAATTATGAACCAAACAGAATATAAAGATATTTTTGCAGCAACAGGAAAGACTAAATTAAACTTTTCTGCAGTCCTAGAGACACTAAGTACACAACAAAATGTATATTTAACAGCTAAAAATGAAGGTTTTTGCATGACATGTCCCCTTTAAAACAACTCCAATATTAAAAAATATCACACAAACTCTTTTTTTAGAAACCCCTACACCACAATGAATTTTACATTACTGAATCATTCCAGCAGAAATAATCAATTCAAGTTTGTTTTTATAACATCAAATCACTACAAAAGATCAGCTCAGAACACGGTACAAAAAACATCCAATACAGTAAAATATAAATGCCAATTAGTAAAGTTTTTCTATCTAATATAAATATTATGATATTCCTGTTAGAATTGCTCCCAGCTCTATGAAAAATGCCCACAGCTGCTCTGCTATTACTGGTGTTTGCAAACAACCAACAACCTTTATAGATTGTCTGGTTTGGATATTCTGTGGAGTTTTAGACAGCAGCAAGCTACTTTAAATAACCCTAACCTAGTAATTCAAAAAAAATCTCAGACATGTATTTTCTTTTTTAATAGGTTCTCACTTGTTGTTATCTATAATATGCGAGATTCAACTAATTTGTACTTTGGTTTGCACATAATTGAATTTAAGATTTAGAAATAGTCAAAGAGTCCAAGTGCAAAATGTTATTTTTACATTTTCAGAGGGCTCCTAATGATGATGTACGCTGTGAATACCTTTTGAATGTGCCTCTGTGTTTTGGCTTCAGCTGTCAGGTGTCGTTCTGCTTCCAGGCTGCTCCTCTGAGAATCAGGTGAAAGAAAGAAAGCGTATAAAGCCCGAGGCTGTGCTGACACTGCACCGTCTCTCTGCGTCGCCCCCTGGAAGTTCACATTCCACTCACAGTCACTCAGTCATGCTCAGTTCAGCAGAGTCAGACGAGGATGATCAGAACCTCGTGAGCTCAGGTCAAGAGGACTTTAATACTCAAGCTCCAGAACAAGTGTGCTCACAAAAAGTAAAGCCAACATTCTTTTGGTCTTTTCCCAGTTTGATATAGAAGCAAAACTGTGTAAAATTAGCTGCCTTATAGTGATTCTGAAGATAATGTGTGTATGTGTATTATAAAAATATCACATAAACTACTGAACAGCCATTATTAGAATTCTCAGAAAGCAATTACTGGATAAATCTACACCTGATTAACTTTTGGAGTCAGTCCAGTTCCAGATGGCTGCCACAATCTTAGCAAAAACAAAAATGGCTGTAACTCAGTCAAAGTTGCAGATATTAAGTTAAAGTTTGACATGGCTGTAGGTGAGAGTCACTCTTAAAGGAAACTCTGACTAGTTGTAACATTATTTATTTATTTCTACTAAAATAAGACTGTAAAAATACTGTAGGCAGTAAAATTGCGCTATAATTAGCTAATAATATTAGCATGAGAGCTAATCCCATACCGTGAAGCCCCGCAAAGTTGCACTTTACATTTTGCAAACTCAGTCTTTTGGGGATATATTTATGAAATCTAACTGTAGTTTGCGATAATACCAGTGAAATCACAGAAACTGAAAATATGGTAAAGTAAGGAACATACTCGTGTTTTTGTTGGATTCTTACTGCATTAAGGTACTCAAAGAACTTAACCCCCGCAAAAATCAGGGCTTTACATCATTAGTAATAAATTAATATATCCAGAGCTAATTTACTAAACATCATGTTGGATTGTTTTAACCCATATATTGTGCAGAACATAGAAACTATTTATATATATATATATTAATTTATTGTCACACATTATAGCTTTTTAGCTTTGTCACTTTTACTCTCAACTGTAATCTAACATCAACATTAAGCATTGTGTCAGTAACAAAATGGCAACCTGCTTAAGTGAAACATGTAATGAACATATAAAACTTTAAGGTAATTAGATGTTTTCATATGCCACAAACAACTTTTAGTACAACAGAGAAATAACAACATATTAAGGCCAACACGTGCAAGTAGTCTGAGATAACTCTTGTGATGTTCAGGTGCAATTTTCAAGGTTAACTAACCAGGTATAACTTTGTCATTGCTCAACATGACGATCTTAGTTTAAAACTCTGATATGACAGGAGGCGGGTGATATGGAAGCCTTTCATTTCTAGTGAAATGCCGCAAAGGGAAGACAAATAAAAGATCAGCTCTTTGGAAAAAGCCCATTTGAATTGAGCAGTCTCCAAAAACATTAGCTGTCAACACAATACCATTGGATGTGACTGCCAAAAGTAAAAAAGGGGGGTGGTTAAAGAAACAAAAAACCCCAGAAAGCTTTAAATTTGTTCTATTGTTGCTCAAATAAATATTAATTTACTGTAGACAGAATCTGCTTTGACCAGATTCTTCTGTTTGAAGAGCTAATTAAAAACTGCTGGTGAGTGTTCATTTTGTCTGAAAAGAGAGATGTATTTTTCACCATTTCACTACAACAATGACTGTTTCATATGGATTTGTTCAGGGCACAAAAGAGATATGTTACTTTTATATTCTTAAAAATAAAAACACAATAGAATTAAAGGCTGCGTACAGCTTCTACCTCTGCTCCATAAATATTTAAATGTTTCAATCGCTGACCCTCACAAAGCATATTGTTAGGGTTTATTCCTTCATAGAGTAACAAAATTCATTCGCCGTGACATCATTTATCCAGCAATAAGAAAACATTAAGGAGAGGACCAGTGACAAAGAACTCTAATGGCATTTTTATTAGCATCTCTTATTGAGCCTTCACAGGTCGTGTTAGGGAAAAAAAGGCAGCAAGAGAGAAAAAATGGTATATGTGGAAAAAAAAAACAACTCTGGAGCTCACAAGGTGAAAATAATAAGGAGAAACGTGGAGGGTGGTGGGAAAGAAAACAAGTTATTATAGTTAAATAAGAGTGCAGATGTGCTTGGAGTGGGTCAGAACTGTAGGAGGCATGAAAGAGACTCTCTGAAGCCTCTCTGCTCAGTGCATGCAGGTTTTGATCTTCGTCTCCATGCAGGCCTCATGAATGTCCACTGATCTCACTGTTTGTTTTCTTTTTTTTTTTTTACTTTTAAATCTATTTCACATCAACTCACAGTCAGCGTCTAAGCGACACAACTCGACCCCGTTAGAGCTTTTCTAGGCCTTTTCTGGACTCAAAATGTAAGATGTGAGTTTATTTATTTCTTTTATTTAAGGTTAGACAGTATTTTTAAAATTAGTTTGAATTTGTTTGTGCAATACTGTTTCTGTGCAGTTATCATAAAGCTACAAAATTATACTTTGAATGTGAAAATGCTGGTGGTGTAAGCACTAAAAAATACAGTTCAGTGTATTTTCTGTACAGTTAAAGTAAGAAAAACAATAAATATATATATAGCAGATAAATACTGTATGTAAGTACATATCAGATACACATAAATACCTATATGTACACAGCAGATACATACTGTATAGGTACATATAAGTACAGAACAGATACATATAAGTATAAAAAAAATACACAGCAGATCCATGTAGGTACATACAATCACTTAGTAGATACATATACGTTCATGTAAAAGCAAAGCAGTTACATAGAAGTACATGTAAGTACACTGCACACCGTTACCATCAGATGTAAATATGAAGTTATTCTTAATGTTTGCCTAAAATAAAGGTTAAATAAACTGAAATAAAATTACAAATCAGAATAAAGGGAACTTCGGTTGAGTTGAGTAACATAAAAACTATACAATTAATCTTAATTTGAAGCCTTTTGATTAATTTAACTAGATGAGTGGAAACAAAACCTTGCCTCAGGGTGTCCAATTGTTTCGACAGCTAACTACCTCTGTACTCTAGGACATACATTATTATTAAACTGCACCATTACTGATACTCTGAGCTGCTTATTTTGGATATTTGTTGAAACCACACATGGAAGAAAGAGACTTTTCAAGGAACTGCATGTGCAGGATGTGGGGTGGACCCACTGTTTCTGCTCTGACTCTGGGTCAGTGCCTAGCCTCACAAAGGAGGCTCGGACCATTAATGACTTATTGACTAGGTTCCACCGAGCATGCTCCGTTCAGGGATCAGGATGCTTCAAAAGGTAAAGCAGACAGGTAGACGGGACCAGACTGTTTGAATCCTGTTCTTGCATCCTGACAGAAACTGTGTCAAATGAGAAAAAGCTGAAGACGAGGAAGCCGTTGACATTTTAGCGCTGGATTTTCTCTCATATTTTGAACTGTGTGTATAGTTTTGCCTCGACTGTATCTCCCGCATTTTTCACAAGCGTGTTTTATCCCCCACCCTCCTGTTTACGGGATACACCTTGGTTCCACTGACATCAGTGCACGCGTGTGTTTGTGTGCCTATGCAGCGTCGTGGTTTGCTTTAGGAATGCAGTTTGAATATATTGAGCCGGTCTGAGGAGACTTCTCACCCTCTCTTGTGTGCTGCCGTTTGATGAAAGTGTGTCACAGACCTGAGAGATGCAGCCGTTTGATCTGCTTCGATGTGAATTGAGTAGGTGACCTGGGTGCAAACAGACACAAGGAGGCACATATACATAAGCTAATTACTCACTCCCCAGATGTTATATCTTTAGAAAAGCTAGCCTGACGCACAGGGAATACATAGAAAGGGGCTCTAAGGACAAAGGTTGGAAGATTTTGCTTATTTATCGAAATAGAGAGACAAAAACAAGAGGCTCCAAGAAGCTGCTGTAGAATATAATCACTACGTAACATCTACCTGATTCACATGAAAACCGGTGAAATAAACTCCAATTTCCATGGTCTTTCTTGACCTGTACATTAGGTAGAGTGTATTTTATTACCATTCAGATGTTCAGGAATGGTGTACTATGAGTTTTTGTAGCAGTGTGGAAGAAATTTGTGAAAGAGCTTGAAGAAGTTTCCCATAGATAACAATAGGATTTTGGCAAGAGTGAAAAGAAAACAACCTTCTCTGGAGCGCTATAGCTCAGCTTCAAAGCAGAAATATCCAAAGTTTAAAGAGTCAAAACAAGTTTGTTTTTTTACACAACTGAAATATGCCAATGTGATATCTTAAAAAAGATTTCATGCAATCCCAGGTTAGGTTTCAAGATTTATTTTTAAAGATTTTACCGTGACGTGTTCAACTTAGAGTTTTGAGCTGTCTAAACTTTTCAAAGATTTCTGCAAACTCTTCTTACTTTCACAAACCTTACACTTTTTTATAAGGTTTGTACATCATTGTGCTTTTTTTTTGTCTTTTTTCACTGAATGTGTCTCTCCTTGCTATGAGTTGCAGTTTTCTCTCAAATTCCCTTCAGAATGCATAGTTCACATCCAAACTCTCATAGACTCTTATTAGAACTGAGATTTATTACCATTCCCTACATAAAATACCACTTGCAGTTAAGGATTATTTTTCAGTGCAACTTAATTGTTTTTACAATGAGTGTTTGATACTGAGCGTTTTTATAAAAACTGTCAGGGAGTGAGAGACACAGGTGTGTTGTTACCATGGTAAGCCTATAGTTCCTGTGATGTAGGTTCTCTTCACAGGGTGAGTTAAAAGACTCAGGACACATTTTTTATTTCAGAAACTAAAGGGAAAAGGAAATATCTGAATAAAGAGTTAGGGAGACATACCTTTTAGGCAATGTCCGCAACATGGTCCATCTTTACAGTCACCATATTGTATTAAAGTCAAGTTTTTCCAATGGGAAGGTGGTCATTGTCAACACATTGTGCCTGTATTCAGCAGATTGAATGCATTAAACAACAGGCAACGTTTCCAGCATGCTGTTGCAACTTTCTGAACCACAAGAGATATTTCAAATCCGATTGTGACAATGGATTTCCGAGAAAATTTTGGTCTTATTTGATATGATAAATTACGGCCTTCCCACTGGAAAAAATAATGACTTTGATACAACATGGTGGCTATCAAGATGATACAGCCTAACAAATAGGTCCCCTCACCAATTACTTGCTGAGGCATTCATATATTTCACTTTCCCTTTTGTTTCTAACATAAAAGGATGTCTGGAGACTTTTGAGTCACCCTGCATTTTTTTTAAAACAATTTCTACATTAAAGCATAGTTTCTTTTCTGTGTAGGGACTGTTCACATGTCCAGAAGTTCTTTTGTCTTCTTCTTTTTTAGCATTTGTATCCATACAACCTTTTAAGAGCCCCAAAATGATATTTTTGTAAACGGGTTCCAAAGTGAAAACAACTTGAAAACACCCCTTTTGCATTACTGTGTAGACAGCTAAAATGCAGCCTTTTTGGAAATGATCGTCCCAGTTCTAAATAAACGTAAAAGCTTCTTTCATCAAATAAAAAGATTGTTTTGAAAACCCTTTTCAAATAGACAAGTCTATAGATTATGAACATATTTTATATCCTATTGAACTTTGCAGACGAAAGTTGACATATGTTGACAGTTCAGGCTGTATTGGTATTCTTTGAAATTTTATCAAAGGTTCTCTAATACCTCTGGTATAAAACAAATCCCTCAATAAATGTAAATATATTGGCATCAACTATTTCTTTAGCCCCATGAACACATGAAAGCCCCTCAGTGAAGAAGACAAAGACATCAAGGTGCGCTCTCTCTTTGTTTTTCCTTCTCTGCCACCTTGTGTCTCTCGTCGCGTCTCGTTCAAGTTTCGTGTGAGCTGATATTGACAGTTTGTCCCCCCCGCCCCACCCGACAAAGTGCTGAGTTTTCCAGGGACTGTCGCTATCCATTTGCCATTTAATATTTCAGTGTGAGGGGTTTTCTGGGTGTTGATGCTGCGGGGTTCGCTGCAGGAATGGAGCTTTGGTGACTTGATTGAAAAACAAGTGATGTATTGAGGCAGCTTATGTGAAAAATGTTGGAATTTAGAAATAAAAAGTATTTTTTTAAAGGTAGCTGCAGCACAATGTCATGTTACAAAAAAGTAGGTTGTTATTGAAGCTGCTGTGTGACATGTGTGCTATAATGGTGAGTTTTCCTGGCAACCTGACCATTTGTACGCCTTATATACTAAACCGTCTGCCCTCACATGAAACATAATGCAGCTTGGAATTGAATTCATGCTAAATTAAAGACTGATTAGCTGGACTTGAATCAGATAATTTTTAAATTGACTGGCTAATCCTGAACTAAAAAAAATCAGCTTTTTTGAACCAGAGGCTAATTTTGCCTAAGTTAACAATTAAAGTGTTAAAAATAAAATAAAGCACAAGAGGTGTAAGAAAGAAACAAAATGTTGTAGAAATTGAGGGGAGTGGTGGTGCAGAGGCTTAGCAAGGCATCGTAACCAGTAGGTCAGGAGTTTGAATCCCCAGACTGGCACAAAAAATCTGGGTGAGAAAGGTGATGCTTCAACATCTGCCTCCCCCCTCATTTGCCCCGATGTGGGCCCCTGAGTGAAGTCCTTAACCCTCCTGCTGCTCCCTGGGTGCCTGATGGCCACCCTCTGCTCACCCACATGTATGAGTGATGTATGAGTTCCCTCACTAAGAATAAACAGAGTATATTACAAAAGAGAAAGTTTAGTTCACATTTTTAATGCAGAAAGTATGTAAATTTCTGTTGGCAGATCATTGTTTGTTGGAACAATGCTTCTTGGCAATGTCTTAAACCATTGGAATGTCTGTTCATTTTTTTTTTTTCAATGTAGCCACATTTGTAAGGAACATGCATTTGTAGTATGTGGGTTGCGCACATGCACATTTGCCAAATCATCTCTGTCATGACACTGGTACCCAGGTGCTGTCAAAGAAAAAAATCTACCAAACACATATTTCCTCACTTTTTGTGCTAAGTACAGATATCTAAGTGACGAAAATGGAACTTTCAGGCTAAAACTGTGCAAATTTTTGCTTAAAAGTGAAAGTTTATTAGTCTTTTAAAATTCTTTTACTGATAGATGTTGGCAAGCTTTAAGATAAGACAAGATAAAATAAGACAAGACATGACTTTGTCCATTTAAAATGGAAATTTTGTTTACATATACTGGTTGATGCCCCCCATAAAACAACACACAGTATAAGGTATATATATATAAGGGATGCAACAATACATGTACCCGTATCAAACCATATCGAACAGTGCTTTAGGTTCAATACACACTTGTATCGAACAATACAGATTTTTACAAATCATTTTATCAACTTGTTTTCTAAAGATGCTCTATGTTGAGGGATCAGTGGATCTGTGTTTGACTACTCCACCTAGGCTGCATTGTCGAGTGCAGATCCACTGAGAAACTTGCTTTGTCAGCTAAATTTAATTTAAAAACTGTACTTTTGAGGTTAAACAAATGTTCATAATTAATTTCAATAACTTACAAGTTTAAAAGGGCATGGAAATTTCTCTTTTTTGTATCGAAAAAATATCAAACTGTGAGACTAAAGTATTGAACCGAACCGATTTGTGAATTTTCTGTATTGTTGCACCCCTAATATAGGGGTATAAGAAAATATTGTTAAGCGTGTTTGTTGACCAATTTTTGTGCTTGAACCATACGGAGAATGTACCAAGGCATGGAAAATGAATGTTAAAGAAATCATACAGAGTGCTCTGCTGATGACCTCTTTAATGGCTGGCGATCATATATATATATATATATATATATATATATATATATATATATTAAACTTCTATAATCTTGAAGTCTAAAGTCTTGATAATAAAAATTAAACCTAGACATCTAGACTTTCACTTTTGGTGCAAATATATAGCTGTCTACAGTTTAGATGCCTTAAGGAAGTCTTTTCAATGAAAAAGTGCTTCATGGATTAATATGAGCAAACAAGCTTTCAGTTCAACCACAAAAAAACAACAACACACATTTCATATACTGATAATTATAGTTGTTAGACAGAAATCGGTATCAGGTCATGCTGTATAAAATCAAATCAAATAGCAGACCAGAAAACTGGTGTGAGTGCATTGCTTCTTACTTGATGCAATCTTTTAATATTTGCAGATGGTGACCAACACTGTTGTTTAGCATTATGGTTTGACTTGTTCTGATTGGGGTTGCTGCAGCGTAAACAACATCCATCCGTACATTTATCTTTTATTCCTGCTCGGGTTGCAGCTGCAACAAATCCAGCAGGTAAACAAAGACCACCCTCTCCACTCCCCAGCCCCTCCTCCCAAAGTGTGTTCACTAGCCAGAGAGGATATCTAGTCCCTCTAGGAAAAGAACAAAACTTCAAAATAATGTTTCAGGGAGAAGACCCCAGGGCAGACCAGGAGATGAAATAAGAAGAAATGTTCGACAGCTTTAAGAAGTCACTTGCAAACACCTGACACATGCAGCTGTGTAGTGTATTGTACCAGGACATGAGAAATGCTTGTTCCTGTTCAGGTTTTACTTGTAGACGTCGCAGTAACTGGCTCATCAAGAACAGCTGGAAGCCAAATGTCCTGAACATGTGTCAGAACACGTTTTCTTGTAGCCACTTTTTCAGTGTAGCTCTTGGATCTTTACTGAGCGACAACAGCAGTGTGAAGGCGTCGCATGCTATCAAATGACAAAACAGGCGACAAAATATCAGACAGAAAGTGGACTCAAAGAACAGACAATGGAGTCAAACCTAAAACAAAACATTAAATTCAAAGATTTCACCAACAGTTTGTTCAAACATTAGCGCTGCAGGTGCAACGATGCCAGATTCCGCTGGAACCACACGTTGACACGTTTCGGTTCCAAATGAGCTAAAAAAAAATATTCACAGACACTGAAGTGTTTGTCACGCTGTAGAGCCAATAAACCGATATGAACTTATTTGGCAAGAACATGTTGTTTTCATTCCACATTTATTTATATATATAATTTTCCTTTTCTGTAGCTGTTAATTCCCACAGATTACACACAGCAGCAAAAACAGAAGATTTTTTTAAACATCTGAAAAGTTAGAAATTCAAACAAACACAGCAGCAGAAATCAGCTTTTTTTTCTACATTTCTTGTAAGAAATTAGTTCAGTGAGCCAGGTATGTTAAACCTGATATATTTATCACTCAGGATTAAAGAAACATCTAATTATGACACTTTAACATTATTACTACTTCTGTTTTTTAATTGGCTGCAAATGACTAGAAAAATAAAAATAACTCCAGCCTGAAATACCAACTTGATCCATTTTCTTCCAGCATATATATTTATATAATTACACACCCACACACATCAACATATAGCCAGCTGCCTTGCGTGCCAATGTCACATAGGATATGTTCATGCTCAAAGTATGTTTTGGGGATGACTCTCAGCTACTACCACACTGTTTTCCATTTTAGTGTTAGCTAAGCTCAATTAGCTGTGGCTGCCATCTTGAATCATCAGTTAATTAGTTGTACATGAACATCCAGTGATTATGTTTGGAAATAAACTCAACTCCACCCAGTGGGAATGAGAAATTTTGCTAACAGACAGACAAACAGTGATGCAGATTAAACACGTAAACAGGCCTGTGAGGAGCGACTGCGACTCGGCTTCGCTTTCTGACAAAACGTCCAAATAAGCGAAGCTCAAACACGGCTTACAGCTCCTCCTGGATCATTTTTACCTTCATATCAATAACACTAAATAATTTAAAGCTATCATGATGCTGATGCGCCGAGAGAGGAGAAAATCCTGTTTCTGCATCTGATTTAGGCTGCGTGCTGCTCCGAACTGTTTGATTTAGGCTTTCTCCCTTGATGTTGCAGCGTGAGAATGGCTTTGCCTTCCCCTTTTCTGAGCGAGCGCTGGAGTAATAACAGCTGCTCAGACCTGATTAGAGCCATCGTCCTTCCAGAGCCAAGCCCACACATCCCTGTCCTACTTTCTCTTCCTCCTTCTTGTGCACCCCCCCCCACCCCCTCCTCAGATTCCCACCAACTTCAAGTCATGCTTTAACTGATCATTAAGGATGGAAAATCAGAATCCATAACGTATTTCTCCTAAAGCATGTCCCTCTGCATTTTTATCTCCTCGTTAACAGAAAAATCTTTCAGCGTTTTAGCTAATAGAAAGAAATCCACTTCCATGTTTAAGTATCTTGACAGTCCAGTCTATTTGCATTTTTTCAGACTTCACTTCAACACATGAGAGGAATCTGCTCTTGTTGTTCCACAGACGGTATTCTTCAACTGAATAAGTCAGCTCAGATTTTTGGGTTCTGGATAAAAGATATGAACAATAAATATCTTACCTGTTGTAGATGGTTCTTTGAATGACTTCTGCTTAAAGAACGCACATACAGCAGATGAGTCAAACTCAAAGCCTTACGGACCAAATGTGGCCCACCATGGCATTTTATTTGGCCTCAAATATGTATGAATGTCTTAGGATAAGCATATGCTGCTTCAAAGCCATCATTGACCATAAACTATTTACATCTCCCATAATGCATGCTGATGTTTTTAACCGTAGGTGGTGGTGGTGAACTGGGTACAAAGGTAGTCGGCTGTGTAAAACCTTTTGCTGTATTTTTGTTGGCTACTTTAGTTGTAGTCTTACTGGGAAGTGGGAATTTCCCACTAAAAAGTCATAAATTTAAACTGGAACAGTGGGAATGTCCTGTTGGAAAGTCAAGATGGCAGCTACTCAGCCCAACTCAACAGTGAGTAAAACACTCACATTTACTTTCAATAGTATTTCCATATTATTTATTTCACATTTAGTCAGTTGTACTTTTCAGTGTTTATAAGAGGACATGTTAAAACGCTGTTTCTATGCAAGAAATACCACGTAGAGCTAGGTTAGGGTTTGTTAGTGGTGCTCAGCCGTAGAAATGTGATAAGGAACATGATGCTCATGTGTTTGACGGCACTGCCATACAACTGTTGCCTATGTGCTCCACACCAGTCTAAGCTTTATGGCAGAAAGACAAAAAGAAAGCCACTGTTAAAGAAAACTCATTAAATCTCAGCTAGATGTGCGCCCTAGTGGAAGACTTCACGGTCAAGTGCTTTTCGTCAGTTGGTCCTCAAAGGCTTTTCAATATTTTCTTGTAGGTTATTCTTTATTTTTTTGTTTCTTTTTTTTTGCCTAAAATTATTGTCTGTATAGTTAAACAGTTAAATTAGCACAGTTAATTAAAAGATGAATATTTAAGCAACCACTTATTTTACATGACATATTTTTATTTAATTGGCATTACTTACTTTTGACACTGACAGGGAATTTTATTTATTTATTTTCTTGTCAAAAATGTCAATTTATATTAACCAAACCTGATTTATATTAGGAATAAAAAGGTAGAAAATGCTAGAGATAGGAATTAGGTCTCAGATATAAACACATTTTATTATTAATGATACAACCCCAGTTAAAATGATGCAGAGACTTGAGGTTTTAATTATTACCGACCATAAATTTGTAGTTCATACAGAATATTCATGACTTGAAAACTGTTAACCTAATTCACACGACTAAGCTGTATTCAATTAAAAAAACGTAGGAGAGACTGAGTCTGGTGGTTTGTAAAAGGGGTGCATGAATGTGAGAGGAATGACCAATGATCTTTGTAAAAAGATCCTCGGACAGCAGAAACATAATGTCTGACAAGCTGGAGGATTCCCACAGCGATTGTGGAATGAGAGATGAAAGTTTCACGTTATGGGTATCAGACAGGTGCCTGTTCTGCTTTAGGTGGGATCAAAAATGACCAATTTCTGATGCAATGTTCTGATCTGACAAAAGCAGACCCGTTCAGGAAGTTCTGACAGCAGAGTGACAAGGATTATAGACTTTCTATCAGGAGAAAAAAACCTACTCTGATCAGACAGACCTGTTTTTATGTTTTTGGGAAGGTTCAGGGGGTGTGGACCCAAGGGCACAGGCAACAGGTTTCAGGTTTTAACATCTAAATAAAAATGCAAGAAGGCAGGTGGCAGGGGACGCAAAGGCCCAACGCAGTAACTTGAAGGCAACTAAACCAAAACAAACACTGGAGTAAGACCTTTTATATGTGGGGATGATTGGTGATTGAGAACAGGTGGGTAAACAAGTAGATGAACAACAGGTGTGTGTGGCAAAGTATACTGGATAATTTAAGTAACAATGACTGCAATCATGAAATTACAAAACTCCAAATACACTGGTAGCAAAAAAAAAAAAAAAAAAAAAAGCCTGAAGAACAAGAAACTGCACAACTGTGACGTTTCCAGATGTTGATGTTTTTGTGTTCAGGCCAGGAATGTCTAACGTTTGAGACTGACGACAATGAGACAGTGGAAAACAACTCACAGCTTTTACAAAGACATAATTGTTTTAATTGATTGTTGAATTTGTTGTTCATGAAGTAAAAAACTCCAAGTTTACTCACTTTATTAATCATGTTTAAGTCAATTTTTCAAATAAAAACTAAATGTCATTAACACCAACACTTATGTGCTTTTTATAGTAAATTTACAGTCAGTTCAGTTCAAACTCATTTCATGCTTGGTGTTTAGAAGTAATTTATTTATGGTTTCTGATCACTTTTTACTGGCTCATCTTTTTTGTGTGTTGGCTTTTTTTTTTCTTTCAAATTGATGACCACACAAACTGATGCAGCTCCTTCGGCTCAAATTACCCGAGGGTCGTTGTTAGTCGAGAAGCTCTCAGACGGATGGCATTGTTTTTTTTCTTCTTTTGATAAATAAAATAAAACCACATATTTCCATTTTGAACTGTTCACATTAACTTTAGAACCTATATTTTGTCTTGAATTGTGAGACTAATAGAGGTATTATGGTACATCAGAATCCCAGTTAGATATGGACCTCATTATGTGGATTATGGTTTGGTATGGGTTTGGGAAAGAAAAATACCTGATGCTTTTTTTCTATATTTGTTTTAGCAGATTATAGTTCTCAGAAGCGGGGACAGTAAAAAACAAACCCTTAGAGATGGGATGATTTGGCTCTGTGAAGTGATCCTGATCTTGACAAGCCATTTGTTTCATACTGTTGTTCAACTGAGCACTATGATTTTGAACGAGTGATGTCATTATGTAGGAAGGTACATCATCATGTATGTTGTACGTGATGATTTAATTCTGCCACATGGGCAGTATCATGTGTTTTGTCAAGTGGTTGACCCCCCAGCTGCTGTACTCCACCCCTTCGCCTGCTTTCCGTCAGCAAAGGAGGAGCAATTTTCCTCCTCAACCGCGCAGACATAAAGATATTATGAGGAGTAATAAAAATAATAAACTTCTAATAATAAACTACTCAGTTCTTTTTGATTGTTGTAAAGAACCGTTCAAAAGATTCAGATCATTTGTGAATGTCACATCTCTATAAACTAACCTTTCTAGTGGAAAGGCTGTAAAGTAGAAACTAGTAACTTTACTAAAATGAATGGCTTACATGACAAAAGACATACACTTTCTTATATATCCAATTTAAATTGTCAACAGAGTCCTACAGTTGAAAATTGCTTAGTAAACTCCAGGAAAGTATTTCTTTCAAGGGTTAAGATAAGAAGAAATTAAGTTAAAAAGCAAAAGATAATACAAGAAAAAAAAAAAAAAAAAGTGTATGAACTAAACAATAAACACGTAAACACTTCTTAGAGTGGTAGTGCAGAAAAATGACACTTGAAATCAGCAGTATAGTATTAAACAAGTGCCCAAACGGCCTACCATAGACGTTTCAAAACAAGCAGTTTATGACATCTCTGCATCTGGATGTCTGGTCATTCTCTGGTGCGTCTATAAGTCATGCCCAGGAAACGTTCACACAGCTGATTGGACTGTGAAAACGTTCTGATGAGGGTCAAACACATGTACCCTTACATCAGTGGCTAATGGTCATAGTTTAATGTATGTATGTGATGACATAATGAGGAAAAATGTGAAAAGTTCAAGATAAAGCAAAAATCAAAGGAGAAAATAAGATGAAAACAGGATAGGAGGCGTGAAAGTTTTCTATATCCCCCCAGTAGTAGGAGTAGATATTTAGCCTAAGGCTGTGTATGCTTCAGGGTTTTATGAATGAATTGTACTCTTTGGCACGGTGCCCATGCATTACACAGCAGTGTTTTCTCCTGTCTCCTTTCCCGATCCTCCTCTGCTGCCCTTTCTCCTCCCTATTCATCAGGAGACTTCCCAGAGTACAACATGTTGGACTCCAGTTACCATCACTTAGCATCTCCCAGGAGTCATTAGCTCGTCTTTCCTGGGCTCTCTCCGAGTCAAGTCATTTCTTTTTCTTTGAATGCTCATTTTAGTGTTATTGTTATTAGGTAAAGTGTTTCTTTTAATCTTACTGTAAAAGTCTATATATCTCGGTAAGATCAACCAGAAATTTCTTTGTGTTTTTTATCTTGTGTGTGTGTGTGATCTTCATATTGCTTGACAATGACTCATCTAATCTTTTTCAAAGTGAGCCAGTGTACTGTTGGGTACATGAAGAAGAGCACTGCTTTGCTCTGCCTAGTTTGACACAGTTAGGCTCTCAGATTTTGGCCAGAGGTTGTTTGCTATGACATTTCTTCAACAGCCAATTGTCTCTATGTGTAATATCAGGAATGTTTGAGTAAGTTTACTCTGTATGACTTTGTCATGTAGGTGAAAAAACTGTCTAAAAGAACACAGGTACAACACGAGCTGGACACTGCATACTGCTTGAAATGTGATTGTTTCACAGCTTACCTGTTTCACAAAATCTGTTTACTGATCTTTTCATTATCTATTTATTATCTATTTGTTTTATTGGCCACCAAAGGAAAGAGACAATAAAAATCCTCAACATCAAACACACTCACATGTAGCTCTCATCAAAACAACCACTGACTTTGTCCTGCATCCTATTTCTCTCTACTAAATGCTTTACTGCAACAATGATTACTTTCTGTTCCACAAGATATAGAACAAAACTTAAAGAGACTGAAGTGACATATTGTGGAGTTGTTCATTTTAGTATTCAGTGGTTGGAGAATTAGAAAAACTATTTAATTTAAGAGTCTAACAGCTAATTAGACAGAAGCAAATTGTAACACTTCTGCAGCATTTTGACTGCTCTTGTACACAACAACAGAGGAGATTTTGACACTAAAGCTTTTTGAATGCAGGTCACAGATAGGAGATTTTTTGGGAAATGTCCAGCATCTGTGTTAAATGATATAACAGACAGCTGCAGTCAGTAGTTTATCTGCGCTGGCACAGTAACCATGGTGGATAGCACTGTTTTGTGCTACTCCCCATTCTGAACATATAGGAGCATCCAAACCCATCCACTGATGCAAACAATCATGTATTCACCAATTTGCTTGTAACTATTTTCATACTCCAGACTAAAGTGTCAGCATACATGGGTGTGTTCTTTAAATACAAATATCACTGCACCACTGCTACACTTATGCATTAGAATGGTTATTTACATTGACGTGTGCGATTAATTAAAAAAATGGCCATGTTGGAACATGATCTGCTGCAACACGTGCCTTGTGAAAACAAGCTGAGAGAGAGCCTATCATAATATACTAACATAATCTAATGAAGAAATCCATCAGACAGCATTTGTTTAAACACATTTAAATAATTTGAGATGGTTCCATTTCGGCTTACCAGAGTACTACTAGATACCTAACACTGGAGTGAGTCAAAACAACATCACAGAACACAAAATCATCTTGATGGTGGGTGTCTTTCATATATATGTATATATATATATATTTTTTTTTTTCCTACTCAGTGTTCCCATTTTGTTTCTTCCAAACATCCTGCTTATGTTACATCACTCTATCATGTTAGTTAGCCTGCCACACGTGTCACGTTGTTTTGGCTGGGTTTTCTTTATGTATCTTTTGACAATTCACAGCCCTGAGGCGCAGACAAGATACAGCTGCATCGCATGTCGTTCCTTGCTGAGAGGAAGAAACTGTGTTGTCTGTGCAAAAAGCCAATCAGTTCCTCTGCTCAGTGAGACGACTGTGAGGGGGAGGGAGGAGACCCGCGGTGTGAGGGAGGCTTTGCTCTGTCAGCATCCAGCCTTTCACCGCATAGATTCATGAAAGAAAAGAAGAGTTCGGGATACCTGTATTGATCTGAGCCCATCCCCCACTCATTTCCTTTTCCTCCTTTCTTTCCATCCAGCCATCCCCCTACTCAGAAACAAAAAGCAGGACACAAATGTTGCTACCATGTGTTATTTCTGCTTCTGTGTGTGTATTTTTTGTTGTTGTTTTTTGTGGCAATTCTAGGAGCTAAAAAAGCTGACCGCACAAATCTTGGCTACTGCCTAGAAGGATTTACACGTTGCATTGATTTAGTCAGTGTTTGGGTGTTTGAAGGACACAGTTTATGACTGTGAAAGTGCTGAAATAGCCAAGAGTGATATTTTTTTTTACACCCTAGGCTTATCTGAATCTGTTTTGATATTTAATTTATTTTTTAACTACCTGTACCTTTAACTGTATATCTACTGAAACAGCAGTGGTTTATGACTGTGTGCAGAGGAAAAGCTATCAAAATGTGTCATAAATGGTATTCAGATTATTTGATATGTTAAAATTTACTATTCTTCATCACATTACATAAATATTTTGATAGCAATATATAACACAGCCCAGTAGGTACTGTGTATATAATATGTGGTACTTACCAGGTGGGTATGTACCTGGTAATACCAGGTTCCTGTCATGATGTGCTTGATCTCAGTAGGTACCAGGTATGTACTCAAAAAGTATCAGTGACTGCATAGCCTGTAGGTACCAGGTATGTCCCATGTTGTATTTCTTGTAAAAACGTGAATAATATTTGCTTTTTATTGCAAAATGCAGCCTATTTGGACTATTTCAAGCTTGTTCTATCAGAAATTGATGGTGACGCTTTTAGCAACACACAGTAGAGTTGTTGCTTCATAGTGAGAAAGTCAAAGGCAGAAAACCTAGCTTTCTGGATGGCATTTCCATGTTCTTCCTGTGCATGTATGGGTTTTCTCCAGGTACCCAGGTTTCCTCAGTTAATTGGTAACTCTGTGAGAGGTCGGACTTACATCTTCCAGAATGCTGTGCAGTTCTGGATTGGAGTTCAGTGAAATTACCAACATTATATCAGACATATTTTCTATTAATTTTGATCATGTGTCTATTGTGGCCCAGCCCTCGAGTGTATCAATTACTGCTTCCCCAATTTCTTGTTAAAAATCAATACGTGTTTTTAGATTGCAAAGGGCAGAGTGTTTATTTGGAGGTTGTTCCATTAAAAAGTGATGATCATGCTTTTAGCAGTACCACAGTAGATAATAGAGCTGTTGCTTCATAGGAAGGTCGAAGATTGAAAACACAGCTACTGCCTTTCTGAGTGGAGTTCTTCCTGTGCATGTGTGGGTTTACCTCTATTCTTGTTTCCTCCCCCAAACTAAAACTAAAAACATGCATGTTAGGTTAATTGGGTAACTCTATAAGTGTGAGTGAGAGGGTAAATGGTAGTTTTTTGTTTTGTCTCTATATGTCCCTGTGATGGACTGGGTGTGCCTCTCACACAATAACCACTAGAGACAGGCACCACTGACCCGGTACAGAAAACAGAAAATCGATTGATGGGCTGATTGCTCAAAGTTAAGTCAGACGTAGTATTGTCAAGGATTCCGTTTGACTCAATATTCCTCAGTTTTTTTTTGGTATGGGGGAGCCTCACTGAAATGGACAAACCTACCAGACAAACCTCCAGATTTTTATTTTTTTTTAGCTATCGCATCAATACAAACTGCGATACCAAACTGAGCCCAGCATAATTTCAGGGGAAAATAAATCTCAGGATGAGCTGTACTCGAGGCCCTCACACCGTTTCTGTCAGTTTCTCGCCGCTCTTTCCCAGCTGATATTTTTGATCTGTCACAACAAGTCTTTCTCAGCGGGCCTGTTTAGCAGTTGGGGATTCACACATATGCTTTGTGTCTCTGGATTCTCCCCCTCCGGTTAGCACGCAGCTTGGGGCTTTCGCGTAACAACACCACGGGATGGTGTGAAGCTTGATCTAGGCGGGAAGGGGGGGGGGGAGTTCCGTTGCTCGAAAACGATCCGTCTGAGTGTTTTGCGAGTTGTAGCGATGAGACGCTGTGCAATAAAGCACGATTTACATGTGCATTACGAGGCGCGTCTGAGTTGAGACAGAGTGCATGTCGACGCCGTGTTTGTGAGCGAGAAAATGTAATAATCTGGCTGAAATTAGTCTGCGTGGAGTGTTTGTGCGGAACCCTCAGAGGGGTGACGGAGCTGTCACATGTGATGGACGAGGTGACTTGCTTCATGTCAGTAATGAGCTCGCTATCTTCCACACTCACACCTCTCTCTTACTAAAAGGATTCCTATGTTTCAAATTAGCATGCCATGTGACTAATTTTACCCTTCAGTTAGTGCTCTGGTGAAAATAGGGCAACAGTTGCATGTGTGTGTGTGTGTGTGTGAGGGGGGGGGACGTTTCTCCCAGGGGTCTGTTCCCAAAAAAAGGTTTAGATTAAAAAACAGTTGGATGTCTTGATCATGGTTAAACACGTGCATTTGTGTGTGTGTGTGTGTGTAGGTGGGTGGGTGTGTGTGTGTGTGTGTAGGTGTGTGTGTGTGTGAGAGAGACAGTGCATGGGTTTTGAGTGAGAGCACACTTCTAAGGAGCCGTCTCCTTTATTTGCATGTCTGGAGTGAACATCTATCATCATCATCAAGACCCTGCAAAAAAAATAAAAATAAAAAGCAGAGGCAAACCTAACCTCGACTCTCAGGAGACTCAACAGAAAAAAAAAAAATTTTAGAGGTGACATAAACACCTCCCTAAATGCTTGCACCTATAGGTGGTGGTGGGGGAGGGGGGCACACCCACACTCATCCACAGAAGCGTTTTCAGATCAGTTGTAGTATTTTCCCATCATTCATTGTGTCGTCGCACACAATCCCCCCCATCACACAGCTGCTTCGGAACAGCACAGAAACCTTGTTCAGCACTAAATAATACCAATGCCCCCCCCCACCACCACCACCGTCTTTTACAGCATATGCTTTCTTTCTTTCTTTCTTTCTTTTTGTGCTGATGGTCAGAGTGGGCAAATCCATGCTACGAAGCCAAGGGGTGGTGCTGGTGTTACTGAGACGTGCTAAACAGCCGAGTGAGGTGGAAATGGTACAGCCTGATAGATAGTGGAGGGAGAGACAGCGTGTGTGAGCAGAATAGTAAAAGGAGCCTCTAAGATGAAGGGGTTGGGGTGGGCGGAGGGGGGGTTGCATGAGGAAGGAGGAGAATGGTGGGGTGGGTTGGAGGCACGGAGCCAGAAAATTGCATTGCGTGGTGGTTGATTAGTTTACCTCCTGGGTCTCATTCTGTCTCACTGTTCTCTCTCTGGCCAGGTTCTTCTTCTTCTTCTCTGCCTCCTGTGGGTCTTTTTTTTTTTCCTGTCCCTTCACCCTCGTGTCTTTGTCTCACCACTTTTTGCTTCCTCTGTCACTACATCACTCTGTCACTTCTCCCTACGTTCTCTACTCCTCTTGGCAAACTCTCATCCACTTTCTCGGCAGTTATCTCCACCTCCTCTCCTCTCTATCTCCGTGTCAGCCCCACACACACACACACACACACACCCCTCCACCCACAGCTATTTTTTTCTTTATTTTTTTCCCCCTCCTTGTGTGCTGACTAGGCTCTAGCTTTCATTCTCGTGTTATCATCAAGGCTTGAAAAAATGCTAAATGCCCACCTCAGGTGTCTGCATCTAAAACCCAGACAAATTAAAAGGCCCAAAGCCTTACATTGTAAACGATTTTGTGCGAGTTATCATTGGATTTCACTAAATCTATTAGCGCGAGATCTGAGATTATATTAGGTGTGAATCTCAGCTACTACCATGTCAAATTTTAGCTCAATAGTCGTAAAACTGAATGAAGCATAGCCATTTTTGCATTAGGTAATGTCATTTAGCTGTGGTAGCCATCTTGAAATGCGTCAACTCTAAAAGTTAATCAGTTGTGGACGTACGCACAGTGATTGCTGTCTGAGAGTTTCGTTAAAATCCATCCAGTGATCCATGAGATATTTTGCTAACAGACAGGCAAAGTTTACTTTAAAGTTAATGGCAAAATTTTAAAACACAGATCTGAGGTGATCAGTTAGAGCTGAGTGTATTAACTCTCAACTACTTCCATCCATCCATTATTTATACCTGCTTCTTCCTCACGGGGGTCCCTGGTGCCCATATCCAGCAGTCACAGTGCGAGGGGCGGGGTACACTCTGGACAGGTTGCACCTCCATCACAGGACAGGTTTGGTAATAGTTGAGAGTCCATCACTCTCAACTGCTACCAAACCAAATCTGCAGAGCTGTAAACATTTTGGTGTTTGATTAAATCACAGAAAAAAACATTATGATGATAATAGTTTGGGGTGGATGTTGTGGCGGTTATTGACTCCTGGACATCAAGGAGATTTACAAAGAGAACTTCCAGGCTCTCAGTTGATAAGTCAGGGAAGCATTTTTAACACCATAAGCCTGCCGTGCTAATTATAGTCTTAGGAGCAATAAACACGAGCCTCAAACATCACAACACAACTGCTGACTCTGAATGAAAGCCGGCCTCCACATGCTTCTCCTTGGACGGCACTTTGAAAAGGAAGTGGGTCAAAGCCTTTTCTTCTTAATCCGCACATAATCTCAGCCTCCCTCTGGTGGAAAAGCATCCTCAGAAAGATGCAGGGAGACACCGAGTCAAAGACAAAGAGAGAGAGAGAATATTTAACTTTAGGCTGTCGTGTCTTTTTTCTCTCTCTGCTCAAACAAAAAAAAAAAAAGAAAAAAGAAAATCGAAGGAGTAACAAATTGTCTTCTATTCTAATATTTAAACTCAAACTGTCAAATATTTCCCAGCAGAGGAGGGAGGCATATGGCAGTCTGCTTATTTGCGCGTCTTGGCAAATATTCCAAAGCATGTTTTGAAGTTAGAAGCTGCAAATTCAGCTGGAAGGGTTAGGATTTCAGAAACACCACAGCAGCTGAGACAAGCAGCGAATGAAAACGTTATAAAAAAGAAAAAGAAACCAAGAGGAAACCGAGTAGAGCTGATTCCAACATGTTGCAGATGACATGCTACACAGTTTTATATATGAAGTGAAATTTGGAACAAAAAAACAAACAAACAAAAAAGACAATTTATGAATTTATCCTTGAAACGTCTAAAACCCTTTTCGGCATGTGACGATTTTAGTTGTAACACTTTGGCCTGAAATTGAGAGGGCGATGTGCGTTTAAGCAATGCCTTTAATTATGTCCAGTTATTTGCAGGCAATCCTCTTTCATTAATATAGAAAATTAACACTTTTGCATTATTTAAAAGCTACATTTGATTTTATTGGTCGGATGTGCTCTGCGTTCGCAGTCGAATAAAGTCGGCCATTTAATTAAAGCCCCTCCATTCGTTTGATCACCACTCTGCTATCTCTCAGCAGTGATTTCTGTGTCTGCAGTCCTGTTGATAGCTAAGGTAATCACTAAGGGCACCGAAAATATCTCCTCTTGTTAGACCTGATACCAGATCTGCAGATCCTAATCCGTAAACTGCTTTAGACTCTAACGATCGTCCGTCATCAGTTTTAAACCTGGAGATTTTGGTCGCATCTCTTCCATGAAACTCTTTCATTCTGAAGCACCTTCTCTGCATCTCATCTGGGCGGTTGCATTAGGTCACGTGATGGCGGCTTGATGAGTTGGGTTACCTGAGGACTGTTGCTAATGGTGACAAATGACTGGTGTGCAGAGAGTGAGGAAAAAAAAGAAGCGTTCAAAGAGGAACGCTAATGTAAATGAAAGGAGCCAGTGTTTGCTGCTTGTACAGACAGAGAAAAGAGTACAGGAATGCTCCTTTTCAGCTCTTTTCTGCAGCCACTTAGTATTTGCCTCTTTTTTAAGTTACATGAAAAGAATCAAGACTGCATGTCTTTTTTTTTTTTTTGCCCTGGCATGAAGTGACACCTCTTCATTGAAATGTATGGTTCAAAGCATTAAATGTTACCTAATGAAACATTTTAGCAACATGAATGTTGTTTCGCTGACACAGCTGTTTTAGAGGAGAAACAGCTCATCACTTTCCATCATTACACATTCACGTGGGCTGGTGTTTGTCTGAGTCATGGTTCTAAGTACAAAAGATGTTGTTTTCTGTACAAACTGTGAATGTTCTTCAGGCAAAATTAGATTTTTGAGGACGGAACATACTAAATTAGAAGGGGTTTATTATTATCATTTTTTTTCTTCTTCTAATTAAAAGTATTGGTGTATATTCACTCCTCAAAGTTTTAGTTTTGTCTAATAACACATAGTGGTAAAAGACAATTTTGTAGCTCTGAGAGTTGGAAGGTTCAGAATGTAAATACAACCACTACAGTTTCAAAGTCAACATTTAGTTTTAATTTTACCAGTTCTCTACCCAAACAAGAAATTTTGTGAAAATATATTTTTTATTTTCAGTTAAGGAGCAAACTTAGAAATATTTTGCTATTTTATACATGGGCTTTTTACTGTGATTCATGTTTGAATTGTGTTCTTATTACCATAAAAAGTATTGTTTTAGGACCAGAAAGAGTTTTTAGGAAGTTCTTGTGAACGCATGCACCAAAATTTAAAGAAACAAACCTGATGTAATGGTTTCACCACAGTGGGACAGATGGACAAAAAAAAGATGGTGGACTCTTAAAGCTTAAATTATCTGAAATTGTTCAGATAATTAAAAAAATTTTTGTGTGTGTGTGTGTATATTGAACAAATAATATCTTACCTGTTGTAGATCACACTTTGAACCTTAGTTTGAGGAAAAATATTTATTTCTGAGTAGACTGATGAGCTGAAAGCCCTTCTTGGAAACTAATGATGGTATAGAGTTTATTAAATACTAGTGGTCCCAATTTTAGCATTTTTACAAGAACTAATACTTGTAAATGCCCAAATACTTGTAACCAATACCAATATCAGTATCAATAACACACCAAGGAATTTATACACATGAAATAGAATCTTTTTTTATTATTATTATTTATTTAAAAAATGTTGCAACAGTTAATATCATGATGTATATTTGATTTGATCCAGTCAGAGTGGCTGTAGGTAAATAAGGTAGTAGAGACACATTGTTCTAAATAAAAAAAAATGTATTTTTATAATCATCGTTCAACTCAGTAAGTACTCAGTATTTATACTCAGTATCAGCGAGTACCCAAACTGAAGTACTCGGTTTGAGAAAAACTGGTATCCGGACACCCCTATTAAATATTGTTTACATGAACTGGTATAAAGTGTTTGAATCTCGAGGTGTTATAAGACGGCAATGATCAGCTCAGACTAGCCATTAGCTCTTCAGTCTGTTGATAATTTAACTTCCATGTGGCAAAGTTCCAACAACACTTAGGCTGATTTTCAGGAGGGTTTTTTAAACATCTAATCTTACAAATCTAGTCTGTGTGGTTTGATGTGATCTGTCTGGTTTAAAGTATCAACACTGAACCTCGCTGAATACAACCGGAGTTTGTCAAACCATTAAAAGTCGTAAAACCGAAGCAAACCTTGAGTAAAACTGTGTCCCCGTCCTAAACACAGACATATTTAGTCAAGATGTCGAGACGGCTTATCCATTACGAACTCAAAGACCCGACGAGGCGGAGCGGCGTTGACACGGAATCTTTCATCCCAGCTCGCCGCTCCCCGTCGCTTTCAGCTTGCCTCGTGTCAGCCTGGTCTCTATTCACCATTCCAGCCACCCTCTGTGTAGTGATCGCCCGAAGGCGCTGGTCACAGATCATTGTGTGTTTGTATGTGAATGTATCTGACTTGCCTGCAGGACTCGGGTTTTAAACTCAGCCGGCCTTTATTCCAGGGCTTTTCACCAGCATACGAAGGATAAAGACGTATCTGAAGTGAGATCAGCGGATTGCTGTTGAAGTTGAGGCCCACTGAGCCACATTAAGCTATGAGTGGTTCTAGAAAGAAAAAACTGTTTTCACATTTAATTTTTTTTTTAAAAACACCCGACTATATTTGCTGTCATTTTTAATGCCGAAGGTAAATATTTGCTATGAGTCTTCTTTAGCGCTGTAAAAGTTGACAGCTGACAACACAAATCTGGTATCACTTTTTCATCACTTTTATTTACTGGAAAAAAAAAAGACCATATGTGATGCAGATTTGCAAAGCGTCCTTAAGCACGATACTGATTTCTTGCCAGTTTTCTCTTGGTCACTGTGCCCACATGGCTGATCTCACTCAGGCTGAGTGGAAAGATTATGTTGCCCTTCAAAAATCATGTATCACTAGAAAACCTTGTAATCAGCTGTCTGCTTGCCCACTGCCATCATCTCTATGTCACACTTGGATCAATAAGGCCCTGTCTACACCAGATTTTAAATATCTGGTTGCTTATAGTGCTGAAAAATTGGAAAAAATTAAAAGAAGATATTTGAACCTTTTATAGATCATTGATGCCAGTTTGGAGGTTTTATTATATTTGTGTGTTTCTAACTGTACTCTGAAAAGGATTTAACTAAATATAAATGTTATGTCTCGCCAAATGTATGATCCTGCTACATCAGGTCGATAAAACAGCTGCTTTGTCAAACTGAACTGAGCCAATACAAGACTCTTGTCAGATGGTCTGTGAGTGTCACAATCTGGGTTTTTTTGTGACAATTTTTGTTTCTTGTGTTCAGTCCCTATATTCTTCTGTGCCACCAGCTACTTTATGTTAGGCTGTGTCTCAATTCAGGTGCAGCCACACACAGACCCCACCCCACAGAGGCCAAACCATTTTTGTATCCCATGCCTTCAGACTTGCGTTGGATTGTATCTTCACATCTTTTCACAAGAGGTATAACTTTACAAAATTCAGTGTATTAATAACAATGTTACATGGAAATAAATAAATATCATTAATAATAAACTGAATTATTTGGTTGGTGATAAACTCACAAACTCCACCGTCTTTGTTGTCCTGTTCAGTTTGCTGAAGTTGCAATGAATCCTGGGATATCGTCGGCCACAAAGGACACTCAGATACAGGATAAGTTTTCAGAGTTTTGTGGGCCGTATTAGAATGAGCCCATGAAAAGTGACAACCTTTGCCGCGGTGCAGTGACATAACTGTCCTACAAATGTGCACTATGAAGAACGCAGCCCCTGAGTTAAGACACAGGGAGGCTTAAGCCTCATTGAGAGTCGATGTGTGGTCTCCTCAGAGTGACTCAGGGTGTGACTCACTGCAGCTGGCACTGTCTCCCCTTCACACACATAAAATCACAACCACTTGTTCAAAAACCCTCTGGGCGTTGTGTATGATACACGCCACCCCTTTGCTTAGTGTCCTACCATATTCCACCTGTTGCAGATAATGCATAAGCTCTGCTTCATGCTCTGGGAATAGTGCTCCAGATCTTCCAGTGAATCAGCTCGTGATGAAACACGAACAGTCTGAGGGGGCTCTGCTTTCGCATGATCCTGACTTTCGAAGACAGATGCAGCAGCCCAACGTGGCAATGTGGTGTTTGTGTTTGTGGGTGATCCGTCTGACCGCATACGCAAGGGATTAGTGTAAGAGCGGTCGGATGACTCATTGGTCGCCGACTCCGGACAAGATGGAGGCACAACGTGGCCAAGTTGTCCACATGGTGCGTGTTTGTCACTCCACCTGTCCCTCGCGGCGGCTCATACTCCCATGTCAAGATGTCTACTCATGCGAGCGAAGCTTTTACGGCTACATATCTGTGTCTGCGCCTTACAGCAGATGTCTTTCTTGCGTTTGTCAGTTGCTGGTGGTGCGGGTGGGAGGGTAATGACTGCAGGAGCAGAAATGGCAGACGGCTAGGTCTGGAACATGACCCAGGCTCCGGGTCGAGCTGTTAGGCCAGGCGTACGCTGCCTAACGAGCCATGAGTGATTGCTATGATCTTGCCACAAATAATTCATCAGGAGCTCAGTGGAGGAGCTATGGAGCTTAAAAGGGAGGGGGAAGCATCAAAACCACCGCCTGAGTGGAGTGTGTGTATGTTTCTGTTGTTTGGAAGACAGAGACAGATTCATCTGACAGATGCATTTAAAATAGGAAGGAAATCCCCCATTACTGACAGCGCTGACGATGTTTGAGCAATTCTTGTGTTTCTGTACTTCTCTGTGTGTGTGCTTGTTCTTTTTTTTTTCTTCTTCTTTTTTTTCCGAAGCTATTTGTGTTGTTACATCTCAAAATGCACAGTGGGAGTGTTAACAGTGTGCATCACAATTGCAGGATGTGATATTGTTGTAAAGCAAAATGCCGCCGTGTCGAGACGTGATGAAGTGAGCGACGATTTTCCTGACAGCCCTGAAATCAAGTGTTTGTATTTACAAGTTGTTGTTTTTTTAATCCTTCATTTTCTTCTTAAGATGAAACGTGAACAAATGAAATATATAACATATGAAGGGAAAATGTCAGACTTACTTACTTTTTTTTTTTGCCTTTGAATATTAAAAAAGAAAACACATGTTGGTGAGTAGATATAAAATAAAGTGTTAATATTCTGATGATTCAGGCCAGTTGAACACTTTTTTTCTATATTTGAATCATTGATCTAAGTGTGTTGATGTCATCCTGTTATGGACTTGTGATAATTAGTAACATTTACAAATGAAGCTATTTCTCGAAGGAATACTTATTTCCCACTACCTTACAGCCATGTTTTATTAACCCTTGGAGTGACAGGGATGACTCTCAGCTACTACCACACCAAATTTGAAACCCCACCTTTTGTGGACAACGGGCAATAATCATACAATTGTTGACACCTTTTGTTTTTTCATATTCCTCTACTTTACCATGTCCAGGTTGACTGTGAATTTCCTCACAAACATTAATTTAGGAAACATTAGAGCCTAGATGTAAAAAAAAATCTATATTGTTGCGTTAAGATCAACACGGTTATCTAGACATGTAGATGAAGAAGCATCATATTTGTGACAAGTGCGGGGCATTTCTAGGGGGCGGCCATGGCCACCATAGACAATCTTTGGCCTCCCCCACAGCCAGTTTGCCAGCAAAATCTTGGCAAAGCTATTTCCATACACTTAATGTTCATTTCAACACCACTGCTCAAACAGGTAGTTCTCATGATATAATTCTACATGGTAGTCACTGTCTGTGTAAGTAATTGAGAAAATGACCAAGAAACACAGTTAGATCTTCAGCAAATTGCCATGTAGGAAAAGATATTTTCATTTTCTGAGCTACCCGTGGTCCAAGTCTGACCACTATAAAAATTCCACTGTTTCGTATATACCTACTATCCCTTTTTGTCCTGGAAACATAAACATGCAGCTGTTCTTACAGTTTTTTTCCCCTGGTTCTGTCTCATGTTAGTAAGAAGTGGAGTAATTTTCTTTTAATCTGTAAATCTACTGTAATCTGTACACCTACTTAAAGCATTACACCTAAAACTCCTCTGGGTTTTGCAGTACCTGTAATTACTGGACTAAGACACTAACTGTTGTAATAACACAGTCCTGGTTTTGAAAATTATCCTTTTCTTTGAAAGCACACATTACATACAATCTTTCCATAAATGTCACAAGCATTTTTTAAACAATGAGGTCATTACAGTTGCTTAAACTCCATGGCTGTAACTTTTTTTTTGAAAGGACACAGAGATTGTGAACAAAGTCTTTGCACGTAGCAGTGTGTTTAAGGAACAGACACTAATAGAAACTGGGATGGAGGCCGAAGTCTCGTGGAGGTCTTTGTGTCGTGTCATGAGCGGGGCAGTCAAGTCGTCTTGTTCCATTTGACATTTTCCAGTCTGTCTAAAAATGTCATGGAATGCCAGCTTTTACTCCTGTATATAACGTGCCTCTTCCTGCCCAGAGCTGTTCATCTCAACAATGGAAAAAAAATAAAAAATAAAGGAGATTCTCCTGTTCCATTAATCTACAGTCTGGAGAAAGACTACAATCCCATAGCTCATAAATTTCCTTGCACCACTAGGCTTCACATTGTTTTTGATTGCTTTATTTGGAGTTTTGACTGAAGTGGAGAGAAAACTCAAGACGTGTGACAGAGGAAAAAGCGTTGTTACATCAGTCAGCTTTAACAAACAAAGCATTGAAGTTATGCTTAGTGCACTTATCGACACATTCTAATCTCTTTTCTTTTCCACCACTGTGAATGAAACTTAACTTATTACACATTTAATGTAACAAAGCTCTGGACTAAACAGTAGCTGAATTGAAGAGGTTATAAAACAGAAAAAATGTGACATTTAGTGTCAAAAATCGCTACTTTTTTATTGTCTCGGGTGGCAAGTGTACCTTCCTTGAGTAGAACTTTTTTTTTTCACAGTGTTAGCATCATCATAGCTAGCAGGAACATATATTTAAAGCAGCACCATCAGAAGCCTAAAGCATTGATTGACATCGGGCTAGGCTCAGATCGTTGATGCATAAAATCTTGAATGGAGATTATCATTCCTAGCATTGTCTGAGTCTTTAGGAAACACGTCTGCATCCGTAGAAGAAGTTGCCAATAAGTGCAAGTATCAGACTAGGATTTAGTATGTATTGCATATACATAAAAACCAAGAGCGTAACTTTAGGTCTACCATTGTGGGAGTTATGCCCTGCATGTCATTTTCACCAATTATGCTTAAACTTACCTATATGACATCATAAATGTTTTAATCAGATCAAAGTTACCTGAGAAGAAAAAAAGAGAGTTGCATCTGTGTACTTAACTTCTATTGTGTTAGAGCAAAGTATGTCATTTTATTGGGGGGTCATACCCCCCCACTAACCCCCCCACAAATTACACCTATGATAAAAACATCTTTATTATTAATTAGACAAATATTGCTATATGTGTCTTGTTTTCTGCTGGAGTCTTGCATCAAATGTGCTTTTTTTTAAAGTTTTTTTTTAATCCTGATATTCCTTCCTACACACCTGCATTCAGGTACTGCAACAAATTATACACAGTTTTATGGATAATACAAACATAAACCTCAGTCAAAACTAACTTGACGATGCATTCTTTACAAAGCTTTAAATGCAAACCTCATTTCAAATCCAACCTTATTACTCCATGGTTAATACCAGAGTTAATTAAGTTTTTTTTAAAAAACAAAACAGTATTTGTTGTTGCACTGCAGGGAATTTGTGTCTCTTATAGGAACTGAACTTGGACCCGCAGCCTCTCACTTTGGATTGCAGAGTTGCTGCTGTCTAGTCTATTTCTGTCTTCGCTACTCCATTGTCCTCGGTCGACTGCCTTCACATCAAGTGCTGGATTTATTTGGCCACTCTGCCAGCTCAGGCAGATAGACCCCGCAGCTACCAACCAATATGCAAAAGTTAAAGCCAGGGTTCAGATATAACTGTTTTGACTGTTTTCTCCACAGCTCAAGTTGCGTTAGCATCTTTGAGATGTGGTGGGTAAAAACGAGCCCCAGAGCTGTCGCCCTTTACATAATGATTTTCTTTAACTGAACGGACGGGTAGCGTTAGAGGAGTTTCAGGCAAGTTACTTTTCTCTCTTAAGTTTCAATCTTCTAGGTTTACATCGTACCCAAAGAGGATAATGATCTTAATTAGCTCCAACCGCAATGAGCACATTACACACTTCCTTAGCAGTACACAACAAACCACTGTGACCTATCATTTGAAAAACAGAGAAGAAAAAACGGGAGGGTTTAATTACACCAGAAGACTGATTTAATTAGCTGGGCCGACTGCATTTTATGACCTCTCAATTATGAAGCTCCCAACAATGGAGGAAACTGATATTATATATAATATCTTGCTGTTTTCTATAAATGACGAAAATAAAGTTCCCAAATCACATCCTTAATATAGACATCATTGGGTTTTTATAAGCTCCTGCTAATATGATTTTTCTCAGAGCACTGCAGTGGTAGTCAGGTAGTGAGGTGTTAACATACTGTAAGTGTTTGAATTTCCTTTTATTTTCTCTTGACACAAAAGCAAGAACCCCAGACTCAAAGGCCTCCATGGGAGAGTTTTAGAGTGGGATGTTGAAAGGTCTGCTCTAATCTTGGCATAATCACCTGAAATATTTGAGCCAGCTGCTGCAGTCATTTTACTTTTTAGGTGGTAGGCAATTCATTTAAAAACTAGTACCGCTAATTCAAAAAAAAAGGAAAAACTACGGAATTAAAAATGAGCCAAAATGTGTATGACAAATAATATGTTAAATGGACTGAATATGGTAGAAGTGAGAATTTTGTAAAGTTCTTTTTCAAGATCCACTGTTTTATTACATTTGAGGAAAAACAACAAATGATTAGGATATGGCCAAAATGTATGTTAAAATGAAAAATCTGTTCAAATAAAATACTGTGCACTATTACTTTTTAAAATGTAGTCTCTTGCATTTACATTGATGGTTTTACATATTTTTTTTTATTATAAAATCCATTTGTTTGCAGAGACATCCTCTCATCTTTCAAATGTAATAAAGTTATGAGTGGTCCACAGCTTTGAGATAAATTTTTTTCATGAATTTCTGCATTTTTCCCCCTGTATATTTAAATTGTGGTTAAGAATGCCCTCTAGTGTTGTGAAAGCACTAACATGTACCTCTGAAAAGAGATTCAGTCTTCGTATGGCTTTCTTTTGTACTATTAAGGGAGGTATTTTGTTATTCTGAACACACTGAAGGACACAAAACAAGTTTCTAATTCTCTGCTCCCTTCTCTCTTTAGGTACATTCGCACCATGTACCTTGGCATACAAAGTCACCGGCAGAAAGAGAACCAGAGGCGCTTTTACTGGGCTATGATGTACGAATATGCTGATGTCAACATGCTGCGACTGCTGGAGACCTTCTTAGAAAGTGCCCCTCAGTTGGTGCTGCAGCTCTGCATCATGATCCAGAGCAACAAAGCTGAGTGGCTGCAGTGTAAGGGGCTTTCCTGAGGCTTTTGCGCAAGCGACACTTGATAGTTTGCATGTAATTTTAGATATCTCGTCTTGTTTTGCGTTGCACGTCATACTTAAGCTTTTGCTGCCACATGACGCTGAGATGATTCCATTATCTACACCTGAAAAATCCATTATCCGCGATGTGCACGTATCACTTTGTATACGCCAAAGCCTTGTATCCGGTTTCCAACATTCATCACTGCTGTTACTGAAACCACTTTTACAACTCCCGTTTCCTCATGCAATACAGTCCCCAGAGGATAGCAGTTCAATCATAACAAGTGATATCCTTCGTGGGTCGGGGGTGCCTATAGAAATGCCATCAATACATTTGCTGAGAGGCTCCATGTTGCTGCTCTGCAGAATCTTCAATCATTTGTCATTCAGTAGCTTACTCCTCTGACATATTTGCTGTCTCTACCATTATAGATGTCTTAAGGAAACTGAATTGGTCCACTAAATGGAGACTGTGTTGACTGGATGATGTGTGATGATTTAAGTAATAACAGGACTTTCAATGTTGTGATGGATTGCTTTGGCTGAAATAAAATGTTCTGTTTACTGAGTGGGACAGCAGTCGGGTTAAGTTGAAACCATATTTTTTTGAGTTATACAGTATAATTAAATAAAAATAGGCCTTGTAGTTTTGAAGGTTTTAAGGTCCATCTATCACTATGCATTGGTACCCCTGTCATTTTCTGATTTTCACTTTTTGTTTTGTCTCTCTTCCTATTCCCAGGTCTTTCTGCCATGTCCTCCCTCCTGTCCCTGGCCTGGGTGCTAGCCTCTTACCACAAACTCCTGCGTGACTCACGTGACGACAAGAAGAGCATGAGTTATCGAGGTGCCCTGGTGCATTTGTTCTGGCGCCTTTTTACCATCTCTTCACGGGTGCTCTCCTTTGCCCTTTTTGCCTCGGTTTTCCACATCTACTTTGGCATTTTTGTGGTGCTCCATTGGTGCGCTATGGCTTTCTGGGTCATCCATGGTGGCACCGACTTTTGCATGTCCAAATGGGAGGAAGTACTGTTCAACATGGTGGTGGGCGTGGTGTACGTCTTCTGTTGGTTTAATGTACGTGAGGGCCGGACGCGGTGCAGAATGGTGACCTATTACACAGTGGTACTGTTAGAGAACGCCATCCTAACCTCACTTTGGTATGCATACCGTGACCCAGCCACCACTGACGCCTATGCCTCTTTTGCCATCTGTGGCGTCTTCCTGTGCTTTGCCTCAGGTGTAGCCTGCATGGTTCTCTATTACGGGGTTCTGCACCCCATGGGCCCCCGACTGAGGATGTTAGCCAGCTCTTGCTGTGCGGAGCTGCTGTGGGGGCTCCCTTTACCACCTGAAGCTGAGCCGATGGCTCCGACTCCAGGGCCTCGTGGATCTCAGGCCACACCTACGCGAGGTGTGGCAGGGGAACACATGGAGTCAGACGAGACAGCAACAGACACCTGCCTTCCAGTTTTCCAAGTGAGGTCTACAGAGCCTGTGGATGCAGCTGGCAGGCCCATTCCGCCTGAGGGTCCCCTTATCAAAATAGACATGCCCAGAAAACGCTACCCAGCTTGGGATGCGCACTTTGTGGATCGGCGCCTGCGCAGGACCATAAATGTGCTGCAGTACATTAGCCCCAACGCGGTGGGCATCAGGTATAGGGATGGTCCACTTCTTTATGAACTCCTGCAGTATGAGTCCTCCCTCTGAAGCCACCTCCTATGGTTCTGTCACCCACTTTTACACAGAATGATGCACATCCTTTCCTTTTTCTCTTCCCTTCCGTTCCTCAGCTATTATCTCTTTTTGTTTGGCCTAGGGCGATCCTTTTTAATTCATTAGTTGTCCTGCAAGACATAATTTACCAACCAGCCAAAAACCTGTTCAAAAGCTCAAACACTTATTTATGATTTTTTTTTAAAGGGGGTGAATTATACTGACAGAAAATTATGAACGTTACAGTATCATATTTGATATATCTATAAATATATATACATAAATGTCTCATATAAATTTATCTACATGGATAAAAGAGGCTTCTGTATGAGTGTATAGATAACATATGAATGTTTCATTTTGAAGTGAGTTAATGCATTATGCTGTGTTGGTGATTCAACCTGTGCATACTTGTGAAGGGCATGTTTTATGTCCCAGTGACATGGGACTGGTGCAAAGCCTGATGGGAATGATGGAGGAGCGTCTCAGAGGGAGCAGGTCTTTGAACATGCCAACATTTACTGCCACTCTATGCCAATCTATGAAATACATGAAAGTGTTTACTACTTTTCCTGGGAATTAAAAAAGGGCAGCGACATATTGATCACTGTAATGCAAACTGCGAAAATGAAAATAAGATGTGCCCAACAGAAGTAGTTCAAAGTGGATTTTTCCCCTCAGTAAGCTTATTTGGTTCGAGAGCATCCTGGCTGTACTATTTTTGTTCCAAATCCTAAATCGAAACTGCTAATGCATTGGGAGAAAAAAAAACCTAGACTCAATGACCTTCAATTAGTTTCACCCACAAATTCTATTCATAAAGGGGCAGACTGCCATCGAGTGGGAGCAGGCTGTGACTACATGTCTTTCTAATATGAGCACACAATTTTAAATAACTACAAAACATGAGACAAGCACATTTTTCCAATTTGATCAATATTAAAACCTAATAAAACATTCCAAAGACTTTATTAAAGGGCGTTAGCTGCTTGTAAAAGAGTAGAATAGTACATATGTGTTAATATACCTTTTTTAACGTACAAAGACTTCCTTCAAAGAATCCTCCACCATTCCCTTTTTAATCCTGGAAAGTACCGACTTTTGCAGCCTCCTTATTTTCTTTTTAAAAAATATATTCTGCATTAATAATACATAATTCAGTTCCTGAAACGAGTTCCTGCGTGGGAGAAAAAAAAGACGAATTTAAGATATTTCTATGCTGTTACATTTCAGTGTGTATCTGTGTCAACATTTATAGTCATTGACATAACTATATATTTTGTCAAAACTCACACTTTTTTACACAAGAAATTACTCCAGTATTATTACTCCTCAGCTAATGCGGTGACAAAGAGGTGAAAGGCGACTGCTCCGGATCTTGTGGGGGCAGCTGAAACAAAGCCAAATCACAATGTACAGTACTGTCTTTGTAATTGATCCACTCCCATGAATCAGCGAAATAATTCTCCTGGTTGAATACGTGTGAGCCCTCTTCCACTAACACTCCAGGGACAAGCACAGATTCTTCTGTCTCTCAAAAAACTATGAATATATATATAAGTATTATAATGTATGTCTACATAAAACCATGCCTTCTAAGTCAAAGAAGCTTGACTAAAATTACTACAGAGGGCTACTGAATACTTCATGAGAAAAATGAATGCGTTAAATATTCAATTTTATCTATTTACTCAATGATTCATCTGAATATGTAAGGTGTGTGTGTTTAGTTATTTTTTTCCAACATTGTAGTGTTTGGCACGGTTTTAGAATGAGGCATTATTAGAAAAGCACCCAACAGGGGATGCCCAAGAGCCCTTTACCACACCGAGACCCCTTTTTCCTGACTTACTAGATTTCTGCTTAGCTGTGGCCTCGTGTGCCTGCTAACATCGTACTGTAAATGGCAGATACCCTAAAAAGTCCAGGACAAAGGTGAAAGAGGGTGTTTTTTTGCCAGGGATGGAAAAGAACATGAGAACAGAACCAGCTAAACTGGGCTGACAAAATTTTCGAGTAATTCCTTGAGCGTTTGTGTGCAAAAGTCGTTTCTTTTATGACCTATTTCTATTTTTAAAAAAAAAGAGTGAACTGAGGTGTCTACATGAGTGTCCTCATCAGCCCTATTGCACGGTTCTGTTCTCTCGCCGATTGTTTGCCTCCATCCTCGGTTGCTGCTCCGCCCTCTTCCCACCAAAACTCGACAGTGCTGGGCCTTGGCGCGCTCCTGCAAAACCCTCTCACACTCTTTGGTCACTGAACGACGAAGGCTGATTAAACGGAGATCCTGACATGAGAACTTGCAATGAGGTACACTGCCATAACTTAAGAGCCTCAATATCCAGGGTCTGCCACCATTCAGCTTAAGAGCGATGCTCAGCCCTGAGTAGGCCCTAATTGAGAACTGGGAGGGTCAGCTAACATGGAAGAAACATCCAGCACAACAGAGAGATACACGTTTGTATGCAAACAACCAAGTTTCATTGTTTTATCATAGTAGTTAGAGTTGTTCTAGCAAAACAGCCATCTTAATAGTTAGCTAATAAATAATGACTTAATATTGTAAACTATAAAAAACTAAACAAAATAGCCAATACAGGGGTTCCTCAGGACCAACAACTAAGACCACTTATCAAGCTGACTCAGGGGTGTCTCAATGCAGTTCTCATTCCCAGGCATATCCTCAAGGGTTTCCTTTTTTTTCCGTCCTTAGAGTAATAAATCCTGCACCACTCCTCAGCTAGGACTGTACCACTCAATTATGTTTTGCATATTTTATGTTATTGGAGATTGATTATTTTTTTTTAATAATGGGTTGGGGCAGTTTTTTGTGGTAGTTGGCTGCCTGGCGAACAGTGCATCCTTTCTAAACACTGATGATCTTTTTCCAGTAATGGACACACGTCCTAATCAGGTGCAAATACACTGTGATTCATTTTTAAATTTCTTTTAGTGTGTGTGTGTGTGTGTGTGTGTGTAATGGGGAGTGGTCAGGAAGGGGTGGGGTGGGGACAGAAGTATCAGATAAGATTAATTGAGCTGTTTAATTTAGCAGTGCTTGTTGTAAAATGCAGAGTATTTATACTTGTGTAACTGTGTCATTGAAATAGAAGTGATGACAGTTTATTGGGTTTTAAAGGTCTAGAAAGAGTCATGTACAGCTCTGAATTTATATGAAACATAAGATATATTTTATGTATTTTTTACAGAACAAACACCTCTTTGCCACATTCTGTAATCAACAATTAGTCAGAAGCCAGTTAGTACCTAGGTTTAATGTTCTTATATGATTTATTTCCTATTATTTTCAACTTATACACGGGTCTAAAGTGCTAAGCTACAAATATATTGGAGTGGAAGGAGTGTCTAAACTGTATAATGTAGTATTCAGGCTGCTACACCTCACCTCATACCATAACCAAGTTTGTAAAGAAATCCCCTACAGAGAACTGCCTCAGTCCGGTTTACTTGCCCAGTCTTAATAGCCAAAACACACAGCAGGACGGTTTGAACGACATGTTTGTTCGCCTCAGTCCATGTTGTGCCTTGTTACTTTGGGGTGCTTCAATCCAGCCATGGCAGCCAGGTCCGCAAACAACAATGCCAGCGTCTTTTTCTTTACTTGTTTTTTTTTATGTGCCAATGCGCTCACCATGACAAAAACCAAACAACGCTGTCTCGCTCAAAATAAAAAGTTCAAGCCAAGTTCTGATTTCTGTCAGCTTACACCTCAGTGAGCAATGCTTCGTTTTAGTGTCAAGGTTTCGCTCAAGATGTTTCCTGGTTAGATGATCGAACCAAACGACGAGTTGCTTCCTTTTATTGGTTTTGTCAAAGACGCAGTTCACTGAGCATGTTTCAGTTAGCTCAAAAGCATCACTTTTGGGATGTTCGATGGAGCGTTCTGACACAAACCAGCCACGACACAAAACAAATTGATCAATGATTGTTTTGTACTGTTCTCTATGCCTTTACATCTTATTCTGTCAATTCTGAATCATTTCTAAAGGTTTTAACAAAAGGAGATTAGGGCAAAATGTGCAAAAATCATGTGATGTTGCATTTTCTTCGAATCTTCGCTTATTTTTTCTGATTCTCTTCCTTCTCTTAACATGTCTTCAGAACTTATTGCAAGATGACCCTCAATATTTGGAACATAAGTGCTCTCATCTCAAAATAATAAAAAAAGACCATTAGATTTCTTCATTTTGATGTGTAGCAACAGGCCACTGTAGTGTTTGACTTGGGTTAAATGTCTACCATCAGATTGACCAAGGGGAGGCAGTATGTTTAGATAACAAATTGATGCATTTATTTCTTTTTCTCCTCTGTTTCCTTTTTATATTCTGTCCAGAACATGGTGCTGAAATAAAAAACAACACAACATTAAAAAAAAGGTGCTACCATTGTGGACTGCAGCGTCCATGCTTTGGATCTTTGAGAGCATAGCCTTCCGGTGAACTGAGAGCCTGCACCCCCCAAAAAATAAAAAAAAAGAAATCCTGCGGTCTCAGAATGCTCCACAGCCAAGCACCTCAGCTCTACACAGTTTACAGCAGAACTCAACTCTTTATGGTGCCATTTTTATTTTTCCAATCCTCACAAAAATAAACAACAGGTACAATAACTGCTCAAATAATGTTTATTCTACACATATGATTTACTTTGCAATGATTCAGTCTGCACTAGGAGTTTTTTTTTCTCTATAAGGGAATGAAACTGGGAGCGAATAATGTGTGTATTTTTAGCAGAGGCACAGAAGCACAAATGTACTTCTGCTATTGGAATTTGGGTAAAAAAAAAACGTATATAAATAGAAAAATATATATAGAGAACGTGATTTCTGTGTTGTAAATTCCTGTCATCTATATGTCTTTTATCTGTGTGTATCAATTTTTTTTGTCGTTCTTGTTGAATTGGCTGTAATATTTTTGTTTAAATATGAATTTTATATTCCAACAGAGCAATGTCATTCTAATTGAATTTGTTAACAGAGGTGTTGGGGAAATATTGATTTGTTTATATTCGATCAGTTTAGAGATTGTGTTAGCTTGTTGGTGTGTTTCACAAACCAGGAGACTCCTTAGGGTATAAACGGTTAACTGCGAGTAGTCCAAAATGTTGGCATAAAGCGAGAGGACAAATTTACTACAAAATCTTTTGAAAGTGAAAATCATAATCCCTTTGTTGTTATTAAAAAAGAAAATATAAGGAAGAATTTCTTTGTTGATGTTAAATATAAAATGTAAGTAAATTGTTTTGCCGAATCCCCGTTATTTAAAAAAAAAAGGGAAAACTGATGTCCAGTGTTGTACCTACGCCCTATTTTTGGGAACAATATGAATATTATTATTAATAACATATGGTGCTAAAGTTCTTTTTGTATGTTTTGGTTTTTAGATGAAAAAGAGAAATATGCTGAAAATGTAATGTTAAGCCTTACTGTAGATTCATATATCAGACTGTTCATCCCAGAAGAGAAAAATAAATATAGTATTTGAAAGTGCAACATATCAGTCATGTTTTCTTTCTTTTCTTTTTTTTTTTTTGTCAAATGTGTGTCAGTATGTTCATGCTGCTATTTTTCCCAGCAGGTATCAAATACGTTTTTCAAAAAGGATTTCTGCAGTTGGCCCATTTTAAATACTTCTCCTTTGATTGAACATATTAACAAACTAAAACAATCTGTTTTTATCTTTCCAGATCGCAGTGGGAGATTGTGCCTATATCTCCAGCTGTCACTGTGAGAGAGGAAGGGTTCACCCTGGGCACGTCGACAGTCCATCACACAGACACATAGAGACAAAACCTGACAATCAATGATGCACTCTGTCACCCACACCTAGGGACAATTTAGAGTTACCAATGAACCTAACATGCATGTTTGTGGTCTGAGGGAGGAAACCAAAGTAGGTTACCCAGAGTCAAAGACAAACTGCAGAAAAAAACAACTTTTGGCTGATTAAAGGGGACATATCATTCAAATTTTTCAATGATGTTTTCTGAAATATTACATCACAGAATTTGCTGCAGAACTGCTAAATAAGGTCTGGACTTACCAACAATCCAATTTGGTCATCTTCATTCTCCTCTCGCTCAGACTGTAGCTCCAACGTGTAAGGCTGGATGGACACGTCTTTCGTTGTTGACATATTTTAATTAATTTGGAAATTAAACGTTTTTGCATCGCTATATAGGTTTAAACCCCTTTATCAAACTAGACTGTTGTGGAAGCTGGGGGGGCGGGGGGGGGGGGGTAGATTTAAATAGACAGCCTCAAAACGAGTTGATCTGTGACACACTTCAGAAACGGTGTGAAAGAGGGGCTTGTGGAGTTACAATAAGAAGGAATTCACACCAAATCATTGCAGTTCCACTTTATATAGATCCCAACTGAATGATTTAAATGTGAAAAAAGGATTTAAACACATATGTCTCCTTTGAAGTAGCACATAGATTAGGATCTAAATTGTCCCTTATAAACTCTGATGGCTGATTAAAAAAAACATTACATGGTAATAAAGTTACAGCATATTTATTGTTTGTTTTTTGCAAATAAAAATTAAACAAATGGTTTATCAGAATCCTTTTCAATAAAAGTGCTTGTTTTGTCTAGGTGTGGTAAATTTCTGTCTGTCTGTTCTTTTTTTTATTTTAATTTTTTTAAAGCTGACAGGTCTCACTGTTATCACCTTATAATAAAATGGAATGAATGTGTCACTCACAGTCTAAGCAGGATTATGCTGCATTATATTCACCTAATTAAACACACGGTGACATATGTTTGCAGTTAAATGCCTGACTGTCAGTGTGGATTTTTACAGGTTAAAATCCCCAGTTTTTGTATTGACATCTCTGTAAAATCACTCACTTTATTATATTTATCCCGGTTATATTGGTTCTGCAATTAGGCTTATTTAAAAATTACTTTGCAAAAATGCAACTTAAATGGCGCAGAAGCATATAAAAATCAAAATATTAGTGCTTTGTACTTATTAAATGTAGGCCTATAAGTTTTTCCTTTTTAATAGTCAGATGAAGCAAACCAAACCAAATAAAGTGAACATTAATTAACTCAGGTTACTTACTAGGCCTATTGTGTAATTAGGCCTAGTAATTATGTAAATCGTAGTTGCTTGTATGTATGTTTGTTTGTTTATTTGTCTCAGATTGTCATCACTTTGAGTACGGAGTCCGCGAGGGGACATGGAGGGGTTTTACAGCACAGCAGCAGCTGCAGCCTGTTTTTGCTTCGAGCGTGATGATGCTGGACCGCAGTTTAACGCCCAAAATGGCGGCATTGTTGAAAAGTTTTCACTGTTTTCTTCGAGTTTGTCTTCCTGGCAGAACGTTTTCGTAGTTTCTCCAAACATACGAAGACATCGGTTTTCTTTTAGATGAGTGAAAAACTGACACCCGAAAGAAAGGAAATTAGAAGAATGAGCGAATTAGGATGGCTTTCGGCTATCAGCATCTCTGTGTAGAGGCTAGGCTATGTTAGCCTAACAAGCTAATGCTGCCAGACTTATTTAACAAAAGCTTCAGTCCTAGCATCTTGTGCCACCTGGATCTCCAAGCCGAAGTGAATATGAGGACGATAATCTTCACATAGAAATGGAGGAAGACGTGAAAAAAGTCAAAAAGGTGGGTCGTGAGACACTTTTCGGCAAGTTGGCTGCATGCTAACTTATCACTAGCTTGTCAGAGTGGGCTAGCTGTAAGCTAAGTAGGTAGCCATCTGTCACTGAAAGTTTAGCCGAAAAGCAAACACAGGTGGTGCCTTCACAATAACTAACACGTCGTCTATGAAAAAAACAGAGCAAGTTAATAAATTTAAAGGTGTTTTAATTTAAGTTTGCCTGAAATCTGGTAGGCTTTATGAACGTTTATCATTTTTCATAATCTCTGTCTGGGTTTGGCGTAAACAAATCTGTGATGGTTGCTTTATTTGTTTACATTATGTGGTCTTTTGTCAACATCGACTGTGGTTATTATTACAGCTACCATATAACTCAATGTACATTTTTATTAGTGATGCAAATACGTGATAGCATCATCCTAGTTTTAGTTGAAAATTTTGTTTTAGTGTAACTAGTGTAACAACTCTTTGACAGACGTGGTTCATGCTTAAAGCAATTCATTATGACATGTTGATTGTTCAAAACATGTTAAAGTCATACTAGTACTAGTACATACATGTTATCTTTACCTTTGAACAAAAATAGGGGGCGTTGTCCTTCTGACCATTGACTGGACTACACAATTTTTCAGACAGTGAAATTTCTGTGACAAATGCAGTCCAGCAGTTTACTATCAAAAACTAGTTTTAATGTCTCCAGCTGCAGAAGGCAAAATAATGATGTTTTTGTCTGTCTTGTTTGCAAAATATTTCATGAACCACAGAACAGATGTAAATGAACTCTCAAAACGTTATTTAAACCTGTTTGGAGGCAATCCAATTTAAGATGACCACCATGGCTAATTGACTGTAACGTCATCAATTTTACAGATATAAAGCTAAACCACAGTATGGATTTTAATGAAACTTTCACAAAGTAACAATTACATCTACAAATGATTGACATTTGAAGTCACACCAATTTAAGCTTTACATTAGCATATCTACAACCCAGTCTGTTTCACATTTACTGGGCTCAAATTTGGTATCTTAGTAGTTATGAGTTATTCTCAACATATATCACAAATGCTAAATTTTTGTACAATACAGCACAAGATTGCACATTATGTCATTTTAAAATTTAACTAAATCATTATAACCCTAATGGTTCTCATCATAAGATGGTATATGTTTGAAACTGGCATGAAAGGCAGTGGGAGATATACATTCCTTCAAGAAAAACTGGGGGGTTTATTTTAAACAGGACTTTCACAAAACATTTAGTTCTAGTCTGAAAGGTTTGTTGTGATAACTAACAAGTGTTGGTTGATGTAACTTCTATGAGCTTTGATGGTAACATTTGACTTTCTTTTCAGGTTTACTTACTATGAATACCCTTACTGAAACCAGTTCCTGTTTGTGCCACAAGGTGGTGATAGTGGATCACATTTGGCACAGATGACCTTTTATTACCCGAATAAAAAGATTAGGATTAAGTCAATTATTCTGGCACCTAAAGATTTATATTTTTTTTTAACAGATAATTTCCACAAATTAAGTCTCCTCCATCTCATTGGGAAACCCGTGACATTGTAGAAACATAAACAGGCATTTTGCCAGCATAGTTTAGTCAAACATCATATCATCACTCATACACAACAACAAACCAAATTATTATTCCCTAAGAACTTATTATTTCTGAAAATAAATGTGGGAAGATTATAACATTTGACCAATATGAAAAATTATTGTGTTTTTTAGAAGTAGATTGAGCAACTGAGTGTAGAAATTAAAACATCAGTCTTATATGGTTGTATCATGACAGAGAGAGAAGTTCCATATTTGATTTAATTGATATTAGTTTCTCATGTGTTTTTTTTTTTTATTGTTCCAGCTCATTTTACATCTGGTATAGGTTTTCTAAAATTACTATTCAGTACAAGAGGTTTTTACTGGTACTTGTGATTCTTTCCCAAGAATCAGTATAGCCGTATCAATTAAAAAAAAAAACACTAGGAAGTAAGATCCTTGATTTCCTGTCTGTTTTAGAGACTCTGGTCTCACATTTCACTAGCCGAAGCTGTTAAATGTTAATGCACTTGCCTCTAGTTGGAGCGTACTGTTAAATAATGCAGTGACCTTACAGTTCATTCTGTTGTCTGAAGTTTGATCTAATGTCAGCACATCAGGCACAAACCAAATGATAGATCAGTAGGTCTAAACCTCCATTCACACAAGCTGCAATTGCTATCTGTTAAAATGACAGCATTCAGGCATTGACTTGTTTTATTTACTTTTGCGTGTTTCTCTGCTTTCATTTAGACATGTTGGTGAAAAATGTCAGAAGGAGTGGAAGGACCAGGGGCCTCATGTACAAACACTTGCGTGGTTTTCTTACTGAAACGTGGCGTACGGTCAGATCCAGAAAACTGCGTACGCACAAAAAAATGTTTTTTGGCACAACTTTGCGTGTCCTTTATATAACTGCATCCATGTGGATGTAATAATTGTTAATCGTGTCTCTGGTGTGAACAATAATAATTTTCACATCATTAACAGTTTCTCAGATTCACCTCTAAGTGTCGCCAATGGAACCAAAACCACAGAAACGTGCGTACGCCAGCCCTGGAGTTGGCGTGGGGCTGCGCACATTTCCACGTTCCTTTCAGTTTTGATACATCCGGACTTTTGCGTGGAAAATGGCGTACGCAAGGATTTTGTGCGTACATTGTTGGTACATGAGGCCCCTGGTGTTGCAAAACCATAGTAGTGACACATTGGGAAAGTGTTCTTTATCACTAATGGTGGAAAAGTGAAAGTGATTATGTTCTATGTGTTTGTCTATCTGTTAGCAAAATATTTCATGAACCACAAGGTGAATTTTAATACAACTTGCAGAAAGTAATCATCAGATAGGGTGGGGCTAAATTGTATAGTGTGTAATAATTGTCAGTAAAACTCACCGATTAATATTTGGCACTTGGTGATGACTGCTATTCGTGAATTATTTACCGGTAAGTCATTGTGGCACTGAGCTAACACTAACCCTCCCTAGAGTCAAAACTAGGCAAGTGCAATTGTCATCTATTAATCAGCATATTAATCGTGATCGATGATTTTAATTTAAAACTCTGGGAAACAAGATGGGAAATAATCATTCAAATAATGATTGGCCTTTAATGAAGTTATTATTTAGAAACATATTGGATTTATCAGAACATTGAAGGATCAGCCATATAACTTCAATGTGTGTGTCTCTGTTAAAGAAGCCTACTTTAATTTAAACAGGACTTCATAATGTTCTGTTTCTATCAGAATATTAAAAAGTTGTTCATTTGACAGGTTTTGCAGATTAGACCAGTGGTCCTGCTATAAACATGTTTTCTATGAAGCTTTACTGAAGAGAGTTAATTAAAACAGCATACTTAAATAACAAAGTGCCTAGATCAACAAGTACTGCATATCAACTTGTCTACGCTTTTTACATTGTTGAATCTGCAAGATGAACAATGTTTCAGATGTGACAGGTGTGGTTAGAGCAGCAGAATATACACAGCTTTTGTGGTTTAACTGTGTTTTTGACAGACTCTTTGATTTGCAAAGTCCCAACAGAGAAAGAGAAATGGAAGGAGGCAAATATGAAATCAATGTTGGACAATAAAAGTAGGTTTCACACCTGCAGTTTTTCGACCATCATCTCCAGCTGCCAGCTAATTTTCAAAACAGCGTGAAAAGTGTGCTGTTTGAAGAAAAAAAAAGTGTTGCAGTACAGAACGTGTCATCACAGGAAGTTGTGGCTTGTTCCTTTCCTGTTTGTGTGCCTGAATGTAAAGCAAGAAAACACTTCCCTTTCGTTTTTCTTTCTTTTTTTATGGGGTGGGGTGTGGGGGTCACACCCTACACATGTAACGCGCCTTGTGTTTGCTCCTCGGTGTCAGTTGGCAGCTGTCAGTGTGCGCGAGCGTAGGCAGCAGGTGATAGTGTAGTTGGTGTGGCAGCAGCCGTAGCCACGCTGTCAGGTTGTTGTTGTATAAAGCGTCTGGCTGCCTGAGGGTTCATGGAGAGCGAGGTATGCTTTTTTTTCCCAAAAATCTTTCAATTCAAAATGATTTGCATGCATCAAATGTTTTACTGGACTTAAAATCATTGTTAAAACTGATGGCAGCTGAATGGCTTAAATAAAAGTTTTCAAAACCAGTAAATCTAAATAGAAGTAAATACATCACATCTGTGGCAGTTGCTCAGTAAAGTTTTTGCATTTTCAAGAAATGATTGATGTGTTAAATGTTTCCACGATTCTTTCTCCAAAATGCAGCATTCTCACTTGTCTTACGTTTGTTGATATTTGAGCAACGCGTATTGAGTAACATTAGAGGCTGGACTTCTGCTGCTACCAGCACTATGTGGGGGGAAGTATCAGTAGAGCTGATAAAGCATGAAGCAGTCAACTCAACGCAGGCATTAATTTAGCTGCAGCTTTTTGTAAATCAATAACTGTGTTGCTAAACTTATAAAACCAAATAGTATGTGTTGTGGGTATAAATACGCTGTAAGTATGCTGTTGCGGTCAAAAAGACCCCTGAAGCCTCAGTTTTAAAGCTGTATGTACGATGAAATAGACCTAAAAGCACAAGTTACTGTTGCTTCTTCACATAATCTTAACTTTCATTACTTGTTTTCAATAGCCCGGTCTCGTGTCTCCGTTCAAGCGAGTCTTCCTGAAAGGAGAAAAGGGGCGGGACAAGAAGGCCCAGGAGAAGACCACAGAGCGCAGAGCCCTCCACACCTTCTCACTGTCTCAGCCTGACCACTGCATCGACCCTGACATCCTGCTTAATGACTATATTGAGAAGGAGGTCAAAGTAAGTGTTGCTCACAGAGGGGCGTCAAACATTTAAAATGTTTCACATTCTGATAGATGTACCTGTGTCACCATCAGTACTTGGGGCAGCTGACATCAGTTCCAGGATACTTGAATCCATCAAGTAGGACAGAAGTCCTACAGCTTATTGACAACGCAAGGGTAGGCATTATTCTGCTGTTCTGTTTGATGTCTCTTTATTTCCTCTAAACAGGAGAATTATTACTACGCTGCTCACAACTCCTTGGCAAAAAAAATGACCGTATTAATTCTTGCCTCCTTTGTTGGTCCAGAAGTCCCATCAGTTGGCAGGCCAGCTGACGTCAGAGCAGGATGCAGTGGTGAGCTTGTCTGCATACAACATCAAGCTGGTTTGGCGAGACGGAGAGGACATCATCCTGAGAGTGCCAATTCATGATATCGCTGCTGTCTCATACATCAGGGATGACTCCATTCACCTTGTTGTTATAAAAACAGGTAAAAGAAAGCTCGTAGATGCTGGGTGATGCAGCCTTTTATTGCTAGTCACCAGTGGTGGGCACAGTTCCGCACTTCCGCACATCCGCTATAAGCGGAACTAAATATTTCATTAGCGGATGTGCGGACTTTCTAATATTTATATTTCATAAGCGGATTTGCGCTTTCTA